>CM022400.1:3074540-3674540 GCA_011833715.1 Carcinoscorpius rotundicauda
AAATACAACTGTGTTCTATCAGTGGATGTGTTTTCTTGATAATGGGTTACCATGTTACATTACTCAAGAAGGTGGTGGCATATTAAGACTGGAACAAGTTATTGGAGATGTTTTTTCCCGAGAACTCTGTATCAAGGATGGGTTACCCCAACTGCAAAAGTAAGTGTTTATGATTTATATGCACCTTTTCTATGCATTCTTGTAATTTAAAGATCAAACACTGACTGAAAACAAATGAAGTGCCGTTGAATTTTTTCGTATGTCAAATTTCATTCTCGGAATTGAATATCACACTTATAGGTGCTAAAGTCTTAGCTTTGCTGGTAGAGTTGATAACTATATTAACCCTACTCTTGTTTTAATCTGTTTTTGTGATGACCACTTGCGAAAATAATTTGAGTAAATACGAAATTAAATTGAACAAAAAACATCCATAATACGCATGTATATATATATATATACACATATATATACATACATACTTAGTCATGTGAAAAAGATAGGACACCCTACGAGAAACGCCTGTGTATTTTTGTAACATATTTGGATATATAGATGTTTAATCTGAATTTTAACAATACTGAGAGATTATAGGAATATAACTAAACAATTAAACCTCAAGAAAAAACTTTAAGATCTTCTGTAAATGTAATTCTACAAAAATGCATATTCTAACTGAGGAAAAAGTTAGAACACCCCCACATTTATTCCCACTTGAAATGGCTCAACTCACACACAGGTGTATCACACTAGGTGGATGATTAGAAGATAATTACTCAGTATTTTGAATGATGCTTACCCTATTTAAACTTAAGACATAGTTTGGTGTGCTCCCGCTTTTGAAGTGAGAGTGAGCACCATGGTGAGAGCAACAGGGCATTCTGAGGCCTTCAGAAAGAAAATTGTAGCAGCTTATGAGTTTGGTAAGGGATTTAAAAAATCCCAAAAGATTTTGAAATTAGCCATTCCACTGTCTGGAAAATAGCCGACAAGTGGAGGGCTTTCAAAACAACTGCCAACATGCCAGGTCTGGTCATCCAAGAAAGTTCACCCCGAGAGCAGACTGCAAGATGCAAAAAGAGGTCTTCAAACACCCTAACATGTCATCACGGGACCTACAGCAGGCTCTGGCTACTGTTGATGTGAAAGTTCATGTCTCTACAATCAGAAAGACTGCACAAGTTTAACTTGCATGGGAGGTGTGCAAGGAGGAAACCTTTGCTCTCTATGAGAAACATCAAGGCCAGACTGAAGTTTGCCAGATAAAATGTACACAAAGACTAGGAATTTTGGAATAATGTTTTTTGGACAGATGAGTCCAAACCTGAATTATTTGGACATCAGAACAGAGGACATGTTTGGCGTAAACCAAATATAGCATTCCAGGAAAAGAAACTCATAACTGTGAAGCATGGAGGTGGAAGTGTCATGGTTTGAGGCTGCTTTGCTGCAGCAGGACCTGGACAGCTCACAAGTATAGAATCTATCATGTATTCTACTGTGTATCAGAGGGTGATTGAGGATCATGTGAGACCATCTGCATAAAAATTAAAGCTGAAGCAGAACTGGACCCTGCGACAAAAACATGCCAATAAATCCACCAAGGACTGGCAGAAAACTTAGAAATGGAGAGTCCTGAAATGGTCGAATCAAAGTCCAGACCTTTATCCCAATAAGATGCGGTGGGGTGACTTGAAACAGGCTGCACATACAAGAAACACCTATAACATCTCACAGCTGACAGAATTTTGCATTGAGAAGTGGGGCAACCTTTTTTCAGCCTGATGTCAGAGACTGGGAGATGGTTACAAGAAGCGTCTCATTGCAGTTATTTCAGCCAAAAGGATAACACTGGCTATTAAGGGGTAGAGTTTCCTAACTTTATCAGTTAGAATAAGAATTTTTGTAGAATTACATTCACAGAAGATCCCGAAAAGTATTTTCTTCAGTTTTAATAGTTTATTTATATTCCTATGATAACTTAGAATAATTAAAATTGAGATTAAATATCTATATATCCAAATACGTTACATAAATGCACTGGCTTTCATAGGGTGTCCTAACTTTTTTACATGGCTGTATGTGCTCGAGTTAAACCACGTTTTTGTGAAGTCTAAAACACTTAAACTTCAGAATTAAATATGAACTATCCAACACATGCATTTCACACAGCCTAAATGCCAATTTCCCCTATTGGTATAGTGGTAGATTTTAAGTCTACAGTGCTTGTGATTTCCCCAGTAGACACAGAAGATAACTCAACGAGGCTTTGTTCTAAAATAAACAATCAAAACATAACAGACATTTGAAATAACATTTGAAAATAACCAGTACGTCAGTATTAACTCGACATACAAAAAACAAACAACACTTTGAACTAAAAGTCAAAAGTGAGTTAAGTACAGAGTAATGAAACAATAGAGAAGTAGTTGGGAGAAGTTGTATAATATTCCTTCATAGCTTTGGGCTCACTAATGATGTATAATGTAATTAACAGTTTGTACTGTTAACTATAACAATGTAAAAAATCTATTCTTCTCACAAACTGTCGTCAAACTAACAAAAGTATGTGATTGTTACGTTTTTATGTTTTATATTTTTCGTAGACTAAACGCAACAGAAAGACACAGATAACAGCGTGTATAATTTATTTCACTAAACTATTAACAGATAGCATAAATTTATATAATAATGACAGATATTAAGTTACAACCTTCAAAATTAATCACAATGCAAAATGGTACTGGCCTGTATCTAATATAATGATCTAAAATGAAAGTCTCAAATTCCAGTCTAGGGTGTGAATTTGGTCCCACGAAGAAATTCCGAAGTTTAAATGAAGAAGTTCAGAAACAATTCACAGTTCAATAAATTCGAAGTTCTTTTCACGATGCCTCCGATGAACGTCACAAACTTGTCGCCCCCAATTTTTTCGTTTTACCGTAAATAGTTCCACACGTGTTGACTTTCAGCGCAACTAGTAATTCGAAAGAATCGTAGAAATTGACGAAATAAAATCACAGCTTCTGTAGATCTAATTTCAGTCACAAATTACAGCAAACTTAAACTTTCTCAAACGAAATGACTGACTCTTCTTTTGAAATAAAACTAATGTCTGACTCTTTTTTCTTCCTCGCATCTTCGTTTGTTTATATATTGTAGGCCTAGACTTCTCTAAACACCGCGAAACTTCTACAGATCTCCAGAGCAATCCGCGCATGTCCGTTCTTGCACGAGACTAAACGTCTAGACACTGGGCCGCCAACATTTCATTTAAATACGTATGATTGGTCTACCTAATTCTAGAAAATTCTAAATGTTACCCTAAATGAATAACATATTTTATTAGTTTAAACTTTGAAACAATAATATAAATATGGAAATATAAATAATAGAAATGAAAATTTAAACACAACACGACATGTTGTCGCTTACAAAACATTTACATAACAGTGATACACTGTATAAATAAGACACTGTTGACGACATAAGTTCAGTATTCTTGTGTAGATTCAGTTTTCTAGGTTCCATTCTTCACCAAGAAACAGAAGTAATGTTCCGAGTTTCCACTTTATGACTAGCTTCGTACTTCATTCCCATAAATATCTTAATATAGGTTTAATTTTTAGCTTTTCCAGTGCTGAAGTACTGCTAAGTAGTTTTTAATGTCGTTTTAAGGTGTCTGTTAGTGTTATGTTAATATTATAGTGATATATTTAATACTGAGGTTTTGACCTCTTGTTTCATTTTCAAAATGTAGTGAATCCAGGTGTGTAAATTTGTGTGTTGTGTTTTTATTGAAATTATTTTACTGTGGCTTGAAATACTGAACGAGATTGCCTTTGCAAACATTGCATCAGATAGTTGCAAAAAGTACTAATATATGTTGCAGTTATTACTGGTAAAAATAGTCATATATTAGTGTGAACACTGGTAAAAATACTCATATATATTAGTGTTATAACCAGTAATAAAGTAAGAATTATAATTACTGATATTAATTTGATATTGTGAGCAGTAGTGATATTTAACTGGTAAGTTCTAATTTATACATGATTTAGTTTTATTCCTCATTTTCATTGGTTGTTATATTTGATTCATTCATCATGTTTATTTCCTTTATTGTTACAATTTATTGTAAAGAAGCTCGACTCCCAGTGGCATAATGAGAAAAATATTATTTAAAGTGAAAAATTAAAAATAAGAAAAATATACGCTGAACTTTCTAAAATTTTCTTCCTTGGATTAGCTTTACTGGCTTTAGTATACCATTGTCACCTCAACTTTTTAATTTATATTGTACTTTGCCATGTGCTGTTTATTCATTTTTATTATTATGCCTTTTGTCATATGTAGGATGCTCATTTAAACTGTTAGAACAAAATTCCACCTTATACCATTACACCAGTATGGAACAAGGTCCCATCTTATACCATTACACCACTGTTTAACAGGGTTCTGTTAAGAATATTGAGATAAGTACTGCCACCTTTAGGAAAATATTCATTATAGGAACAGGAAGTATTGTTATGTCACACTTAATTTTTTTTGTACATGTGCTCTCGTTGATTAAACATGTATCAACAGGTATGGGCCCAGAAATGCTCTAATAGTGCTTAAACAGATGAAATTGTTTTAAAAATGTTAGTTCAAGTGATCCAGGAGATACTGAGGATTACTGTAGAACAGTTTAAATTTTTTTGCTGGATGGCACAAGATTTACATGGACACTCTATCACAAGTACTGGGTGGTTCGTTTCCTTTGTCTGGAAGCCATTGTGAAATACTAATCTAAACTTAAGTAAAATATTGATTGACACTGTATTTTCTCAAGTCATAGAAAAGGAAAAATAGATCTAAATCAAAGAAAGGAATATTACAGTTGTGGTTGAAATAGTTTAACAATGGAAGATAAAATATCAATTGATAAGTTGGGAGAAAATAATTGGGCCACATGGAAATTTCAAATGGAACATTTATTGAGAGGAAAAGGGTTATGGGTGCACGTGACTGAAACAGAGGTATTGGCAAAGACAGCCAATGATAAAACAAGGGAAGATTTCAACAGAAAAAAGGAAATGACATTTTCAACAAATATTCTGAATATTCAAGGTGCACAATTCTATCTTGTCACCTCATGCACATCTCCTAAGGAAGCGTGGAATGTACTGCGTGCTCACTTTGATAGGAACACACGAGCCAATAAACTGTTCCTGAAAAAGAATTATTTTCGATGCAAGATGAAAGAAAGCATGACGGTCCAGGAACATTTGAAACAAATGAAGGAATTAACAGATCATCTTGCTGCGGTTGGGGTGGAAATAGCAGAAGAGGTTCAGATTGTTACCTTACTTGGTAATGTGCCAGCTAGCTATGATACAATTGTAACAGTCCTGGAAACCAAAACTGATGATATGTCATTATAATTTATGCAAGAGGCACTGATTAATGAAGTACAAAGGAAGAAAAAGATCACATCAAATGAAACATCATCAACTGCTTTAGCCACTGGAAGCAACATGAAACCACATAGAACACAAGAAACAAAGAAAAGGGGTAACAACTTTCAAATGTTACAATTGTGGCAGAGAGAGACATATAAAACACAATTGTCCAATACTGAAGGAAATGGCTCATGAAGCTAAGAATGTGGATATTAATGTGGTGAAAGATTAAACTGACGGAAATAGTGGTATTGTTTTTGTAACAAAGGATAAAGGAACAGGAAATGGGGAATGGCTGGTGGATTCTGGTGCATCAAGGCATATGACACATCAGAGAAACATATGAAATTATCACAAGTTTAGCAAACCTTAGCAAGGTAGGATTGGAAGTGGAAGAACTGTTGAAGCTTGTGGAGTTGGAAACTGTAAACTAGAAATAACATTTAAAGCCAGTAATTCAAAGCATGTCACAATGCAGTGTCCTTCATATATCAAAATTGGCTAACAATCTATTTTCAGCTGGAGCTGTTGAAAATACTGTGCAGTTTGGAGTTAATCGCTGTTACATCTGAGGTAATTGAGGACAATTCCATAGCATGGGTATAAGAATGAATGATGGTCTATACAAACTGGACCATAAGACCAGTGTTATTGAGAATGCTACAGTAGCCTCAAACAGCAGCATGAATGGCTTAGGTATATGGCATCAACGACTGGGGCATGTCAGTGTTTCACAGTTACAGAAGGTTGTCAGGAGTGGAATCAAATTCCAGAAGACTGACGAAGTCAGTTTCTGTGAGGGATGCGCTGAATGTAAAATGCACAGAAAGCCATTTAAGTCAGTAGGAGAAATCAGATCAAAGAGAAGACTGCAACCATTTTACAGTGATGTCTGTGGTCCTGTGCAAATTCCATCTATTGGAGGCAGCAAGTACTTTGTTACATTTATTCATGAATACTCAAGATGCTGCAGAGTGTATTTCTTGAAACATAAGTCAGAAGTCTTTGCGAAATTCAAGAAATTTGAGAAGTTGTACTCAAATGAATCTGAAGAGCGCATAAAAACCCTGTGCACAGATAATGGTGGAAAATATACGTCAAATGAGTTCCAGCAATATTTGAAGTCAAGGGACATTCATCATGAGATGTTAGTAATATATTGTTCAGAACAAAATGCCCCCCAGTGGCTCAGCGGTATGTCTGCGGACTTACACGCTAAATCCGGGTTTCGATACCCGTGATGGGCAGAGCACAGATAGCCCATTGTGTAGCTTTGTGCTTAATTCAAAACAACAACAACAACAACAACAGAACAAAATGGTGCTGCTGAGAGAAGGAACAGAACTCCTGTGGAATCAGTAAGAAGCATGCTGTCACATGTTAAGTTACCAAGTATGTACTGGGCGGAAGCTGTAGCTACTGCAGCGTATGTGGGTAACAGATTATCCATATCGGCAATAAAAGATGATAGTACACCCAATGAGAGATGGTATGGGAAGAAACCAGATGTAGAACACATGAAAGTGTTAGGATGTCTTGCATATACACATGTGCCAGATGCGTCAAGACAAAAATTAGACATGAAGTCTATGAAGATACGTTTCATTGGATATGATAACTGCACCAAGGGATATCAAATGTATGATGAAAAATCCAGGAAGATTTTCTTACGGCGAGATGTTATCTTTAATGAAACAGAATTTGGTCAAGAGCCTGTGACAAATGAGTATATTTCATCAAGTAAACAGATAGTGGACCAAGAAACAGAAGTTAAAGCTAAAAATAAAGCTGAACAGTAAGAACAGTAAGAAACAGGAAACCCCCAACCTGCTGTGAATATGATGAGTATGCTGATATGGCAACAGCAAATGAATCAGTTTGTCACACTGCAAACTTATGCAGTATGTTAGAGCAAGGTAATTAAGTGAAGCAATGTCAAGTGACAATTCAATGGAGTTGAAGTTAGCCACAGATCTGGAATTTGAGCCTTTACAGAAAAATAACACCTGGGATCTGATGGAATTACCATCTGGAAGAAAACCTATAGTTTGTAAGTGGGTGTTCAAAGTTAAGTATGGAAATACTGAAAATGTGTTTGAAAGGTTTACTGATAATGTTGGACTGGCACCAATGGACAAATGAACCAGATAAAGTGATAATAAGAGATTGACAGTTTGTGTAAAACTTAAAATTAAGTGGGAGTGTTAAGAATATTGAGACAAGTGCTGTCACCTGTAGGAAAACAAAGCTTAGACTTAGCAAAGGCAGACACATCTTTGAGCTTACATTTTACTGTTTTATAGCCTTTTGAACTATGTTTATTTAGTATTCATGCCATATGATTACAGTTCACAAGGCGAATTTGCAACTCTCTTCATGGTATCCAATTACATAACAAGTGAAGTATTGGTGAGCTATCACATAACAATTATTGGCCAGGTGGGTTAAGGCGTTCGAATCGTAACCTGAATGTTGCGGGTTCAAATCACGGTCGTATCAAACATATTCGCCCTTTCAATCGTGGGAGCATTATAATGTGACAGTCCATCCCACTCTTCGTTGATAAAAGAGTAGCCCAAGAGTTGGTAGTGGGTGGTGATGACTAGCTGCCTTCCCTCTAGACTTACACTGCTAAATTAGGGACGGCTAGCACAGATAGCCCTCAAGTAGCTTTGCACGAAATTGAGAAAAAAACACATAAAAATTATTTTTGTAACTAACATTACAATTTATTTTATTTTATGTAAGCAGAGATGTTTTAAATTTTTACATTTTATATAATTTCATAAAAATAAATAATGGATACAGATGAAACACACAATCTAAAGTACTTACCAGAACAACTAGGGTTATGGGCTTATGGCCAGGTGGTCAGAGCGCTCGACTCGTAATCTGAGGGTTATAGTTTGAAGCTCCATCACAGTGAACATGCTTATCCTCTCAGTCGTGGGGACATTGTAATGTGATGGTCATTCCCATTATTCATTGGTAATAGAGTAGCTCAAGTGGCCCTCTGGTGTTACACTAGTAAATTAGGGATGACTTGTGCAGATAGCTCTCATGCACCTTTTTGCAAAATTCAAAACAAACAAACAAATAAACAAGTACAACTAGGGTCTTTTTTTTCTCAATCAACTGTCAATGAAACTTACCGTACTTTTTATACTAATAGTATTACCGCAACAAATCATTTTTATATATCATTAAATAACTTATCAAAAACACAGTTATAACATACAAAAATGAAACTGATGTAACCACATTGTTAAGATTGTATTTCTTCCTCCACCTACATTAATTTACTTTAAAAAACTGTAAAACAAAATAAAAAACGCTGGCACAGTATGTACAGACTACCGAGATGGGTGGAAGGTTTGTGATAAAAGGCAGACATTTTGGTAAATTCACTTCTTCTGAGCTATTTGTTGTGCATAATACACAATATGTTTGAAATATAAATGTAGAAGGTTTGTGTGAACATGAAGTTGTTTTCATAATGTTAACTAAATGTGATTCCTATACTAAGATATGCACTGAATAATTTTATTGAGACCACTGATGAAGTGTCTGCTTCTTCATATATGTTTGTTTTTTGTAATTAAGCACAAAGCTACACATTGGGTTATTCTATAACGCTGTGCCACTGGGGAACATTGAAGGAAGAAAGTGTTTGTTTCTTTCTTGTATTTCTAATAAGATCTGTATCTACACTCCTGTTTTACTTTTGGTTTAGTTCATGTCGTTTTTCAGTAATGTAGTCAAAGTTGTATTCTGTTCATTATCACTACATATTTGTAAACACATCATTCTAATATTTGTTGTTTTTGTGCTCTGTAAGTTTTGAGCACAATGTTAAATATATAAGTTCGTATCAGGGCAAGTAAAAGAAGTGTAGGAATAATTTCTACTCTCCTCAGCATGACGCTACAAGTTATTTACATTAAGTAATATTTACCAGTCTGTTACATCTGTAATTTCAGTCAAACAGAATCTTTATCATAATCTGTGTAATTTTGGAATTTATCTTCTGTCCTAGATGAGTTGATGATAATGGCATCCACAGAATGTTTTCTTCACAAATCATAATGTAATGATATGGTTGTGTATTCAACTAAAGTTAATTATTTGTTAATACAAATAACCTCAGTGTTGAAAATTTACATTCATTTAGCTTTTTACTTTTCACTGTTATTTTTTATAAATTATATCATTTAATTATATAAATGAATATTTATTAAAGATGAATTAGAAGAATTATGAAAGGTAGAAAAACTTCAAATGTTCAAAACAACTTGTGAGGTGAATTAATATATGGTGGATCACAGAAAGAGAATAAACAGTTTTAGATCAGTAATACTTAATATAAAACACCTTCAGTAACTTAAAGTATATTTAGTTAGGGTTTTAAAGTTAAATATTACCTACAAAGTGTAAATTTAAATTGACAAATAATATTGCTACTGAGAGAAACTAAAATGTTCAAACAAGAGTTCCAACAGTTTAGAACACAAAAGAAAAATTATCGTTATTTGATTACACTGCAGAACGAAGTTTTTTCTTCTTGAACACTGTTGGGTGTTCCTTTTTGATTTTTGGCTGCTGATCATGAAAATCACATTGAAAGTTGTCCATAACATACAGTTTCATTGAAATCTTCAGTTTTGTCATGTTTTGTCTTATATTTATATCAACAGATTTTCGTTTGTGTAGGAGTTTGTACTGTCTGGGCATGTCCAGGCATGAAATCAGGCCATGTTGGAAGATTTTCTGTGGAAGTATGCAGCCCGGGGATGCCTGGGCAGGCTGTAAAAGTGGCTTGCATTCACAGATGCTGCTCATTGGATTAATATAGACCATATAGTGTGTACGTATTGTAAATTGCCTCGGTAGCACTGAAACAAGTAAGTTAGATGTTTTACAGGACGATTGGTGTCGGTCAGTATGACTCGTCAATGTCGTAACAGCCGTGATACATTCCGTTATATTTGTGGCGAGTATACGCTTGTTCGTCAGAGACGCTCAATGATTTCTCTTGTGAAGAAAGCATATCATCTGTACTTTGGCTGTAAAAATTGATGATCAAGACCAGGAATGGGCGCCTCACATTTGTTGTGCGACATGTGCTGTCTGTCTGAGAGCTTGGCTCAGAGGCACTCGAAATACAATGTTGTTTGCTATCCTGATGATTTGGCGAGAACATGAACATCACGTGACAGACTATCACTTCTGTTTGACTGACGTGTCTGGTTTTTCTGCCAAAAGCAAGAAGTCAATTGAATACCCTTATCTGCCTTCAGTAATGAGACCCGTGCCACGTGCTTTGGGTTGTGACCATGACCCGCAAGAGTGGCGTCTCTTTATTGATTCATCAATGTTAAGCCTCAACAGTATGTATATGTTACATAGCAAACTGTGATGTAATTAATATATGTATGTTGGTGTTGCATAACAAACTGTTATGTAATTAATATATGTATGTTGGTGTTGCATAACAAACTGTTATGTAATTAAGATTTGTATGTATATGTTACATAGCAAACTGTGATGTAATTAATATATGTATGTTGGTGTTGCATAACAAACTGTTATGTAATTAAGATTTGTATGTTTATGTTACATAACAAACTGTGATGTAATTAATATATGTATGTTGGTGTTGCATAACAAACTGTGATGTAATTAAGATATGTATGTTGGTGTTGTATAACAAACTATGATGTAATTACATTGTTAAAAGATATACAAGTCTTATAAATTCAATCCTCTTTATGGTACTAACATATAATTGACAGTTGTACTACTGTTATGTAAATGTGTAAATATTTTGTAAACGACAACATGTCGTATTGTGTTTGAATTTTCATTTCTATTATTCATTTTTCCATATTTATATTATTGTTTCGAAGTTTAAACTAATAAAATATGTTGTTATATATTTAGGGTAACATTCAGAATTTTCTTGGATTAAGTTATCCAATCATATGTTTGTAAATGAAGTGCTGTTGACTACGCGTCTAGACGTGTAGTCTCGTTCAAAAACCGACATGCGTGGATTGCTCTGGAGACCTGTAGAATTTTCGCGGTCTTTCGAGGAGTTTAGGCCTACAATATATAAACAGACGAAGATGCGAGAGACAGGAGAGAGATTCAGACATCAGTTATTATTCGAAGAAAAGAGGAGAGTCAGACATCAGTTTTATTTCAAAAGAAGAGAGTCAGTTATTTGAGAAAGATTAAGTGTTTGCTGTGATTATTCAACTTGGATTTGTGACTGAAGTTAGATCTACGGAAGCTGTGATTTTATTTCGTCAATCTCTACGATTCATCTGAATTACTGCTTGTGCTGAGAGTCGGCGAATTTATTGAACTGTGAACTGTTTCTGAACTTCTTCATTTAAGCTTCGGAATTTCTTCGTGGGACCAAATTCACACCCTAGACTGGAATTTGAGACTTTCATTTTAGATCATTATAATAGATACAGGCCAGTACCATTTTGTATTGTGATTAATTTTGAAGTTTGAAACTAGTATTATTTTGTTTTGTAATTAATTTCGAATGTTGTAACTTAATATCTGTTACTGTTATTATATAATTTGTTATATCTGTTATATTTGTTAATAGTTTAGTGTAATAAATTATACAAGCTGTTATCTGCGTTTTTCTGTTGCGTTTAGTCTACGAAGAACATAAAACAAAGAAAATACTTAACAGAAAATTGGGGGCCCGTCCGGGATTTTGAACAAACTATTTAATTTTATCATAAAATAAGATTTATATTCTATACAGATAGACAGCTTGTATATTCAAAATGGCATTCCAACTTGAAGATTTTATAAACGAATTTAATCAGAATCCCTCTTTCGAATTAATCAGTGAATTAAAAAAATCTGAATTGCTTGATGTTGGTAAACATTTTAATTTAGAAGTGAAGCAATCAATAAAGAAAGCAGATATTAAACAAATTATTGTTGAACGTTTGGTCAACCAGAAAGTTTTACCTCAAAAAGTTGCACAACAATTGCCTATCGCTCATTTTGACCCAGATTTCGAATTAAAAAAAATGGAAATGGAAATGAAATTTCGTTTATAAATTGAAAGCAAACGACTTGAGGCAGAACAAAAACGTATTGAGGCAGAACAGGAAAACAGACGTCTTATTCTTGAGGTAGAACAAGAAAACAAACGCCTTGATGCCGAAATACAAAAAGAACGCATTAAAGCTGATATGGAAATCAGTATGAGAAAGGCACAGACAAAAGAAAAGGTTGTCCAAATTCGGTTGGATAATTTTGATGGTTCCAAACAAATTCGTTTAGTACCTCCATTCAATGAAAAAGCTGTAGATAAATATTTTCAGCAATTTGAAAAATTGGCCCTTAGGCTAAAATGGCCTTCCGAATATTGGACAGTATTACTTCAGAGTGTTCTCAAGGGTAAAGCTCAGGAAGTATTTTCCAAACTCACAGCCGAGCAAAGCTATGATTACGAGCACGTCAAAAAATGCATTTTGAATGCATATGAATTGGTGCCAGAGGCATACAGACAAAAATTTCGTGGTTACAAAAAGTTTGACAGCCAAACTTATGTCGAATTTGCTCGTGAAAAAGAAACTCTATTCGACAGGTGGTGTGATTCCAAAGAAATCAAAGAGGATTATACAAAACTCAGAGAACTCATGTTAGTTGAAGAGTTTAAAAGATGTATTCCCGTAGAGCTAAAAACTTATATTGATGAACAAAAAGCTTCCAAAATTCATGATGCTGCTGTCTTGGCAGACGAATATGCTTTGACTCACAAAGATTTTTCATACAAAAGCAAAACAAATCACACAGCAAAGAACCCAATGACTCATTCAAATATTATGCAAATGTCGACAGAGACAAAAAAGAGCAAACTTCTAATTCTCAAACGAAGACTCCATCTTATTCTCAAAGCTCGTCATCTACCCAAAACGTGTCATTCTCATCCAAAACATGTGCTTATTGTAAGAAACCTGGCCAGCTGATTTCTGAGTGCTATAAGGTAAAAAACAAGCCATCACCCCATAGTTTCATTTCGCCCTCGTTGGATACATCATTGGTTCCCAATGATTTTGACCCTGTCCAGTCCACTGTGGATTCTAAGCCAAATATTATTGATGTACCTGAAAATCTTGTTGAGGACAAATTTAAGCCTTTCATCACTGAAGGTTTTGTTTCTTTTGTTGGCAATTCACGTCTACAACCAATTAAAATCCTGCGGGATACTGGAGCTTTTCAGAGTTTGATTTTGGAAAGCGTACTTCCGTTTTCTGAAAAGTCATCCGTTGGGGCCAATGTGCTCATTTCTGGTGTAGAAGGTGGCATCGTTTCTATTCCTCTTCATAGATTAGATTTACATTCGGACATAGTCTCTGGCCCAGTAACTGTGGGTATTAAAGCCTCATTGCCTCTTGAAGGTGTGTCTATTCTTTTGGGGAATGATTTGGCTGGTAGTAAGGTGGTACCAGAGGTTCGTGTTGTTGAAGCACCTGTTATTAGCCCCAGTACAGAGCAACTCGTTGAAGAGTTTTCTGATGTTTTTCCCGCCTGTGCTGTTACTCGTTCTCAGGAATCCAAAGAGGATTTCCCTTTATCTGATACGTTCATGTCTCACATCGATGAGATTTCTGACTCAACTTTATGTTCTACTGATGACTCTAAGACATTTTTCGACTCTCTTCATCGAAACAAACTTATTGAGGAACAGGACAATGATCCTGAAACTCGTTCTTTTCTACAACTGGCTGTTAATGAAAATGAAATAGGAACTGTCCCTATTTGTTACTACCAGAAGTCAGGTGTGCTAATGAGAAAATACAGACCTCCTGACGTTGCTGCTGATGAAGAGTGGAATGTTATTCACCAAATCATCATTCCAAAAAGCTATCGGAATGATATTCTTAGTCTTGCTCATGATCATGTGTTGTCAGGACACTTAGGTGTAAGAAAGACCCTAGATCGTATCCGACGACATTTCTATTGGCCAAAGATGCGCCAAGATGTGGTTAACTTTTGTAAGACATGCCATTCTTGCCAAATGACAGGAAAACCAAATCAGGGGATTCCCAAAGCACCACTGCACCCTATTCCTGCCTTTGAAGAACCGTTCTCAAGGGTCATTATCGACTGTGTTGGCCCAATGCCAAAAAGCAAAGCAGGAAATGAATACCTCTTGACGATCATGTGTGCTTCTACACGTTTCCCTGAGGCAATCCCTTTGAGAAAAATCACTGCTCCCAACATTTTTAAGGCTCTTGTTAAATTCTTTACCATGTTCGGGATTCCAAAAGTTGTGCAATCAGATCAAGGCTTAAATTTTATGTACAAGCTATTTCAACTAGCCATGCATGATCTAAACCTCCATCAAGTTTCATCCAGTGCATACCATCCTGAGTCACAAGGTATTTTTGATCGTTTTCACCAAATTACTGTCACAAACACTCAAAGAACTGGGTTGAGGGTGTTCCCTTGTTATTGTTTGAAGTTTGTGAGGTTATTTCAGAATCTACTGGATTTAACCCTTTTAAGTTGGTTTAAAAAGACAAATAAACAAAACAACAAAAAAAGAGTTTTCACAAGTTCAAACTTTTTTTTTTTTACTTTTAAGGGGGAGAGTGTTATGTAAATGTGTAAATATTTTGTAAACGACAACATGTCGTGTTGTGTTTGAATTTTCATTTCTATTATTCATTTTTCCATATTTATATTATTGTTTCGAAGTATAAACTAATAAAATATGTTGTTATATATTTAGGGTAACATTTAAAATTTTCTTGAATTAAGTAATCCAATCATATGTTTGTAAATGAAGTGCTGGTGACTACGTGTCTCGACGTGTAGTCTCGTGCAAGAACGGACATGCGTGGATTGCTCTGGAGACCTGTAGAATTTTCGCGGTCTTTCGAGGAGTTTAGGCCTACAATATATAAACAGACGAAGATGCGAGAGACAGGAGAGAGATTCAGACATCAGTTATTATTCGAAGAAAAGAGGAGAGTCAGACATCAGTTTTATTTCAAAAGAAGAGAGTCAGTTATTTGAGAAAGATTAAGTGTTTGCTGTGATTATTCAACTTGGATTTGTGACTGAAGTTAGATCTACGGAAGCTGTGATTTTATTTCGTCAATCTCTACGATTCATCTGAATTACTGCTTGTGCTGAGAGTCGGCGAATTTATTGAACTGTGAACTGTTTCTGAACTTCTTCATTTAAGCTTCGGAATTTCTTCGTGGGACCAAATTCACACCCTAGACTGGAATTTGAGACTTTCATTTTAGATCATTATAATAGATACAGGCCAGTACCATTTTGTATTGTGATTAATTTTGAAGTTTGAAACTAGTATTATTTTGTTTTGTAATTAATTTCGAATGTTGTAACTTAATATCTGTTACTGTTATTATATAATTCATGTTATATCTGTTATATTTGTTAATAGTTTAGTGTAATAAATTATACAAGCTGTTATCTGCGTTTTTCTGTTGCGTTTAGTCTACGAAGAACATAAAACATAAAAAATACGTAACAACTACTACTAGCTTATTAGTCATGTGACGATTGTTTGGAGGCATCTGTGCAGTGCAACATGATACTTTAATTAATATCAAGTTAGGTTAAAGAACATGTGCATCAAAGGTAAGACAAGAAGCAAAGGTTTTTCAACTTGGTACGAAGTGATGCTTGTGAGTTGTGCTGAGAGAAAATCCAACATGAAGTGTCGGGCAAATAATAAGGTTAAAGCTTTGTGGGTGGCATGTGTAGATATTCAAATTATTTAAGCTACCTTAGGTGGAATATACATTTTATATTATCCAAGAGAATTCTCGCAGCCCTTGTGTAGCTTTGTACAAATTTCCAAACACATCAAATCCTTATCTTAGAGGAGGTTGTGTTCATCTTCGATATGTTGCATTTATAAAAAAGAAAGGAACTACGTCTGAAACTGAAAACAGCAGTTTTACATCAAAAGACTTTAAACACATAAAATACGTTTACTGTTAAGTTTGTGTTCAGTTTGGATATTACTTTAGTTACCGTAAGAAAAGGACAACTCCCAGACTCCTATGTGGTGGAAAATTAAATAATCATTGTGAAAAACCAAATAAAACACATGAAAGTAAAAATGGAAAGATTGGTTATGATTAATGAAGTTGAACAAGAAAACTTATTTTTTTTAATTTTGTACAAAACTATATTAGGGCTATCTGTGCTCATCTTACATTTAGTAATGTAAGACTGGAGGTAAGACACCTATTCATCACCACCGATTTCCAACTTTTGGGCAACTCTTTCACCAATGAATAGTGATATTGACCGTCACACTATAATGCTTACACGACTGAAAGTGCGAATATGTTTGGTGTGATGGGGATTCGAACCCGCGACTCTTAAATTACGAGTCAAACACCTTAATCCACCAGGCCATGCTAAGCCACATTTAATTTAATGACTGGAGAGTCAAAATGTCATTATGTTTTGTCTGAGATTTCTGTTTTCTTAAATATTTGTGAAATACGTGATAAATTAATTCTCATACTCTTCATGTTGAATATAAAAGGTTTTTTCTTTCATATATTATGTTCTTGTTACTGATTTAGTCATTGAACAATTTTGACCAGAAAGACAAGGTATTGGTTAATTAAAGTGAGTGTTAACTAAATACAAATTGTTTGTCAGTGTTTCTCAAATTGTTTAATACATCAGGATAAAGTGTTATTTACAATATGTTTGTTTGTTCAATAAAGATGTTTGTATGAACTGTTCAGGAGCACTGAATAAATCATCTCATTAATGTTTAACACATTTTACTGAGAATTAAAGATACAATTGTGCCGCTAGTATTAAATGCTTTCAAGATGGATTCCATTGTGGCAATATGGAATAATTACCAAAAATAAGAAAGAAAAATGAAATTTTCAAAAGCTTAGACATTAAAAACGGCACAAATGATAAATCTAAATTATAGGTGATGATTCTTCAAGAAATCAGTTGCTGAAAGAATTTTTTATCTGTGAAATAACCTTGTTATGAAACTGCAGACAGGTTCGACAAAAATCCAATTCCTGAAAAGTATATAAACTAAACCTTGGGAATTAAAGAAACACCAGTGGAAAAATCTTTATAAAATGTATACAAAATTGGTGTTTTCATTTTGAGTTTACTTCTGTATTACAGTTTTTACAGGAAGGAAGATATTTTTAAAATGTGTGATGTTTTGAACATTGATGTGGTTCTTCTGAAGTTTCATTATCAAAGTAGAAAAAGATCGTGAACCTATGATGAATTTTTTAAAACTTTAATTATTGTACAAAGTGCTTTAGAAATTTATTATTCGGAAGTACATTAAGTAAATGTTGTTTATGATCTATATATTTTTTCACTATTGCAACAGTGCGTTGGAAGATTATTCTGTATATTAGAGTAGAACTAACCTAGCATTTTCTTTCCAGTCAAATAAACAGATGGTGATTTTCATTTGTAATCAGTTTATTTGTAATAAAGTTATGTATTTGTTTGAATTGTTCACAAATAAGTTATTTATTTAATGATTAAACAGTTTAAAGTATAATATCATTTAAGAACTTAAATAAATCGAACATAAATATTTGTAAAATTCCACATTATTTTTATAGCTATAACTTCACTTTACTGGTCAAAAAGGACACAAGGTCAGCCTCCTCTAGCATCTTTGTGAAAATTGATGGAGATGATATTACACCTTTCACTCCATTGGATATAGCATATGTGAACAACGAAGTTGACTTAGATACTGATATGAAAATGTATTATCTACCAGATACTGCTGAGAGTATATGTTCAAAATACATATATGGTAAGTTGTAAAACTGAACCAATCTTCACAAATACATCATTAATTTCATATATATAATAGCAGTATTGGTTTTAATGCAGGAATATTGCAAATCCAATACCATTGTAGTGTTTATCTACAAAACACGTGTTAGAGGAAAGGGAATGTTAATCACTTTGAAATTATTAGAACAATCAGTAGATATTATTTAATCATTCAATATAAAAATATATCATACACTTTATTTCAAAACTTTTGCTGCCACCTATCATTGCAGCTAGAATAAATATTCTAGAATTTCCCAGCGGCTGTCTTCATCAATACATTATAACAAAATTGTGTGATTATTGAATCTTTCAACAGGCACACTTTCAATTTTAACCTTATGTCTATAGTCTGTAGTGAATGAATATATTCATCCATAAACACAGTATTTTCAAACTACTAATCACGTTTTGTATACCATGACGTGTCATTTGGGGTCCGCTGATTCTCGTAGTGATTCCAAACACCATACTTCTGTTTTACTTCACAGAAGAAGCACATCTGATGACATCCTGCTGTTTTCATCTTTGTGTTTGAAATTCGTACTCAATGTTAAGATATTCGACCTGTTGATCTCTTTGGAGATATAATTTTAAAACTTGTTTGTCGTGTGTAAAACTGATTAAGTGAAGAGAGTTTGTTTAGCATTTTGTTATTGTGAAGAAAACCTGTTTGTTTAACGTATGTTCCATGTTGAAAGAGAAGGAATAAGACAGCATAGATTTTAGTGTAGAGACACTTCAAATCAAAATTGGCTAGACACATAAGTATTACATTTAACATTCTGTCCAGAACTGAAATCAAAATATTTACTTTAACAGTAATTGCAACATGTATGACTTTTCAAAGATGTAAGAAACTTGTCAATTTATTATCAGAAGTTTAATATTTCAACATAGAAACTGATCATTTCATTTTGTGAACTTTAAGTGAACGACACTTTATTGAAATATTAGAAATAGACAAATCTAATTTTTTATAAACAACTTTTCAGATTAATTTTGCCTTTGTAGTTTTGTTTTTCATCTAAATGTTGGATCCTTGTTTAGTTTATGGCTGTTTTGCTATTATATAATACATATATGTTCTTACTGATAAAAGTTTACTGTCCTATTTTCTTTGCTTGGTTTTATTATGGCTAATATATTTGTCAGGTTACAAAAGTTCTGTATTCATTCTTTTTTGTGAAAGGTTGTAAGGAAGTGTTTTCTTTCTTGAAACTCTTATTATTAAAAAATTCAAGTTTCTTGGTATAAGTTTTCACTTAATGAAATATCTCACTAGTGAAAAATGTTGGAGAGTCTTTAAAATATTTCAAGGAAAAGTTAAAATAATACGATGGATCAAACAACAGTGTTTTGTAACAATTTGAGAATTTTTGTTTGTATGCTGATTGTTAAGTTGGTGATAAAATAAATTATTAATTGTGCCACCTGAAGTGTTTGCAAAAAGTTAATTCCCTTGCTAACATAAACAGACAATGGGTTTTATAGGACTTAATAATTTTACAATGTGAAAAATAATGTTACAATCCTTAAAAAAGTTTTTTCTACATAAATAAAGTCAAACAGAGAAACTATGTTTTCAAGAACCCTTCACTTGTTAGTTTAAATTCTGATAAATTCATGTTGATAATTTTATCTTTCAAATTCTTTAAGAGTTTCTTTATGTGGTTTTTCTTATAAATTTTATGATATGAACTTGAAATTGGAAAACAGAACATCAAATAACATGTTTTGGTTTGCAGTTTTGAAGAATTCACTTTAGTTACAATATTTATAAGGAAGTAATTAAAATATTTTCTCTACTCCAAGCATTGGGACAGTGTGACTCTTATAAAGTTAAAATATGAATGAATGATTTTTGTTCTTTAATTTTGGAAATAAAATTAATGTTCCAAATACCATTGAAAACATATAAACAAATTTATTATTAAGTTCAAGTGAAAGAAAGCAGTATATGTTTAATTTACAAGCTTCAGACCCTTCTAATTCCTATGATTTGTATACTGGGTATATAAATTACAAACAAAAGAAGAGCTCATAAAATGTCAACTAAATATTTTATCAGGACACCTAGTATGTCCTTCCATTATTTTGTACATAAGACTAAATAGAACTGTTCAAGATTTGAGTTCTGTTTGGCACAAAATGAGTCACGTGTTTTGCCTTTTCGTTTTCCTTTTTTATCTCGATTCAATGAACCATGTGCATACTTAGTGTCATATGGGAACCAAGGCAGGTAATTCAGGCAATATTATCAAGTGGTTGTTAATGTCATTTAATTGTCAGTACGTACTTGTTGATGTAAAAGTAATTACATATAGCTCTCGTTTCCCAGTAAAAACAGTAACGAAGTTAGGTTAGACCTTTGTTAATTGTTGTGCAGTGTGGTGATCATGACAAGATTAAATATATTCTGCAACAGTGTAATTAACCTGTCGATGTCACAGTGATTATTTTAATTTACTTTTATTCGTTGCAAGAATCTACGTATGTTATAGTTATTTAATAATAGTATTTTGACAGCTACACAGATTGAAGTTTACTTTTACTGTATTTTAAATAATAACCTTCAATGGTGGACTCTTTGTTTTTGGTGTACAACTGTATATCTCATATCATAGCCATACAATTGACTCAAAAGATATTCACTAAATTCTCAATGTCGGATCTGGCTCATAGATTTGGAAATATTTATTGAAGCTTGAATGACAAACATTGCTTACAAGTCTTTTATTTTATGATGTGTTTATTTAATAATCCACAAATTCTGTAAATTTGATTGTATAAAATATGTATTTATTAAACTTATTTTCTATTTTAATAGGTTTCAATTGTATTTATTTTAAGAAATGGAAACTTACATTCAGCCCTGACAACTATGGAAATATATCTCGTTTTAAACTCCTTGCTAATGAACTGTCAACTGGAGATTCTGATATTTTAAAGTATGTGAAAAAGAGATATCACATAATCTATTTTGTTTTTAATTTCACTTCGGCAGCTGCTCCATTCGTTGGTGTTTTAAAGGTTAGTATAAATTTATTCTTTTTGTTGTATCAGTCATTTTCCAATTGTGCATTTCATAAGAAATCATTAATTCCCTTAATAACACATTTAGTGCTCTGGATGTACATGTGAATTTAGCAGTTGTTTACATGTGCTGATAAGGCACATGTATCTCGTAAATAAATAATTTGTGTTATGTATAAAGCTTTGAAATTCCATGTTGTTGTTTATATTATTGTTTCATAGTTTAAACCAATAAAATATGTTGTTATTCATTTAAAATAACATTTAGAAATTTCTAGAATTAGATAGATCAAATATATGAATATAAATGGAAATGTTTGGCGGCCTAGTGTCTAGACGACAAGTCTCGTGCAAAAACAGACATGCGCAGATCACTCTGGAACTCTGTGGAAGTTACGGCGAGTGTTCGAGAAAAGTAGGCCTACTTGTATAAAAAGACGGTGACGCGAGGAGAAAAGAAGAGAGAAGAGTCAGTCACTAGTTTTTATTTCAATTCAAGAGAAGTTGTCTTTGTTCGAGAAGTTTTCAACGTTTGCTGTGTGGTTATTCAACTTGAATTTGTGACTAGAGCTAGATATACAAAAGCTATGATTTTATTTCGTCAATCTTTGCAATTCATTCGAATAACTGGTTGTGTTGAGGGTCGGCATGTACGGGACTGTTTAAGAGAAACCGAGGCAAATTGGAAAACAACAAAATTGAGACATTCGTCGAAAACATCGTAAAAGGAACTTCATCAAATTTATCGAACTGTGAATTGTTTCTGAACTTCTCCATTCAAACTTCAGAATTTCTTCGTGGGACCAAATTTACCTCCTAGACTAGAATTTTGGATTTCTGATCTGAACTTTTGGACTTTCACTCTAAATCATTATATTTGACACAGGCCAGTACCATTTTGTATTGTAATTAACTTTGAATGTTGAAACTGATTATCTGTCATTGTTATTATATAATTTATGTTATATCTGTTACATATATAATAGTTTGTTGTAATAAATTATACAAGCTGTTATCTGTGACTTTCTTTTGCGTTCAGTCTACATAAAAACGTAAAACATAAAAATATACGTAACATTAGAGATTAGATGTTTCAGTAGATTTATTGTTATCTTATTGTTACATGAAAAACACAATGATATTGTAGTAAAGCTCATCATTACTTATCACTGAAGATGCCACGTTTGCCAACAGTTAATGTGTGAAAATCTCGTAAGGTTATGGCCTTCTCTAATGCAATGCCAAAACATCTCAATCAATAACCATGTCATTTTATAACAAACACAAAACTATTCTCATTGGACATGATTAGTCTGTGTTTTTGAAAACTTAAACTTGTGTTCCCAAATCTTATTTCTTGAGAATATAACACAGAGAAATAAAAAACTTTCCTCTATCGATTTATAAGAAAAGTTTTCTTAATTTTTAAGATTCTGTTTTTCTCTTCTTTATTCAAAATATTATAGACTTTAAAATCTTAACATAACCTATTCAGTGATTTTTGTAAAGAAATAATGTTCGGTCAACGTGTTTATAAACACATCGTAAAATCCTATAAATGCTGTTCTACTTGCTGCAGAGTTGTGCCTTACTGAAAATTTAAGAGTATACCACCCTATAGGAGGGTACAAATTTATATTAAATGTGTGATCCAAATTATAATAATCTGCTTGAATTATTTTGCACTTTCTTTACTTAGAAAGCCATTTGTGAAATTTGCTCTGCAAACTTGACTAACTTTGCTTCTCTGACTACCATTAATGTTCATAAAAGTCAAATCATTGACCATATAAGCTTTCCAATAATAACAAAGATCCATGACTAATATTGATGCTTTAATCCGTCTGGCAAATGTGTGATGATATACTAGAAATGTAAAGGAAGGATTGTGTATGAAACCACATCAGGCTATCTGCTGAGTCCACCGAGAGGAATCAAACCGTTAATATTAGCATTGTTAATCTGTAGACTTACTGCTGTATCAGCATGGGTCAGAGGATTGTCTATCTACTGTTGTGGTCAAAGTATTTTAATTTTAGTCTTTCTATTAACCACCAAGAAATTAAGACTATGATATGGCTAAAACTGTGATTTCCTGCTATTTTTGAAGTTTCTTAGAAGAACTTGAATATATTTTCTTAAGTTTTTAAAATATTAGATATATTGCTTTAGAATATTATAAAATATGTTTCAATAATAAACGTTATTTTTTCAAATACTTTCTTCATCAAAAATAGGTTACCTATAAAGAAAAGTGGTACAACTATTGATAAATAATGTAAATGTGTGGTGAACCTTTGTTTAATATTCTGTTTGTGTATATTTTTTAATTTGTCAGAATCTTATCGACGTCAATCAAAGATACCCTCTGTTAAAGTTATTTTCAAATAAAATATTTTGTTTTGTGATATTATAAATAATTTTAAAATACTTTAGAACAGAACAATGTGTTGAGATTGTTACATTTTGTTTCTTTAAAGTGTCATGTTCGTCTTTAGTATTCTCACATAGTGATGTTCATGTACATTCACTTCTAATTAATATTAAGACAGATTTTTTTAACTTCAATTTAATCACAGTTTATTATAGTTGCATTGTTGTTTATACTTTTGATTATTGGTTGATTTTTCCTCAATAAGAATTCTGTAGTCCATATTGCCACTTCATGGATCAAGTCTGTGACAAGTCAGGCCTCTTGTGTGGGCAACCCAGAAGAGAATTTATCTGGAACTATTTGTTGGGAGATTAAACATTACATAAATTATCCTCTGTCTTCAGATCTCATCTCACTTCATCCTGAGCAAGATGAGCCTGTTCAGGCAGACAAAGACTTGGATCACGTATTTCCACCTACTCGTTTTGAAATGCTTTTCCATTCCCTGCGTGAGGAGTTGGTTTGGCCTAATACAGTTTTTTCGATGTTGTTGCTCAGATATGTGATGTTTTATCCCTTTCCTCTATTTCCTGTGAACCATGTTCTTCCTTACTACATGAACACTCTTCACTTCCCTATTTGGTTTCCCTCTCATAAGAAGTTTGGATACATGTTGACCAATGTACTTCACAAATAAGTGACAGAATTAATATGCCTTGACCCCCTTAAACTTTGGATCAAATTTCTTTTCCATATCATTGTGCAGACTGCCCTTTCTGGATAAGCAGTTATGAGGGTTCATTTTCCATGTTTGGAGCATAGCCCCTGAATGTGTCAAAAGTATGACCCATTTCAAAATTTTCCCACTCTGTCTTATCTTTCTATCTTCCCTCTGAGGCTTTCCACTGAAATACTGAAGGATTTTGTGGGACATACTCTCCTTTCTTTTTTGTTGTTGGCTCTGGCTTTACATACGTGGTTTCTTTGTTATTGGGACTTTCTAGGTTGGGATATGACCTTAACTTGTATCTTTTTACCATCATTTCATCCCTGGGAGTTATATATGACCCCATTTCTGCAGCAATATGTCCTCTTTACATGATCCTTGAGTCTTTGAAATCACAAGTTGAATTAGCACAACAACAGATTAAATTTTTAAACATTTTTGCCTGTTCATCTCGGTCAGAGCTAAATATGGCACCTGTCACAGTTTTCTTTCCCTTCCTGACTCATAAATATCACTTCTTCTTGGAGTGCTTTATCTTGTTGCTTTCTTTAATGGCATACGAATTGTTGACAACAGTATCAATGTCCAATTTGTAAGTTGTGGTTTGGTAGGAGTATGGTTTACTAATTTTTTTCTATACTGGCATCATTTCATCAAGCATAACTGGGTTTTATCTGAAAAATTTAGGATTTCATTTTTCCCCACCTCCTGTGTCTCGTGTACTTCTTTACTTCCTTCTGCTGCAGAATAACATGACGAACCAGGATCTTTTGGAGCTGGTTCAGGAAGTACTATCTCAGCAAGCCATACAAATTGCTCTACTTTGTCTACCAAGTTATTATTTCAGACTCTTTGTTGTTCCCAAGAAAACTTGGAATTCAAGGCCCGTCATTGATTTGTGTCACCAGAATCACTTCATTAAGCTGTCCTGTTTTACCATGGAATAATTTATGACCCTGTTGTGGGTCTTTTCTCCAGGCTTATGAATGACCAAGATGGACGTTGTTAATTGTTATTTTCACATCCATATATCACCATAGTCTCGTCCATGTCTTTGATTTGTCCATCACAGGGTGGCTTATTAATTTCATCCTCTGGGCTTCAGGCTTGCTTCTATCCCTTATGTCTTTTGTTGCATGGTCAGAGCTTTGGTTTGCCATCCTCATAGTCTGGGGTTGTTATTCAACCATTATATAAATGACTGACTTCTTCTGGCTCATACCAAACTGAAGATGGCTAGCCATACTCATCAAGTTGGCTGGTTAATCAAACTGAAGAGAGTGCTCAGCTTGGCCTGTCTTGCAGATGGGGATTCTCCACTGCAAACAAAGACTCTCTCAGGAATACCTGGGAGACTGCCAGACCATCCCTAAAGGGGTCCATGTAGCACAGGGAAACACATTTGGTCTTGCTGTGGGTGTTCTCCTGTGTCCAGTGGTGCAGCGCTAGAACAGAAGTGTCATACCACGTAATTGAGAATTTGTTCTCAGCAGGCACTGATGGGTTATGTGGGAAATAAGGATGATAAGCAAGGGAACCTTCTCGGAAGCAGCCCGCCGCTCGATTTCTTTTTCCTCAAGTTTGTGAGTGTTGTCACTTTGCCAGGAATTGAAGGAAAGATGACCTCGTTTACTTGTAGCTTTGCAATTAGCAGTTTTTTCCACATAGGTTACATTGATGCATTTACCACATACTTCAATCACAAATTACTTCTCTTTTGATCCCAGATATTTTATCCTTAGGCTCTGGCTATTTATTTTTTTAGCCAGGAATGGTCATGTAGATTTCTTTATGCTTACCTTCTTATCCAGTTACTTCATCAAGTGATCTCTCTTTCATCTACACCACTCTATGACGAGTCCTTCTGATTACTCCTTATTGGTCAACAACTTTTCCCTCCAGTACCTCTTTCTTTGTCTCCATGATTTCTTTATTATCCTCAGTCACCAGTTCTTTATTCAACCATTCACATTCTTCATCCTTATGTCTGTCTTTTATTTGGTCTTTGGTAAAATGATCATGTTTTTTCCATCAAGTAATTTTCCTTTTAGCTAATGCCATATATCTTTTTTCAATGGAGGTGTATCAGTACAAATGTAAAGAGTTTTACAGTTAGTCTATGACTCAAGGATTCCTTATAGATGGATCTACTGTTGCTTGAGTGCCAGAGTTTCTCACAGGCTATTAAATTCGAGGTCTTCTGTCCTTTCACTCTGAAAATATCAGACTCTTCATCCTATGCCTTTTGTTTTTCAGTACTGTCGAGTTTTTGCTTCCCCTGTTTTTACCATGCTGACACATATTTTCCATATTTCTCACCCTTCCCCAGATGGTCTAATCTTCCAGACTAAGATGTTAATATGTACCTTCATTTTCTCATTTTATTTCTGTTTGAACCACTTTCCTCACATTACATGTTTCACTCTTCGTGTACACTTATCTTGTGTTCATCAACGGTCTGACTTGCTTACCATTGATGTATCATGTACACTTTACCACCATACCTGTCTTTTCTTTATCTGCTTTGATTCTACCTTTCAAAGACCTCAGCAGCTATAGAAGGTAACTTTTCCTTTCTGGTTATTTTCCTTACTTTAATATTTGTGGTAACGTGCCTGAGGATTTGGAATATTTTCTGAAGTCAGTGCACCAACACTATACCATTTCCTTTTTCAGTTGCATGTTTATTGTAGTCATTGCAGTCAGAGCCGAGGTAGGCCTCTTATTCTAGTTCCCTATCCTTCTCAGCTATTGCTTGTTCATTCCTGCACAGGTTTATCATATGTTTGTTTTATTTGACATGTATGGTAACGCCACCAAAAGTACCAGTGGGAGCTCATTTGTTCAAAGCTATTCTCCTTTGATGAATTTTCATCATTAATCCATGGGCTTTTTGGCTTTTATCTGAGTTACCTGTTCTACAATTCCTTTCCCCTCTCCTATATCTCAGATACACATTTCCTTGGGATCCCACTACCTGTCAATGTTTGTCCAAGACAGCATAAGATCTTCTATTCTAACAGGCCACTGAACCTGCCTGTCATCTTTCTGTAGTTGTTTATTCCAGGCTGTTTGTTAACCCCCAAAAACAGGAGATTGGTCATCTGTTATTGATTTTCCTGCCTCAGTACTTTTCTGGCTCTACCATGTTTTACATTGGAGTTGTATATTATGCATAAGAAAATTTTTTTCAGGTTTGTTAATAACCAAGGTGGACATACTTGCATATTTCAGTGCCTTGTCAGCCAAAATACTGTCTTTGATTCTTTTGTCACGTTGTGGTTTATCAGTTTTGTGCACTGCTTCTGGGCTTGCTTTAGCTCCATATATTTTTCTCAGATGGTTAAATCATTCATCTATTATTCAAATGTGCTTCGTCATTACATGGATGACTGACCAGTGTGGGCTTGTTCAAACAGGAGTCTGTTCATCACACTTGTGTGGGTTGATTAATAAAACTTCTGCATGCTCAATATATTGTCCATTTGAGTGTTTTTTTAAACATCAGTCAGGTCTTACCTTCTCTTTTTCAACTTTATTCAATGGAACTTTCCATTCTCCATATCCTTGATCAACAGGAAGCTTTGGAATGTTGGTATGTAACAGAAGAAAGGCATTATCACATAAATATCATAGAGTTTCTTGTTGCTAGTTGAGCTTCTGTTAATCTTCGGGCCATCTGGCCAAGAATTCCCTGTTAATTCCAATGCTTACACACTCTGAATCATCCTCTTTTGGGCCCATACCTTTGATATTTATATCCTGTCAAGACTAGGTTTATCTGGTGAGGTAGTCTCTCCATCTTCTTGTTTACTGGTTGGTGGCTTTGTATTCTATAGGGTAATTCTCACCTTGATGTATTTGCCACTTTCCTCAGCACCAAATTGCTTGTATGTTGGTCCCCAAATCCTTCTTTCTATATTCTGGTGGTAGATGAGTGGCACCTAACCAGTGTTAAGTGTTATAATTTGTAATGTGTTAATGAAATACATATAAATAATATAAAAGCAATATATATCTAAATTATCATAAAATCATTCATTTGAGACTAGGGAGGATGTGTTAATCTGGTGCAGTTGATAGGATATTCTCTCCAATGTAGTATTGGAATGAACGTTCAAAATTACTGTTCACTCTTTCATTTGGGATCCCTTATTCCACTTCTACATGGATGTTGGTTCGAAATGGATAGTTTCTGGATATAGAGCTGAACCAATCAATATAAGTCCTCACGTGTGTTATAGATGTCTTAATTCCATTCCTCACATCTACTCTTGTAACTTTATCCATGATGGAGGTACTTACAGATTAGTACAGTTCTTCCTTTTCTGCTATCTTTTGATGTTCTTTCTATTCCAAGGATATTACCATGCTTGGGGTGGTTCCTTTAATTTTAAATTTGAATGAGATGGTTTACATTATACAGACATTTTTTTTCTGAAAAAGGTACTATACCTTATCAAAATGTATTATTTTTCCTGTACTGAAAATGTATTTCTGATAGGTATTTAACTCTTCTCTGATGCTTTCATTTTCTGTCAAAACCTAAAATGATAGTTTGGTAGAATTGAGTGGAAGGAGGCACATGCACCTAAAGAGTATACAATGACCAATCTCAAAGCATATAAATCCAACAATGAATCTCTTCCATTTTCAGCCTACATGACACTGCTAGTAGGAGGTAACATGAATTTCAAACTTTATGGATGAAATATAAAATCAAACAAAAGTATTTCATGGAAGGACAAGAATTTGCAAGTTGGGAAAGAAAAAGAGATTGGGAAAGTAAATTAACAGAAAAAATATTCAAATATATAAATATAAAACAATAAATAATGAAGAAATTCTACTTCAAAAATGAAACTATCTCACAAATTCATACAATACAAAGAGCACATAATAAATGTGTTTAACATGAGTCCTGCTAAATGAGAAATGATAGTTTGATAGAGTTGAATAAAGAGTAATGCAACAAGAGTGTATGTTTCATTTCTGTTGGTGGAAGGCTGTTGTATGATCATTTCCATGTAAGATACATTGGAATCAGACGGTTCCAGATTGATAAGAGCTTCAAGTCTTAACATGCGCAAAACAATTTTTACCTACAGAAGGCAACACTGAATAAGAATAGCTATTTATGCAAGGAAAGTAATTACCTTTTGGAAATAAATTTTTCAGTGGAGGAAAGTTACAAATTTTGCCCGTTTGAAAATCTCTTTTTTTTTTGGTTTAGGTAACACCATGTGAAGGTTTTGGTTTAGTGACAGATTTCACTCTAGATGCAAGTGAAGGATGGTGGACAAACATTGATAGATGTCCTTTAACTTATCAATTTTTTTATGTAATCCATGGAAACTCAAGGTACTTTCCCATCGAAACAGACATCTCTTTCTTCAGTGGACTAGCAAGGAATATAATACTACCATGCGGTAAGTTTGTTAAATATTTCATAAAGAATTTTGATCTTCACACCATTGACTACAATGATATATACTTTACGTAGAAAGACCATGAACTATATACTAGTACTTTTCATTCAGCATTCTGGACCAAAGAATCCAATTTTGGCAATGGAATGACGAAATACAGACCATCATAGAAAAATCTTTAATTTCATAGACATACTCTTCTGACATATGAAAGATTGATATTTCTTCTGATAAAAACATAAAATGCATTACTGATAAAACTTGTTTAAGACTTGCTTTATTTCATTTCTAAAATATTAAGCTTTTCTTATAGCAACATACTGCTTTCATACAATCCAGTTCAAAGTAATAATTTTAGAAAACAAAATTGGAATACCTTTATCGAATTTCTCACTAAGAATCGCTGTATATAATCTTTATCAAATTGAAAGGTTTCCAGCACTTTAATGTTCCCATGATAAAACCCTTCAGATGAATAGCCTACCTTAGTTTTCTTCCAACTGATAAAATGAATAGTAGTTTATAGAAAGGATATGACTTGTGGTTGATTATATAACATCATTGTATAAAACATCTTCCATTTTCTTCCTTCAAAATAATCATTGGATATACAAAGCATATCAAAATCTATTAGAAAACAAAATTATTAAAGACTAATCACCCAGGATGGATACCATGTTGTGCATAAAGTTAGAAAATACGTATTACAGATTTTAACTGAAAGCAGATATATAAAACTTTTGACTGACAAACTCTATTTTTTAACCGATACCTCTAATATTAAATAGTGGTGCAGTTGCAAAATTTATAATGCTGAAACTCTGTATAAATATGTCATATTCAGTACCTAATTTCCATTTTTGAATCCATTTTAAATAGATAAAATGGGTGCAGCACATAAATCATTTCATATTTTAGTAAGATCAAACTTTAAGATGGTCTTCACTTCAGAGATTAGTTTTTTTCAAGAGAGGTAGAAAAGAGAATGATGAAAATCTATAATTCTCTAAAAACTAACTTTTCATATGAATGGTAGTAGTGCACTGAGTAATTTTTATTTTATAAAATTATTGCAAAAAACAACACAATAATAACAATAAAAAAACAGACTGTCGTTTAAGCATCATAATTTTTCTGGCATTTCTAGTGGTGCAACATGACACATTAAAATATCATCAGAATATTTGTTTCTGTAGAAAAAAAATTTTCTTAAGGAGCAATCTAAATATCTCAATACAGAAAACAATATAATTTTATAGATCATTTCATAAATGAAAATCTCAATGATTATAACAAATATAGCTCTAAGCATAACAGAGAACTACGTGTTGAAAAATCCTGAAAGAAAAGGTGTGACAGGAGGGTTATGAATTTTTATTTGGTGGCTCTGTAACCTAACAATATTGAAGGGTAATAAAAATTTGCTTTTTTTGAGAGATGACAATGTTACAGTGAGTAATTTATGTACAACTTTATTAGTACCTAAATAAAAGTAAGAAACTGTACATTCAGTTACATTTTTATACATACGTAATATTAAAATGAACCTGTTTAGAGCTGCTATCCTCAGACCTTTGTTCTCAGGAACTCTTCCTTAGCATTAAATATGGTATCACTGGACTTACACTGGTACTGAATTAACTATGCATAACACCTTTATCTTAAACAGCAAAAAAATGAAGAAATGTGTGTTATATAAAGCTGTGAACTTTAAATGAAGTTTAAATTGTGTATATCTTAACTATAATTTTAACTATATTACACTGTCAACAATGTTGTGTTTTATGATGCACTGCCAACACAAATAATGAAAGGAAATGAATAGTTTTTGCTTTTTAGTTTGGAATTAACCACAAAGCTACACAATGGATTATCCATGCTCTTCTCACCACAGGTATTAAAACCTTGTTGTAGCAGTGTGAGTCTGTAGACTGGGGTATTAAAATTGTAACATATTTTATTTTTACAACTATATTTAAGTGAGTTACTGACAACTTTATGCATGATAAAAAAACTGTATCAATTTAATTCTCTGATACCTTTGTTTTAGTCACAGTTTTGACGGTACCCCATCAGTTCCCAAGGGAAAGTGAATGTGTGCTGGGTAGTCTGAGAGTCATAAGTATCTAGGGTGTTTTCTTAATAACAATTTTTTACACAAATTTTTAGTTTTTCAAGTGATTGAAATCAGCTACATTTTTGTGTGGTGTTCTGTCACTGCTACACCTGTGATAGCAAGTACCTATAAAGGTAAACACACGTGTCTTTGAATGTAACTTACAACAGTGAACAATCAGAAACAAAAATATGCTTTCAAAGACAAGTATGTTTTGAAACGTTCTGTGTAAGGTTACTATTAGCCTTACTGGCTCAAGATAAATATAAAGAAGAAACTATCCATAAGTCTTTCCATCACACTTGATGCAGATTTGTTTTACTGATGTAAAAAATCGCCTACAGTGTGCTCCTGTTATCTAAATTAACAAGGACACATGCAAAACACATGACAAACATGTTTAATGAGAATTTTTTTCATGTTTCTGTCTTTGAAAATCAGATGTAACACAAAATTTTTGATACCAGTTGATTGAGAACAGACAGAAAAAGGTGACTGGAAAGAAAGTTTTTTAAATTGGTGTTTTGGACTGTCAGTCTGCTGATCAGTCATATGTATTTCAATACTGCCAAAAAAATCTCAGTTATCGCTTTGAGACTTGGAAGAAAAGTAAGAATCATTGTAAAATTTGATCATTCAATCTGACAAGGGTAGTCCGTTCATGTTGTTAGGTTACTATCTCTTCTTTTGTCTGTTAGTTGATAATTGGTGCAGACAGCTGTCAAGTAGTTTTTTGTGAATATTTGAAAACATTAAAACTCAGTTCATTGCCAAAATTTTGATACATAAAAACATGTATTGAAGATTACATTTTAAAATACATGATTTTTGTTGTTAATCATTATTCCATGTGAAAAGCCAGAAAAATATACTTTTATTTCTACTTCTTACCTGCACATTGCAAAGTAACATAATAGATATTACCTTTTCCAAAAGGCAGTGAATTGCTTTGAGAGGATATAAGTGAGATGATGATTTTGCGAGAAGATACATCAGTTTAATATAAGATAGACATCAGAGTGGGTCTGTTTCAGATATAAATGTTTCATCCTCCACTTTAAGTACATTTTTCACTTTTCTCATAACTGACTAACATTACTTTGCTGAAATTGCCTTCTCAAAAAGTAAACTGCAACTCAGAAGAGTTTGTGTAAGTCTATTTGTATAAACTAACTTTTCTCATATTTACTTCTTGGTTCTCTCAGGAACAAATCAGGTGATAGTCAAAGTGTGTGATGTTTTTGGCTTATGTTCCAACAAAACTCAGCAAGTTAATGTACAGTGCAAGAAACCTGTGACATTTCAGGGAATTTCCAGCTTTGATAAGCTATTAATGTTTGGTAAGTTATCATAATAATTTTAAACTAAAGAATGTCGTGTGTCATTAAAGTACATTGTAAACTATGTATAACATGACACAGTCACAGTGTCAGTTTTAACTTTAAAATCAAAACTCAAATATCAAGGAAAACTAGATTTTTTTTTAAATGATACAGTTATTCTGAAATTTTAAAAAGGTCATTTTAAGCAACCTATAATTTAATATCATACCTGAATTGTTTAAAAATATTGAGTCTAAACCTAAAATAAAGGACAGGTTCAAGAAGTGGTGATTACTACATGCAAATATTTCCAGTTGATTATGTCTTTTTCAGAGACACATATGGTTTTCATATTGTTTCTTTTTTAATTTTTTATTTCGAATACTTTTACTTTGACCACAATTCCTTCATTTATTGACATATTTACATGAAACTTGGAAGGATTATACATTAGTCTAATACATCCAGAATTTAGGAGGTAAAGTCTCAAACTATCCAAAAATGTATGTTTTGGGCTTCTGTGTGGTCATATTTACAATAATCAAAATGACAGGTGACACAAATATGCATTTTCATGTGATATACGAAAAGATTGGGGTGAAAGCTCATGGAAAAAATCATAACTTTAAGATTTTGGATCAATTATTCAGCCATATTTTGGCCAATTTGTAAATGATTTGGTGGAAATATACTTTTTACTAGTCTCACACATTGAAAAAAGAAAAGACAAGAAACACAGTTTTGATGTGTTTTAGACAATTACCTGTGTTTTTAACAATTTTTGTGAGACTTGGTATGAAAACGCAAGTCTCATATACATACAAAAACATGGGTCAGGCCCATTTTTAGTCATTTTCGAAGGCCATAAGGTTAAATAAACACATTATTTCGTACTTCTGTACTAGATACAACAATAATGAATGTAAAGTATCTGTTAAGATATTTTATTCTAAAATTTGTGATTTGATCTTTACTATTTGGGACATATTACTGCATTAAAATTCACTATGGACAACTGTAGTTGTGGATCATTTGATAATAATAATTTATTAGTAAATCACATACTCATGAGAAACATAAATATTTGTGAAAACTGGTCAGTGCCCATAGATCACCTACATCTAATTATTTACATGTTACCAGTCAGTACGAATTTTTAGAATTCAAGAGTTTAATACAAATAAAACTATATTACCAGTCTATTTGTAATAGTGCATAGTGCCAGAACAGATGACCACACAATAAACTTAAATAACATGATAGTAATGGGATATTAACCATGAACAATAAAAAGAAAGTTAATAGAAGTATTCTATATTTATATAGTTACCAAAGCTTGAATATCCTTACCAAAAACATACAAATTGCTACTAGATTTATGTCCTGTCAAGAAAGACCTCAGATAATCTTTCTTTCTCGCATATACACATTTATATTCTGGTTACAATCACAACAAACTCACAAAGACAAAGTGAGTCTTGAGAGTTGTAACAAGATTAGCATTTCAAAAGTGGGAGTTGAATTGATTGTTATCTGAAGATAGAAATTATAACTTATTGAAAATTATATTTAAGTGACTGTATTTGTTACAAATTATGAACAGATTGATGTTTACTCACAACAACTTCTCTCTAAATGGTCAGTAAAACATCTATTGATCATTTAAATAATTTTGTTTTTTCCTTTCAGGTCATTGTCAGAGAGCCTTTTCTTTGACAGAGAATACAAGGATAGTTTTGACTAAAATGGATGAGTTGCTGTTAGAAAGCACAGTGTTGACACAGATTGAAGATTGTTTTTTGAAAAACATAAAACGGTATCAAAATATGTGAGTTTCCATAGTTGCATATTGTATATTTTCAATTAAATTTCAATGGTATAAATATTGTTCAAGTTAAATAGTTTAAGCAACATTTTTGTTTGATTTTAGTACAAAGTTAATTAATAGGCAATCTGTGTTTGGACCATTGCTGGGAATCAAACCTAAGATCTTTTAGCTTACATACTAGACTAAACTCTAAACTTACCACCAGCCAACCAAAGGACTGTTATTAAGTAATAAATTAACATGCAGTATTCGTAATTTTACTACATAAATACGAACAGCTATTGTTTAAAATATTTGCTGACATGGAAATTATGTTTCAGTATGCACTTGAACTTATGGATAAATTCACTAATTTTCCAGTTTGGTACAAAAAATATATTCAAGAATAGGATTAATGATTGATTTTACGAGCTGAAAAATAATAAAAGCAAATATTTTGAAATATAAATACACTTGGTAAACGTTTACATAGATATCTGCTTCATTTTTTAAAATATACACATTAGGTTTGCTGTAAGAATTTCTTTCAAGAAACATGTTCACATCTAAGAAAAATATTAATAAAATACATTAGTTCCTTGTTGTTTATAAATAGAAATGTTCCCTCTACTTGAAAGACTGAGTTGGGACAAATGTATTCAGCAAAGGATTTTAAAATATTATACGTCTTTCCTCTATAACAGTTCATATGTTTTTCAACATGTTAGAGAATGTTGGAGTTAAATTAAATTTTATATTCTATTTTAGGCAACAGATCAAAGAACAATAAGATATAAAGATCTCGAGCTATTAATTATTCTCAACATGAAATGAATCTCACGCTTTCATATATTAATCACATGATGAAAATTGAGGAATAATATAATTCTATTAGATGGTATAATATAATCTTGGAACACTATTTTTTTCAGTTGATGTTGTAAAAGTTGCAATTTTAAATTTCCATGGTAAGTTTTCTCACAATGACTACCTTAACTTATAAGAAAATTACAGATTGTTAGATAGAAAAGTTGTGTAGGGCTGGTAAATGAACTTTAAAAAGGGATGAACCATGGTGGGGATGTAAATGGACACATCACTTTACCTGGCAAGTGATTACATAGCATTACATGTCCATTTGTAACATATATATGAAACTTGAAGTTCATGTACCATGTATCACATTTTCTTCAAGGTTTAATTTTCAATTATCATCCTACAGATGTTATCAAATGGAGCTTTTTGCAGCAATTTTAATCATTCTATCTACATCCTCTGACATGTTCTCTTTTTCAGAGAAACTGGTAGCAAGAGAAAGAAATAAGTCCATTTCATAATTTTCACCAATCTGTTTCTTACCTCAATGACCATTCAGATCTTGACTTTTCTGTATATTTAATGAGGATTTTTAAGTGTTACATTGCCAGCACTAATACCCATAGAGGTGCTAAATAATAACCTTTTATTTATCAGAGTCCTTCAATTTTCTGAAATTTATCTCTAGTTATGTTAATGAAATACAGACAAAACTTATCTCTTACCCTGGGATGTCTTTGAAGGTGATGAAACTTCTGCAAGTCACATCTCATCATACTTATTACAGTCATATGGGGCCTATATGAATTGCCTGCTGGAGGACACTGTGGTCTGGTACATAGACCTCCTCAATACTTATATCTTATATCATATGTATGATCTGACAGTTTCTTCTTCTGAGGGTCTTTTACTAACTCCATAACTGTTTTAACTATGTCCACCAGATATGTGATTTCCCACATTTTTTTCTTGGTTGCAAAAACTGTGATGAATAGGATAACACTTTTGCCACATGAAAAAAAAAAAGGTCTCAGATATTGAGGGTTAGAAAAATACAAAATAATGTTTTCATTTATTTATCAATAAAATTAATTATACTTAAAAAAAGTGGTGGAAGTAAAGAACCAAAAAATTCAATTTAATTGACTATTATATGAAACTCAGCACATGTGATGCATTCTGTCAACTTGTCTGGTCTAAACTTGTTAAATTGACTATTATATGAGCATCTGCACATGGGATGTATTCTTTCCACTTGTCTGTTCTATCCTTGTTAAATTGACTATGATATGAAACTCAACACAAGAGATGTATTCTGTCAACTCTTCTAGTCTATACATGTTGAAATAACTATTATATGAAACCCCGCACATGGAAGGTATTCTGTTCACTTGAATGGTTGATACTTGTGAATTTGACTATTATATGAAACTCATCACATGGGATTAATTCTGTCCACTTGTTTTGTCTATACTTGCTTGATAGACTATTATATGAAACTCAGCCATGGGAAGTATTATCTCCATGAGATTGGTCTATGCTTGTTAAATTGAATGTTATATCAAACTCAGCACATGGGATATATTCTGTCCACTTGTCTAATCTATTCTTGTTAAAATGACTGTTATATGAAACATAGCAGATGGGATGTATTCAGTCCATTTTTTTGTCTATGCTTGTTAAATTGACAATTATATGAAATATGGCACATGAGATGTATTCTGTCCACTTGTCCAGGATATTCTTTTTAAATTGAATATTATATGAAACTCAGTGCATGGGATTTATTCTGTCCACTTGTCTGGTCTATATTTGTTGGAGTGACTATTATATGAAACTAAGCACCTGTGATGTATTCTGTACACTTGTCTGGTCTATTTTGTTAAATTGACTGTTATATGAAACTTAGCACATGTGATATATTCTGTTCACTTGTCTCTCTATACTTGTTAAATTGACAATTATATGAAACTGAGAAGTATGATGTATTCTGTCCACTTTTCTGGTATTTGCTTGTTAAATTGAGTATTATTTGAAACTCAACACAAGGGATGTATGATGTTTACTTCTCTTGTCTATACTTGTTGAAATGACTGTTATATGAAGCTAAGCACGTGGGATGTATTTTTTCTACTTTTCTGGTGTATACTTGTTAAATTGACTATCATATGAAATTCATTACATGTGATGTATTTTTTCCAAGTTTCTTGTCTTTGCTTGTTAAATTGACTATTATATGAAACTAAGCACTTTGGATGTATTCTGTCCACTTGTTTGGTCTGTAATAGTTAAATTTACTATTATATGAAACTCATCATATGGGATGTTTTTTTCCCACTTGTCTAGCCTATACTTGTTAAATTAACTATTCTATGAAGCTCAGCACATGGGATGTATTAACTTCATTTTTGCTTATGTTTTTTAAATTAACTATAATATGAAACTCAGAATATGGGATTTATTCTGTCCACTTGTCAGGTTTTTGCTTGTTAAATTGACTATTACATTAAACTCAACACTAGGGATGTATTCTGTCCACCTGTTTAGTCTTTACTAACTAAATTGACTATTATATGAAACTCAGCACATGGAATATGTTCTGTCCACTTGTCTGGTCTATGCTTGTAAAATATTATTGTATGAAACTCAGCATGTGAGATTATTCTGTCCACTTGTCTGGTCTGTGGTTGTTAAATGGACTATTATATGAAACACAACACAAAGGATTTATTCTGTTCACTTGTTAGGTCTTTGCTTGTTAAATTGACTATTATATTAAACTCTACACTGCGGATGTATTCTGTCTACTTGTCTAGTCGATACTTGTTGAATTGACTGTTATATGAAACTAAGCACGTGGGATGTATTTTGTCCACTTTTTTGGTGTATACTTGTTAAATTGACTATCATGGGAAACTCATTACATGATATTTATTATGTCCAATTTTCTGGTCAATCCTTGTTAAATTGACTTTTATGTTTAACTCAGCTCATGGGATGTTTTTTGTCCTCTTATCTGTCTATCTTTATTAAATTGACTGGTATATGAAACTCAGCACATGGGATGTATTCTGTCAATTTGTTGTCTGATCTATAGTTGTTAAATTGACTACTGTGTTAATATAAGCCAATGGGATATATTCCGTCTACTTGTCTGGTGTATACTCTTTAAATTGACTATTGTATGAAACTCTGCACATGGAATGTATTCTGAACACTTGTCTTGTTTATACTTTTGAATTTGACTATTTTATGAAATTCATCACATTGGATGAATTCTGTCCATTTTTTGGTCTATACTTGTTTAATTGACTCTTATATCAAACTCAGCCATAGGAAGTATTATCTCTATTAGATTGGTCTATGCTTGTAAAATTGAATATTGTATGAATCTAAGCTCATGGGATGTATTCTGTCAACTTTTGAGGTGTATAGTTGTTAAATTGACTATCATATGAAACTCATTACATGTGATGTATTTTGTCCAATTTTCTGGTCTATGCTTGTTAAATTGACTCTTCTGTGATACACAACACAAGGGATGTATTTTGTGCACTTGTCTTCTCTGTACTTGTTAAATTAATTTTTCTATGAAACTCAGATCATTGGATGTATTTTGCCCACTTGTTTGGTCTATACTTGTTAAACTGACTATTGTATGAAACTCAGCACATGTTATGTATTTTGTTTACTTGATTGGTCTATAATGTTCAATTGACCATTCTATGAATTTCAGCACATGGGAATTAATCTGTCCACCAGTCTGGTCTATTTTTGTTAAATTGACTATTATATGAAACTCAACACAAAGGATGTATTCTGTCCACTGTCTGGTCTATACTTATTGTGTTGACTATTATATGAAACTCAACACAAAGGATGTATTCTGTCCACTTGTCTGGTTTATACTTGTTGTATTGACTATTATATGAATTTCAGAACATGGGATGTATTCTGTCCATTAGTCTTATCTATGCTCGTTAAATATACTATTATATGAAACTCAGTACATGAGATGTATTTTGTCCATTTCTAAAGTTTATTATTTTTAAATTGACTATCATGTGAAATATAACACAAGAGATGTATTCTGTCCATTTCTCTTGTCTGTACTTGATAAATTCACTTTTATATGAAACTCAGCACATGAGATGTATTCTGTCGACTTTTCTGGTTTTTGCTTGTTAAATTGACTATTATATAAAAATCAGCACAAAGGATGTATTTTGTTTATGTGCCTGGTCTTGGCTTGTTAAATTGACTGTTATATGAAATTGAGCACATGGGAAGTATTCTATACACTTGTCTGGATTATATTTGTAAAACTGACTGTAGTATTAAACTTAACATTAATAATATACCTTGCCCACTTGTCTGGTCTATACTTGTTAAATTGACTATTATATTAAACTCAGCACATGGAATGTATTCTGTCCACTTGTCTGGTCTATGCTTTTTAAATTGTTTATTATATGAAACTAAGCACTTGGAACACATTCTGTCCACTTGTCTGGTGTATACTTTTCAATTTACTCTTATATGAAACTCAGCACATGGGATGTATTCTGTCCAGTAGTCTGGTTTATGCTTGATAAATATTCTATTATATGAAACTCAGCACATGGGACTTATTTTGTTCACTTTTCTAGTTTATATTTGCTAAATTGACTATTATGTAAACTCAGCACATGGTATGCTTTGTATTTACTTTTTGGTCTGTATTTGTTAAATTAACCATGATATGAAACTTATCAAAAAAGATGTATTCTGTCCACTTGTCTGGTGTATACTTTTCAATTTACTATTATAAGAAGCTCAGCACATGGGATGTATTCTGTCCATTAGTCTTATCTATGCTCGGTAAATATACTATTATATGAAACTCAGCACATGTGATGTATTCTCTCCACTTTTCTGGTGTATACTTGTTAAATTGTCTATTATATGAAACTCAGCCCATGGGATCTATTCTGTCCACATATTTGGTTTATACTATTTAAATTCAGTATTATATGAAATTGAGCACATGTGATGAATTTTGTCCACTTATCTGGTCTTTGCTTGTTAAATTACCTATTACATGAAACTCAGCACATGGGATTATTTTGTCCTCTTGTTTTGTCTGTGTTTGTTAAATTGACTATTATATGAAACTCAGCACATTGGATGCATTCTGTTTACATGTCTTATCTAAACTTGCTGGCTTTTAAATAGAAGGTTTTGTGCAATTTGTCCATTAACAGACCTATAACCATGATTCTCTCATGTGTAAGGACCACCAATATTGTGAAAAGTGGTGAAACTTAGTGGAGTGAATGTCATCAAAGATTCAACATTTACACATGTACGAATTGAGGAAAATATATTTCTCTTTCTCTTAATATATGTATATCAATTACTCAGAAATCTGAAAGATATTCATTGATGAATATTGGATTGTTTGTAGCACATATGAAATTATTTTTAGAAAGTAAAAAAGAATCTACAATTCTTTTACAATTGTGAATTTTATTTAAGTGATAAAGTAAAGTAAATATAGCATTGAAAAACAATCTGCATCTAAGTGTGTTATAAACTTGTTTGTGTGAGATTTATTGAAAACAAGATATATCTAGGTGTGTTACAAACTTGTTTGTGTGAACTTCATAGAAAACTATCTATGTCATTGTGTTATTTTCTAATTCATTTTTATGTATTTTGTTATATTTAAAAGTGAAAATATTTCTTTTGTACTTATTCTAATTTTATTTTTATTTTTATTTGAAAATATTATTTTAAGATATTTTAAAAACTCTCATCGAGATGAGAAAGAAGAAGAAAGAATACAGTCATTGAATGTTTTACCAGTGGATAATTTCACCACACAAGAGAAAGTTGAGATGCTTGATTTTAAGGATGCAATTTTCCAGTCAATTATAAAAATGGGTAAGACTAATGATTCGTTAATACACTTGTAAGAAAATTTTATTTTGGTTGAGAAATCCAACATAGAATATTAGACAATCTTGTGTAAGGTTGAGCTTAGATTTATAAATACTGTTCTATTTTGGTTGTAATTTATGAGTTATAACTCCTGAAAAATATTTCAAGCAGAAAACATGGAAACAGTGCACCTCAAAAGAAATTTCAAATTTACCTGTAAAGTGCTCATGTATGAGATTTATTTTCTTGGTTAAGTGAGAAGTAATTTTAAAAAATCTTCCAAAGGACTTTTCAACGATCTTGCAATGGACAAGTCAAAAGAGCATGTCATGACATTGTAGAATGTTATTCTCAACATCTGATTACAGCTTTATTTTGATTATAAGGCAAATTTTAATATTTTGCACATGTTTTTATATTAAGAATGTTAAACATTAATTTCGCGTGTCATGTCTTATCGTCTTGCTTTATTGTTCTATTACGCCCACCATTCAATGTCTGCAGTGGTTAATGTACTAAAACCTCAATCTCCAGACTTTTAAAAGTAAGAATATCAATAAATATTTTTTTGATTTGTTGTGAGATCAATATAGGTACATATTAGAATCAATAGTATTTATATTTATTGTTAACTTCAAATATAGAAATTATCGTGAGGATAGAATTTATATCGATCTGGGTACAAGTGATGGTATCTCTTTTATATTTGATGATTTGCTGCACATGGAGATAAAGAATAATGATATTTTGGTTATAAACTTTTTGAAGATAAATTTTTACATATTCAAGGTAAACATGTTCTTTGCAGAAAGAAAAGGGAAGCTGCAAGTAAAAAAAAACAGGATGGCTATTAAAGTAAAGCATCATAAATTTAATAAACTTAAATTGACTGGTATGACAGAAAATGTACAGAAGATAAAAAAAGTTGGTGAAGCAAAAGATTATGAGACCAAAAAGGATGTATGTGAAAAGAGGGATGATAAAAGAAGGCCTCTATCTAATATCTATGAAATGACTAGGTTATTCTGTTGTTTTTAATTATATTTTTACTGATGAAGAATTCAGCAATATTTCACATCTTGAACAGATGATGGATGAAAAGAAGACAGAAGTAGATGTCTTCATTAATCTGGAACTGGTTAACAAAAATGGAGGATGTCTAAAGAATGACAAGCCTCCTGGGTCACATAATATTTCCTCACGGGTTTTTAAAAAGGTTAACTATCACATGTGTGATCCAGTTACTGGTATTTTTACCAATATTGGACAGGTACAAGAGGACTGGAAACTAGCTACTGCAACTCTTCTTTTCAAGTGATGTAATAAAAAATTTTCCAGTAATTGTTGACCCATCAACTTTACAACTGTTGTGAAAAATCTGATAAAATATTCTTTTTAAAGTCATTCAGCAAAGTTTATAATTTTACTGGATGGTCAACATGGTTTAACTGAGCAAATTTTTTGTGTTACAAATCTTTTGACATTCTTCAAAAATTATGGTGCTCATGAAAAGGAGGGTAAGAGCATAAATTTCATATATTTGGATTTTTAGAAAGCATTTGACATGACACCACATGAAAGATAAAAATATTTCTCTGTAGGTGTGGAAGATCAGTTTGCAAATTGGACAGAAGAGTGGTTGGATGTAAGAAAGAAAAGCATTGTCGCAATGTTGCAAGCAGACTTCTGTCCAACTGGATTTATGTTACGAGTGCAGCACATCAAGGCTCAGACTTAGGACATTTACTCCTTTTGGTTACTGTGTGTGAAATAGATGAAGAAATAATCAATAAACTACATAAATTTGCAGATGATATTAAGGTCTTGGGTGTTAGTATCTGTGAAGAGGTTACTGCTGGTTAAAGAATTTATATCATTCATTGAATTGGGTAAATAAATGGCAAGTGGGTTTTTATTATGACAAGGAAAGATAATGCATGTGGGTTGTTTGGTAACTGATAGCATTGATATATCAACTTTTCTTTTACATAACAGTGAAGATTGTAAGCCCAGGGCATACAACTATAATTTTTGACAGAGAAGCTGTCTTTTTCATCTAAGTTAGTTTTATTTTTCTAGCAGGATGGTTTGCCTTTGGAATGAGTTACCTTCCATTGTGCCAAGGTCTCAAGCAGTGAGGGGTCCTCCACTGATGATCCAAACTCACTTGAACTTTGATTTGTCAATAAATCTTCATATTTCAACTGCTTTTTTGTTTTATTCTTACTCATATGACAAGATTAATTTGATCAATCTCATACCCACCATAAAAAGTACAAAATAATTTAAAATTATCATTTTGTCTTTCTATAATTACTTCAAATTGTAGCAGAAAACAACATTTCTTTACACTAAATAATTGAGGATTTGTTAACTTTATACAGCTATTTATAATTAATTGCTTTTGTTTTATTGTTTTTTTGGACGATGATTTTTAAAATTCCCACCATAAGAAGCATTCAAATATGTGGTAACATAAAGCAAATGTTACACTAACTAAGTTAGTTGAAGCTTATGCTACTTGTGAGCTGAAAGTTTAGAAATGGATAGTCAGCTTGATAGTATGTCCAACAAACTGACCCACAGCTCATGGAGATATAACACGCTGGTGTCTTTAACCAGTTGGGATCTATTTTGCCAATGTGGGGAGTGCATCCACATTTTCTGGTGCATCTAATTCATGCCCAGTTTCACACTTTTGTCTCACCATTACTTTGCTACTAACAGCCTTCATGAGGCTATTTACTGAAATCCTTATTTCCTTTAAGTTGGCTGGTTTGTTGTCCTCAGTTCTTGCCCCTGACATGTTGTTTCTCTGTAGTTTGGATCTTCCAGGTTGTGATCTGGTCCTGTCCCATGTTCATTTGCCACTCACTTATCTCAGGCAGTTCAACCTTCCCTTTTCTTTAGCAGTATGTCTGTGACCATGTTACTGAAACTTTGTAATTATGTGTGGAATCCTTACAGCAGCACTCAGCCATTTCTTCTTTGGTAGCTCTTTTGTTGCTGTCAGGACCACAAGCTTCTATTCCTGTTTCTCATTGTGGTTTTCTCAACCTTTAGCTATTCCTTTTTGAGGGTGTGCCTTATCTTGTCATTTTCTTTAGCGCAAATCACCATGACACTGACAGTAATGGACAATCTTATGGGTTCCAGTCCAGTGGGAGCTTGATGATGTGAATGTATTCCCATCTGGTAAACTGCCATCAAAGATTAATTGGATTTTATCAGATGGGCTTTTCCAAAACATTCTTTCTCCACATCTCTGTCATATGTACCCATTCCCATTTCTCAATTTCCAGGTATCATATCCAGCCAGCCTCTATCGGTGGTAGTTCATCACCTTCTGCCTTAATAGCCCATCTCACCTGTGAATCATATTTTTTCCTATTTTTATTCCAGGCTGTTAATTGTTCCAATAATTAGAGACTTGTGGTCTGTCATGGATTTGTCCTGCCTCAATCAATTTCTCATTCTATCGTATATTACAATGGAAACCTTTCATACCCTCAGGTGGGCTTTTCCTCGAATATTATGGATAACCAAGATGGACGTCGTGAATGGTTACTTACATATCTCAGTAGCTTGGAAGTTATGATCATATGTTTGGTTTGTTCATCAAGTGATGAATTATTAATTTTATGCATCATTATTCTGGTTTGCTTCAGTCTTATTTAATTTTTATTGGACAGTTTGATCATTTGCTCAACATTTCAAAAATATTAGGATGCATTTTTATTATTATGTGGATGACAAATTGTAAAAATATTTTCTTTAACCTAACCAACTGCTAATCATTTTGGTGTTTTTTCAACACATATCTCAATTAGTGCGAGCCTTCTACTTCACCTGATGGAGCTGTTCGTTCACTGTGTTTCTACTGTTCTCTCTGCTACAAGTTGTGAATTTCTTTCACATTTGGGGATGTGTTGTACTATGGTTACACTTATCCTTTTAATTTATGCTCATATGCAAGATCTTCCTTTCAACCAATAGAATTTGGCACAGGAGGCTTTTTAGGGATTTATTACACTACCAGTTAGATGATCTGTCTTGTTTGTTAGACAGGACCCACATTTTAACAGATGCTTTGCATCCTCCTCCTCATCTGGATTTATGTATTTTCATGTATGCTTTGCTCCAGGAATGGGAAGAGGGTGCCAATCAACAGTGGGCTTGTGGCTGAGAGTTCTTACCATTTTTACATTCTTGAACTTCTATCTGCATGTGAGGCCTTGGGTCATTTCTTCCATCTGGTAAGGATTTATTCCAACAATTTTATAGTAATTGCTTATGTCAATCATTATTTTTGATCCTAAATTTTTTCATATGTTGGATTTTTTTGTCTGAGTACACGTGCAAGAAATTCCTGTGATTGTGTGTCATTATATTGTGTTTTCAATGTTGTTGAAGATAATCTATCTTATCCAAACAAATTATATTTGACAAGATGATCTTTTGATATTCTTGTTTTTCATTGCTTTGCCTTCAGTGGGGTACTCTTCACATTGCTGCCTTTGTCACATCTATCATCCACAAACTTTCTCTGTTTTGGATTTTAGTCTTAACTTTGACTGTCGATGAGTAGAACATCAGGTACCAATGTGTGTAATCTGCCATTTGTCTTTTTCACTGAGTGATTTGATCATCAAAACCACTACTTGTCAAATCCTTCTGATTTCTCCTTTTAGGCGAGATTAGTCATGATTTCCTCATTTTACTCAGCTACAACCTCCCTATCCACTACGTTTTTTTTCTATCTTATTCAGCAACCTTGGTCATTAGTGATTCATTCTACTCTTTATGCTAAGTTTTATCTGGTTCTTGATGAGGAAATCAGGTTTATCCAAATGTATTGATCTGTTTCCAGCTATTGATCCATTTGCCTTTCCTCCATGGAAGTTTGTCAGAGTAAATGAAACAATCTTAAAATATTGTTCTGTGGTGTCGGAGGTTTCTGCCGATTGGCCAATATCTCATTCTATTGTTGAATTTTTTACTTTGTGTTTCACTCAGGGATGCTCCATTTCCTCAATTTCTGGCTATCAGACAGCTTACCACATCATTAATGTTTTCAAATCAGAGTATTTACTTCTCGGTTGATACATTTCTTGCAAATTCATCATTCTCTGTGGTTAAATTTTCTTGCAGATTGAAATGTTAATGTGATCATACATCGACTCACTTTGCCTCTATTCAAATCACTTTCCATACATTATTTGTTTGATCATTCTTTTAGAATTTTCTTCTCTTTACCTATGCACATCAAACATATAATTTATTTGTCAACGATGTCTCATGTACTATTTTTCCAGGTTGTTTTTTCTTTACAAAACTTTGATGGATCATAAGGGTAAATCGTCCTTTTTTCTGATTTTCTTTCCTTTCCAACCTTTATTCTCATTCCAATCTGAATAGATTTCTCTTTTTATTACTTAATCTGCAATGTTATAGTGTCTGCACAGCTTCCTTCTTTGCCTTATTTCCCTTTTTATAATAATTACTCATTGTCTTGACCCTGCTCTGTGGTAATAGATACCTGATCAGATGTTCTTTTACCCTTAAAAATCACACTGTTCAGCCACATTGACTACCTTGTGATATTCCATGACCACACAGTGCACACTGTTATGATGTGATGGTCCAGAAGAATACATAAATGTCATCCTTGCTGTGAAATTTCTTCATGATTATGCCTGCCTTAGACTTACCACTCACAGATTACATGGTTACAAAAGAGGATAGTTTTCCAACCCTGCTATGCCTTATATTAAATAAATTGTTATACTTTGAAAAGTAGGGTTTTCTTGTCACTCTTTGCATTGTCGTAGGTGTTGAAATTCCTGTGGTCTTTCCATTATGTTTCACCCCAATTTTTTCTAAGTGGAATTTGGAGTTCTCACCACTTTCCCATTTCTAATCACTGGGTTAATGGTTCATAAAGGTATTTTCCTGAATGGTTTAATAAAGTTAAATACTAATCAGCAGTGAGTAGAATTGTCATGTAGATAATGTGATATCCACAACTGTAAAACATACAAAAACCAAAGGAGTGAGATGCCAAATTAAGGTTCACTTAATTGAGTCAATTGGGATCCCTTATCCTATCCACACATTGATATTGGTTCCAAGTGACTGGGTTTTGGGCTTAAAGTAAAATCAATCAACATAAATCATCACACACGTATTACGTGTGTCTGTCTTACTTCCTCAACTATGTTACATCAGTGTTGTGGGACATTTTTGAAATACTTGAGATTGTTACTGTTCTTTCCTTATTGCTCTCCCTCAGTGTATCTTATTCTTTTATTCTTTTAAACATTAGTTGAAGATGATATGATCCTCATCCCACCTGTACACTTTCACTGTTTTTTTCATACCACTTGGATGTGCTCCTCTGTTTATCCACCTTTGTTCCAATCGATGAACTGTGTAACTGTTTCATATGTGGTGTAGTCTCTCATCACAAATCTTTATATTTGACTCTCTTTTCTGAAAATGTGTTCTTTTGATGATATTTAAGGATTCTTTTCTTTTTCTCCACTGATTTAATCCCTCTATCTATTCAGTGTAGAATTCTAGCTATTTATATGAATAGAGGTAATCTATTGAATCATAAGGTATACTTTTCCTTTTGATAATGTACAGGTAATGTACTGTATCATAAGGTATACTTTTCCTTTTGATAATGTACAGGTAATGCACTGTATCATAAGGTATACTTTTCCTACTCTGGGAATGTATTTTTGAAAGGTATTTGTCTTTATTCACACTTCCCACCATTCCTCCTCCTTAAAATGAATGCTTCCATTTTCTGCCAAAACTTGAAATATCCAGTAGAAATGAACAGAAGGAGTCACATGTGTAACAAGTGTTTGGTATTCTCATTGGTGGAGGGTTGTCACATGATAGTTTGCATGAAGACACATTAGAATGAGTCATTTCATGTGGAGAGAAGAAAGAAGGCTTGTGGCACACTTGAAAGACATTTTTTGCATGTAGGGGGTAGCAGTAAAGGAGAATAACTCTTTTGTATGAGAGTTGGCAAGAACCTGTTGGAAATACATTTTCAGTATAGGAAAATTAATAATTTTCTCCAAGTGGATCTAATTAATCTCCCTGTGCTATACAGTATAAATATAATCTAAACTGAACTAAACTAACGTGGCAGGGGTTCAGTTTGGAGAGAGAGAAATCAGAAGAGTTCTCTCCCCAACCAGGGTGTTCAGGAACGTTGTGGTTCCTCTTCGTCCCCTTTCGTGGATTGTTATTAAGATTAAGTTGTGTTTTTTTTGTTTTATATATATATATATATATGTATATAATAATAATTATTTTTATTCTTGACTATTTGGGTCGAAAATATCTCTTCTAAATGTTGTCTTGGATGGAGGCAGCAGCGGAAAGGAAGCCCGGGACCTGTCCCGAAAGGAAGAGGTTGAGCAGATGTGAACATGAATATTATTCAAATCCAGATCAAAATAAAACAATTCAAAGGGCACGATTCAGGGTCTGGCAAAAGAGATGCCTGGGCTGGGATCTATAAATCCAATGCCTGAAGATTTTAATGTGGGGGAAACGGGAGTGCCCCGAGAAAACCCACATTCACAGGACAGGCGCCGAAAGTTTTGCCTGTCGTGTGCCCTGTATATATATATATATATAAAAGGAATTAGTGTTAGTGACATGGATTTTATTTGTTTAGATTCTTTGTTAAGTAGAATGTGATTCTTAAAATATGTTGTACGGGGAAATGTATTTTGTTGGTGCACTTGATAATTTGTGTGGTGATGCCGTTAGTTTTTTTTTCTGCTTTTAGATAATATTTGAGAGAAAGTTCTGTTATTCTATCTCTTATCGTTGGTAAATTACTAATTTGGGGAAGATAGTTTGTTGGCGTAAATGACGGTAGGCCAAATGCGGATTTTAATATTCTGTTTTGCTGAACTTGGATTTTCTGGAGAGTGTTACTTGACATATTGTATGTTACTTGACATCCGTACTCTATTAGTGGACGGATGTAAGCCTTGTATATTTGTATAATAGTGTTCGGTGCGCAATTCGATTGTTTGTCGGTTATGGTCTTTAGATATGAAATCCTTTTTCTGATGGATGAGTGTATATTGTTTATATGTTTTTTCCATGTTAGTTTTGTGTCGAAAGTGACGCCAAGGAATGTGATGCTTTTACTCATGTTAATGGTTGTGTTTCCAAGAGATAATTTTATTTTTTCTTTGCTTCTTAAGTTTCCTATAGAAAGTAATTGCTTGTGTTTTTGTTGGGTTTAAAACGACTCTCCACTTGTTGCTCCATGTTGAGACGCTGTTTAATGATTCTTGTACGCGAGACATGGCCATTACTGGGTTTCTGGAGGTGCTCCAGATTGCGATGTCGTCTGCGTATTGTGAATTGTGTGTGTATGTTAGATTTGGAAAAGGTATGTCACTGACGAAAATTATATATAGAAGTGGAGAGAGGACTGATCCTTGGGGTACTCCTGCCGTTATATTAAATAATTTGGATATAGTTTTATTGACTTTTACTTGTGCTGTTCTATTGGTTAAGAAGTTTGAGATCCATTTGACTATCGTGGGATTTATTTGCTGGTGATTTAGTTTATATATGATGGCGTTGTGCCATACGCTGTCGAATGCTTTTTTGACATCTAGGAATACCCCGATGGTTACTTGATTTTTGTTGTAAGCTTTGTAGATTGATTCGGTGAGGCGCGTGAGGTGATCTGTTGTTTGTCTATTTTTTCTGGAGGCATTTTGAAATTCTGGAAGGATGTTGTTTGATTCACAAAAATGTAGGAGACGGTTGGAGATAATTCTCTCCATCAGTTTGCCAAGGCAGCTTCACAGACTGATGGGGCGGAAATTATTTGGATTTGTTCTATTAGTTTGTTTCTTGGGGATCCTTGTTATGATGGCTATTTTCCACGTGTCGGGATAGTACCCGGTCGCTAGTGAGATGTTCATGACGTTTGTGAGGTGTTGTATTAGGAGAGTGGAGCTTTTTTTCAGAATAATATTTGGTATTTGATCATCTCCGGGGGAAGTGTTCTTCAAGTTTTTGATATTAATTTTTAGCTCAGTTGTGGATATTTTTCTGTTGATCAAACTTGAGTATGTTTCTAGTGTCTCGCCGGGGAATCGTGGTGAGAATAATGCTTGGTTTGTGTTTATGTAGTTATTGACATGGTGTTGGTGTTGTGTGTCGAAATCTACTGAGTTTAAATCGCTAAAAGAGGATTTGTAATAGTCAGCTAATAAGTGAGCTTTCTCTACGTCCATTCTTGCGATTTTGTTGTTATGGGTGATATGTTGTAGCATGTGATTTGTGTTTTTGTCTGAAGCGATACTCTTGAATTTTTTCCAAAATTCTTTTGGATTGTTCTTGGTTTTTTCTAAGTTTTTACAGAAGTTATGCCAATTGTCTTCTCTTACTTTTTTGATTTCTTGTTTAATTTTTGTATTTGTTCTATTGATTTCTGTTTTAATGTGTGGATCGCGTGTGACGTAGTGTGTTCGTCTTAATTTTCTGCGTTTGATTATAAGTGCGTGAATTTCTGGTGTTAAAGTCCATTGAATAAGTGATTGTTTTCTTTTTGATTTAGGAATTGTGTTTTTAATGGCTTTTTTATGGCTTCTGTAATTTGATCAACATAGTTGTCTAGTTTTGTTTTGTTTGGCCTGGCATGGCCGAGCGCGTTAAGGCGTCCACTCGTAATCCGAGGGTCGCGGGTTCGCGCCCGCGTCGCGCTAAACATGCTCGCCCTCCCAGCCGTGGGGGTGTATAATGTAACGGTCAATCCCACTATTCGTTGGTAAAAGAGTAGCCCAAGAGTTGGCGGTGGGTGGTGATGACTAGCTGCCTTCCCTCTAGTCTTACACTGCTAAATTAGGGACGGCTAGCACAGATAGCCCTCGAGTAGCTTTGTGCGAAATTTCAAAACAAAGAAACAAACTGTTTTGTTATTTACATGTTCTATTGGATGGAGTAGGTATGAGTCCAGAGAGGCGTTAAATGTTAGCCAGTCTGTTTTAGTGTAGGTGTAGGCGGACGGAGTACGTACGCCACAGCAGGGTGGCGCGGGTGAATCATACATGACATGGGGAAGTGGTCACTGGTGATTTCATCATGTACTTTAAAGTTTGATATTCTGTTTACCATGTCCTTGGGTGCGATGATGAAATCGAGTACATCGTCTGAGCCGTTAGCAGCTGAAAAGTGTGTAGGTGTATGGTTATTGATTAGGTGCATATTATTGCTAGAGATAAAAATTTTTAAGCATGATCCTCTCCGTGTGTCTCTGTTACCCCTTAATTCTGAATGTGGTGAATTAAAATCTCCAATAATGGCTGGTTTGGGTTTAAGATTAACACTTTTTTGTAGGAAGTTAAAATCGATATATCTTTGGTTGGTGAGCAATATACGGCTAGAATCGGAATAGTTAGCCGGTTGTTGAAGTGAATATTACAGAAAATGGTTTCATTAATGTTAGATTTAAAGGAATCTTCTATCGAGATTAGATGCGATATTTTCGTACTGAAGTAAGCTATTATACCTCTATTGTTTTCTGAGTGAGGTATGCTGTGTGAGATGAATCCGGGAATTGTAGTGTTTTGTTTCTCTGTGCAAAGTGTTTCTGAAACGATGATTATGTTGGCGTTTATATGTTTGTTTATGTTGTTTATTTCTATTCTTTTGTCTTTGAGATTTCCTTGGCAGTTGATGTGTAAGATTTTAATGTGTTGTGTCATTGTGTTGCTTTATTTCCCTTGCATGAATTTTGAGTGAGAGGTGGTGTGGTTTGAGGTGAGGAAGGTTAAAGTAATAGCTTGCAAGGCTGCAAACAGCTATGAGTGACTCGTGCCTCGATTCAAATGAGGGGAGATCACTTAATTCTATCAGCATTGCTAGCAAGTTTGTGGTGAAATCTGTGGGGTTGAATGCTTGTGTTGTTTTCGGGCGTGTTACGTCCGCGTAGGTACGTGTTGGTTGAGAGTGTTTGATTTGCGGGTCAGCTGGAGTTTGTAGTAACGGTTGTTTGGTGATGTGGGTGTCGTGGGTTTGATTATTATTGTTCGTGGTTTTGAAAAGGAATCTGTTGCGTATTTGGGTGTATTTAGGGCAGCCTTTGTAACTAGCTGCATGGGAGCCCTGACAGTTGGCGCATCTCACTTGGTTACGCTCGTTAGGACACTGAGCGACCTCGTGAGATCCGCCACATCTAACACATCTGTCCTTGGCCATGCAATTAGTTTTTGTGTGTCCGAACCGTTGACATTTGTAGCATTGGATGATTGGTTTTTGGTGTGTTTTTTCCGGTTCGGTAGTGTGTCTTTTGAAGAATAAAAAGCAACCGTTTTTTAATAGTTTATCTTGATCCTCCTTTTTGTTCACGGTTACCTTGATCAGTGGCGTTTTTTGTTTTGTTCTGAATGAGGTAATTCTGTTAGATGATTCAATGTCGAAGCCTTGAGTTTTTAGTTCGTCAGTGATTTCATTATCTTCGATGTCGAAATCGACACCTCTGATAATGACGTTTAGTTTTGGCGTGATGGTTTTAGGTGTAGAAATAGTGGCTTTGACCCCGAATGCATCCTTGGGCCAGTGGGTCAAAATATGTGAGAACTCTTGTGGTTCAGAACATTTGAGCATGATTCTTCCATTAGGAAGACGTTTGATATCTTTGAACTGAATGTCCGGGTAATAAGTCCTCAGTTGTTTGACAATCTGTGGAATGCGTGTTGTGTTATTTACTCCTTCGATGAACAGAGTTGGGATTCTGTAGAAAGTAGAATCGTGTGTTTGTGTGACAGTGGTGGTGTTCTTAGAATTAGTGGCGATTGTGGTGTTGTTAGTATTAGGGTTAGATTTGTTAGTTTTGTTGGAACAAGTGGCTTTGTCATCGTTAATATGGGTTATGTTATTAACACTTTGATTTTTAGTATTCTTAGTAGCGTCGTTAATGAGGTTAGTAGAATTATCAGAAACTATACTTACCATGTCCTTTTTTCTCTTGTCTCCTCTTGTTGGATATCGCGTTAGTTTCTTGAAATTCGCGTCTTTGTGACTCTTCAGCTCCTGAGTGTATAAATATAATGTTTTCCCCAGACCATTTTTAAGTAGGTCAAAAGTAAGGCTGTATGAATAGCTCCCAGGTATGTGGTTTGATGGAAATATTTTTCTCATGTGAAAATCTACTATTGTGAGGTGTGATTGTTAGTTTGTGAACTTTCATTGGTGTTATATTTGTGTTTTTGATTTTTCTAACTGTTCTAGTTTCACTGCATTACTGTTTTGCTGGAAAAATTCACTTTCATAACTTTACTTTTTGTTCTTTAATGTTCTCACTGCTCAGCTGTGAAAGTTTTTTCACTTCTGTGGAAGACACTGAGTGGTCTATGTTTGATTTATGTGGTCAGACATCGTTTAGTATGTGAAGAACTTTAGTAATTAATTAAAACTGTTGTGGTAAAACAGAAATGTTTAATGGTTGATAATTCATATTAAATTATTTCATGATAAATTGTCTCCACAACATGTCTCTCTGTTAACACATAAAGGTTATTCTCATAATGTGCATTTAGCATCCATTGAAATACAAAAACAAATCATGCTCTATACAGTCAAAGTCTAATTTTTGATTAGAGTTTTCAAACAGTTGGAGGTGTTTGATTTAGATTAGCTGTCTTTATTGTAGTCTCTCAGCTCAAATTTAAGGACTGCTTGCACAAATAGTCTGTATGGCTGTCCTCAAGTATCCAAAACAGACATAACTAATATTTTATCAGTGGGTACAATTACTGGTAAGGATATTTTGTTTGTGAAGAACTGAATCTTTTTTATTTTACACTGTATATTTGGAAAAGAAAGGAATTGTACAAATGATTATTACAGTTTTGAAATACAAAATTTGTTTTTTACAGGATAATGATGATGTACGTTTTCATTAACATTTAATTTTACACACAAACACAATTTATGAAAATTCTCATTGATAATTTTAATTAATTATTTTACAATTTCATTGTACTTATTGTCATATTACTTCACTCTAGTGTAGTGTAATGTAGTAAAATTCTTACTCTGTTCTTTACTTCTTGTTATGATAGATTTACTTTGTAAATTTGGAACTGTGTGACCTTAATTTGTGTAGAACCTGGTGAGTTGCTTTTTTGTTACAAGTTTTAAAATTCATCGTTCATTTTAATCTTATGCTCTTTATAACGTTGTTTAAATTATTATGAAGAACAGTTTATATTTTTGTCATTATTTTCCAGAAAGTGAACACTATTTTGAAAAAGGACAGCAAATTACACATATAATCCCACAAAAGGTATATATCCAAATTCTTTACCTAACAATTTGGACATTGTTGTGTCTTAGTGTTTCTCTACTAACTCCAATGAAACAGTTAAATCTACAGTGAAGTATTGATGCCATACTTAAAACAGTGAAAATTATATACATTAATTTAGATAATTTTATTAACAATCAAATAATTTCAAGATTTATTTTACCTCAGTCTGAGTGTGTTCTTAAACTGAATGATCAAATATCTTGTTTAAACTTCGTGTTCTCTTAATAGGTTATTTAACCTTGATGTCAAAAATAAGTATAAATTACATTGACGACAAGTAATTTGAATTCATTTTCTAGAGTATGTGTGTAACAGTAATGTACAATCCTAAGAATAATGCAGACATTGTAACAACCACAAACTAGTCATTAGACAAATAAAGCTCTCCTCTGTTTTAACTACTTCCTCATGAAACTGATATCCTTAGCAACTAAGAACATTTACACAAGTAAATAAAACTTTTGTTTAATCAATTTCTTACATCTAGAAACCGGTATGTTTAACAATCTCAAAATAAAGAAAATTAGATGTGTGTTTGTTCTTACCACTTTTAATTTCAAAATATAAATCTGCAATTTAGCAATGTCCTTTATACTTTCTCTATATATTTAGAACTAAATGTTTCAAATGAAATAATATATTTATCAAGTAATATAAATCGGCTTGATTGTTTAAATACAACAATCTAGTTCTTTATTTTAAATTTTTCTTGTATACAAGTAATTATATTTTATCATTTGTTTATTACTTGGTCGTACACTAATTGATTGTACTCACTACTATGAACACTTCTAGCTGTCCCATTTTATATTTTCTAGACCATTCCTCTCAGCTGATGACTGATCACTACAGTTCAGAAGTTCCAAACTTCGAAATCTATTTTAACTAGTGCAAGATCAATTAATATATAGTTACTGAAGAAATTACTCATCTGCAAAGCTGATGTTGAGACTCAGTTTTAAATGCTGAATTAAGAACCTGTTTAACATCAGTTTTCCCAAAATTCACGTCATAACTTTTTATAGAATTACTTTCAAGTTTGAATAAAACTAAATTGTTATCAATAGATAACAATAAATCAGACAACGAAACATAACTAATAAATCAAAATTATTTATTATTTAAGTTCTTGATAATGTTAGAAACTATTTCTAAAAATTCCTAATCGCCCTCATATCAGAACTGACATTTTCTCTTAATCTCTGCCTTCTTCTCTGACTTATTTATCACCCCTTCTAGAAGTACAGAATTTAATGTAAGTTACTCATCATGATATAACTATTACTAAGGCAGAGAAAATTTTTTATAGCATTCATTCTCAACATAACATGATATTTTTGGACAACATTGGAGCTATTGATCAATTTCAGCTGTTCCATACCATAAACTCACTGAAATAAACCAAATTTAAAACCAGCCCTTGTAATTCATATACTAATCAAACTTTTTCTTAAGGTCATTTAAATTTGGTGGCTCTACAACATTTGAAAGCAACTCATTTCAAAGACCACCCATCCTGTTATAAAAATAACAGTCTCAGCTGGAACTGAATCCTTTCCTGCTAAAATGTATACTTGTCTCTGGTCCTACTATTTTCACTGGTAAATATCGAGAAAGATTATGCAGTAATATTAACAAATCCATTTACAATCTTAAGTATCGAAGTTGGATACTCCCAACCCTTCTCTTTTCTAGAAGAAAACAATTTGAATGTTTTCAGCCTCGTCTCATGTGGCAACCATTCCATCCCAGGTTTCATTCTAGTAATGCTTCTCTAAATTCTTTCTTTTTCAAATTAATTTCTTTCCTAAGAAAAGAATCCGAAGACTGAACACAATATTCCAAATGTGGTCCAACTAGTGACCTATGCAATGACATTATAACCTCTATGGAGACAATATTTTTACAAGCCCTTATTTGGTTTTAGAGCCATAAACTATAAAATGAGACACGTCCTGCCACACCCACCTATCACAATCTGGCTTTAATAAGTTACCAGTGATGTGTCCCTAACATTTATTACAACATAATGTATAATCAATTGTTTGTTTTTAGAATTTCACACAAAGCTACTCGAGGGCTATCTGTGCTAGCCATCCCTAATTTAGTAGTGGAAGACAAGAGGGAAGACAGCCAGTCATCACCACACACTGCCAACTCTTGGGCTACTGTTTTATCAACGAATAGTGGGATTGAGCATAACATTATAACACTTCCACGGCTGAAAGGGCGAGCATGTTTGGTGCAATGGGGAGTTATAATCAATAGAAAGCCAAAATCTTGATCTGTAAAATAATGTATAATATTATATTATTATATGTACAGAGAATGGTCAATTTTATTTCCAGTTCAAACTTTTCCCATTGGAAAACAGGTCATTGTTCATAGCTGAAATTTTGATTGCTTTTATCGCATAGTTAAAAAGTTTGAATTGTTGTGATAATTCCAGAATATTGTCTGGTATTACATGTTATTATTCTATGTTCTTAGTTGCATTATTTAATTAAATAAAAAAAACATTTTTTGTTGCAAAATTTGTGTAACAAAAGTGAGGTAAAATTTTGTTTGTATAACACAATTAAAGAGCTGGTGTATTTCATATTTTCGTGTATATTCTTTATTTATTGTTTAAAAGTAACTAAAGTGTAAAAATTATACACTTATTAGGTTGTGTAAAGTTTTATCATGTAATGTGAACAAAAACTACTGATAATAAACATTTCTCAGAAACTGTAATTGTGAGTAATTTGATAAGGTAATGTGAGCTATATATTCACTGAATGATTTACAAATTGCATGGAAGGATTATTAGTTAGAGATGGCCCACAAGGCAGTAACATAACATTAAATATAAATATATGTACAATGTTATAAACATTTAGGGTAAACAGTATGGGTTTGCTGTTGCAATTTCCATATAGAAATACAGTAATTTAAAATTATTTCCATTTTCTTTTAAAGTTTGTGGAAGGCCTTCGAAATTTCTCATTAAGTGCCTTCACAGTTATGGTATGTATGTTCACATGCTGGTTATAAAGTTATGTAAAATACACAAGCTTGTTGCAATAGAGATAAAGTGTTGTCTTAAAATTTATAATCCTTGTAATTATACAGGTAAAGTTGAGAATAATTTACTTCAATGATATTCGGTTATTCTATCATATTTTGAGCAATGTAGATTTCTCTGTAATGATTATTTCTTATTAGTGTGGAATATAACATGATTCTTACTGTCCCAAATATAGATAAAATGAGAATCATGAAATTCTTGAGGTCACAATTTGAAACACAGTCTGCTTCATTTCTGGGTATTCAGCAGACATTTGTCAAAACAAATTTATATTTCTTGTTTTTCTGTGTTTTTTTCAGTTGTTTAGCCTTGATCGTGTTCATTGAGTAATTTTCTGATTACTTAGTTTTTCTGTCTTAATATATTTACCCTTGGAATAACTTACTTCTTTCTGATATTGGTGTAACCCAAGCTGACTGTTATAACTCTATTATGGGATAGGGTAATACCATGTTTAAGTTTGTGCTAAGTATTTTGCTTGACAACCCAGCTCTTACTATTTATTTGTTTCATATAAGAATCACAAAGCTTTCTTTCCAGTTGTAACTGTTACTTGTTTGTATTTTTAGCTATTTGTGGAGGTACTATTGGGTTTTTCATTTTCCGAAATTACTCTATTCCAGGTAGCATTTAATGTGGACTTCTCTACTTGTATAAATCTAGACTTTACGGTTAGGAGCTTAAGCATTCTTTTCTTGTTACTTAAGATTGTAAATGATTCATCGAGTGCAGACATTAATATACGTTGACATTTTGTGTCCTTCTCATGTATATTAATTTCTTTAAATCTCATCAGTGTTTTTCTTGTTTTCCATGATAGTGTAGCTTCTCCAACAGAAAGTTATATTTTTCTTCTTCCCATGATATTTGAGTTCATGCCTTTCTTTACTATTTTCTAGTTTTTCATTCCTGATGGGTTATTACTTCACCAGTTGATACTGTGCTTCATCTGCCATCCTCGTAACCTGGCTGACTAGGATCTTAAGGATGTTATCCTTACCGTTACCTTAATCCCTTTGAACCTTTGGATTCCTATCCCTTTTACTAACTGTTCCTGAAAAACTTTTAATCCAGTTTCTTGTCGTTATTTGTCAGCAATCTAAAGTGTAAGACATTACTACTTTTTTATACCTGCTTTGTTATGCCTTTAATCGTTCTCTTATCTGGACTGTGCTTTTCTCCATAAAATATCTTTGGCTCATGAGAGTTACAGTTCACTCACCACAACACCTCTTCCTTTCATTTATTAACTTTATTCCTGTTCAAAGTCTGGTCTATTTCTTAATTTTTTTTTGATTATTAGATAAAATTGTTTTGAATGGCATGTGGTTGACTCCTCATGTTTTTCTTGCACAATGTCTCCATTGTTTGACCATTTCTTTTTTTCTTGGGTTATAAACTTTTGAAGGCTGCTTACGGTGTCTGTTTTGAACACAACAAACTCTCTCTGTCTTGGTGTTTCTTTTTTTCCTACCCTCTTTTTTCGTATAGCCCTCTAGTCTGTTGCAGAATATTGTTCAGTGTTCTATGTTGCCTCTCATAGATGTATAGTTAACAAGGACCTGCCAAATATAGAGCTGTTGTAACCTGGTATAATATTGAACAATCAATATTCCACAAGGTATTCTCATGGTGCTTCTTTCCCTAAATAGGGCCCAATCTTTACCCGCTCATGGATTAGCAGAAGTAACACTGGCATGGAACTCAAGCTCATCCTTCATGTCTAGTTTGATACCCAGGACTGGCCTTCTTATAAAAGTAAGATTTTTAATCCCTACTGTGCTTTCTGTTGTTTCTTTTCCTTCTTCATTTGGAACTTTCAACTTCTTGTCATCAGTTCCCAGATGTTGGATTGATGAATCATGGATGTTACATTCTGCATGTTAACCTATTCCACTCAGTAGAGAGTAGGGTGGTGTCATTCTGTCTACACAGTACACTTCACTTCCAGTTAGTTTTTCTCAATTCCTACACTGTACAGAAGTCATGATTCCAGATAGTCTGTTGTTGGAGTGGCACAGGATCAACCAGCACAAGATCTTACCTAGTTGCAAGAGTGATCTAACTTTCCAAATTCACTCCACTGGGCTTGAGGTAAAGATGGCAGTGATTTCCATCCTGTCACTGTCAAGATGGTAGTGTTTTGCTTTTTTCTCAGATTGCTCCATGATGTATTGGCTGACATATTCTAGCAACACTGCACATGTAGCACATCAGAAAACCTAATGCAGGCTATAGTACTGTGCTTGTATTTTTCATCTGTTCTTGGAACATTTCCTTTCAAGGCAAAATTGTGTCTTGGTACAGACGAGATGTCGCTGTCCTCAGGTTTGCTGCCATACTGTTTCAAAGTATATAACATTGCATGGAGTTCCTTTTGGGCATTTCCTGAAAGGGTTTCATCTGGATAAATCTTCACACCAGTCTCTTCACCACATCAATGCAGTGTTATAGCTATATGTTAGCAGAAGCGAGTGTTATGGTTGGATGTCAGCAGAAGTCAGTGTTAAAGCTAGATGTCAGCAGAAGTGACTATTTTACAACATTAAAAATCTCTTTCAGATTTTTTTCTTCCTTCCACTCACAACTTCTCCCCACTTCCAGTGGATATTACTTTCACACATAATCATGATGTGAGGATAAAACACTCAGTAAAGAAGAACCCAGCTGCATCAAGAGTTGGTGCTGCACTTGTGTTTGTTGAGAGCTGTTGCATGGTGATTTACATACATATGAAACATAAGTGATAAGATGAAAGTCTTAAGGTTAATGTGTAATAAAATGTATGCATATAGAAAGTAGCATTGATGAGATTAGAGGGACGTATCTATCAGAAATATATTTACTGTGCTGGAAAATGTTAACTTCCATGTTCATTCTTACATGAAGTACCTTCCTTCATTACATGTTGATTGAAATCTTTGTAGGCTGGTACTGTTTTCATAATTGGTGTGTAGTTTTTTTTATAGACTTGGTAGGAGGAGAATATTTTGCACTTACTCCAACCCCTTTCTGATCAATGATCATGCAGGTATTTACATTTGTATCCATCCTAATGAATACATTTTTCTCTTCAATTCATTGTTGCAAGTATCCTGAGTATGTCAAATAGTTCCATGTGTATTTTTCACATTGATTAATTTATACTAATTGTGATTATTTATATAAATACGCTTATAATGCTGTCATATCAGCTGAAAACTAAGTACAACATTTGATTCCTATGGAACATAAATACATTTACTGGATAGGGTTATCTCCATCATGTTTACAGAAGCAATCTAATTCACACAAGTCATTTTTGCCACTCTTTTGAGGAATTGCTTAGTGAATTATGTAGGAGTTTATCAGATATAGTTTGTATAATTGCTTATCTGTGCATAAACTTTGAGGTGGTTTTGGGTATTTTGTATGCTGTAACGAGTAATGTCTTTTGTCGTTTATTAATAGTTTTTGATAATGTGTTTACTCATGCTCGGTAGACATATTCAATTACTGAGTCAATGTATGCTTTATAGATTTCAATTATGTTGTCTGCTGAGGTACCATCCTTTTTTACCTATTAGATTTCTCACATAATTATTTCACTTCCAGACTTTTGTTAGAATATTTTTTACGTGATTGACTCAAATTTATTTTAAATTGTAGGTTAGTGGCCTTTCATTATGGCCTTGAGAATTGTTTTATTCATAAATAATTTGAGTGGGTTTTTTTTTAGTTTTGATAATATTGTGAAGACTACCAAAGTACTTTTAGCAATAATAGCAGAGTAACCTTTTGTATTTATTTTCAAACGAATTCGTTTGCACTTGACATATTATGCTTGTCTTGTACTTTATTATTTCTATTAATCATGAATATTTCTCTCCTTACATCATATTTAGTTTTGATTAATGCTAATTTTGAAAAAAATCCAAACACATAAGAGGATAACTGGTTGTTTATCCTTTTTTAACGTGTTATATTCTTTGAATGAGTAATATTTTTTTCAATGTCAGCTGAGTGACATAAACTCCATTAAATTATTGTTCTGTTTTCATCTTTATGGAGCAGTTTATATTCAGTTGCATGATTACCATTGATTGAGTTTATTATTATGTATAGATTTTACCAATCACGTCTAATAATACATTTTGCTGACTAGAGCTTCAACAAATTATATCTTACGAAGATAACATATACAGTAATTGGTATTGTGGAAAGCTATATATCCAACAAGAATGATGATGAAGTAACAGCTTATAACAATTTCATATGAAGAGTTACATTGAGTCATTGATCAAATCGTCAAAGATATGTTAAAATGGAAATGGTTCTTGTTTTAATACACTGTTTTAATTCCTCACTATATTGTTTGTTTTTTATAACAATTAAATTGTTATATTATTTTCACCACTTTTGATATCAAGTTTTAGTATTTGCTGCATTTGAAGAATTGCCATATTATCATTGACAGAAACCAATTTCATCTGTGAAAATTCCTAAATGGTATGATTTACCTATGTCTTTTTATATGATGTTTTCATTTGAATAATAATTGTAAACATTTGTTTAAGAATTTCTGTTTCTTTCAGGTCTACAGGAAAATAATAATAATTGTGAGCTATCCACAGATATGTAGTTGCTCCAAAGTATAGGTATTACCAGTTGAGAAAAGAATGTGTAACATGATGATTTATTATTATTCAAGTATAATTTTATGTCCTATGTTAATGTTTTGCTTTATTATGTGTGTCAGATTTCTGAAGATATTTTTAATAATGTACAGTAATAGATATTTATTTATTAATATAAAAAGAATATTTAATGTCATATATGAATATAACCTCAAACAGTCATGCTTATTTATTTTTGCATAATAGTACATAAGTAAACTGTAATATATTAAACAAATATATTTGCTTTTTAGGCTATCGGTTTGATAGAAGAAGCAATGCATCAACTCCAGTGGGACTTTGGTGATTCTCATACAGGGTTAGAAAATGATGGACTCAGAATAACTGATAAGAGTGACGATAAATTTATCAATTACGATTATTATCTACTACAGCAATATAATTATTTGTTTGAGAGCACTAACCACTACAGAAGAAATGCTGGGAACTATTTAATGTCAGCTGTTTGGAAGTCCACAATTGAGGAATATCAAGTAAGTTTTTTACACTACAGTGTTTGTATTTTACATTTCTGTAACATAAGAAATCAGCTTAATCTGTGTTAGAAAGATACACTTTTATTTGTTACACAAGAAAAGCTTCTTTTGAACATTATTATATCTGTCACAGAAACATTTTTACTTGCTAATTCCTGCTACAGAGAAATATTCCCACATTCTATGCATCCAAATACGTATTATTTTTTAGTATATGTTATACATTAACATACTTTTTTGTCGTTCTCTCTCATGTACAAAACTATTATTCATCATTTAACTTCATATTAAAGTAAGTTTATTTTATATGATACAGTTTTTTTGTTTCACAACTCGGTTTTTAATTGTCAGTTTTCTTTACTCTGAAATCTTTATTCTTGTAATTCGTGCTTCAGGAGAAACATTCATTACTGTTATTCTTGTTATGTATGTGTTGAAAAGAAACATTTGTATCTGTTATTATATATCACGTAAATTATGATGTGATGTCACTAGTCTATGGTTACACAGAAGCATTTGTTTCTGTTATACCATGTTATAACCAAGCATTTATTTTACCCATAAATGTCTAACATATAATTTTGCATTACAAATAAATATTCTTATGTGTTTATCATACATGAGGTATTCTTACCATTTAATCAATATTTCAGAATAATTTTTATTGTTTTTCTTTTTTACATCAAAATGTTGTTTACAACAATGCTGTGTTGAATTTAAATTAATAGTTTCTTCCCAAATGGATCATTGACAACTCCAAGGACTTGCAGTGTAAATATTGGTTGCTCCATTCCATTCTGTGGACCGACAGCTAATTGTGTAGTTTTGTGCTAAACAGACTAATTTATATATGTCATAGAAAAGTGTACTCACTAATTTATGTTAACTATAAACATTTTTATTTCATAATATATATAACACAGAATAATTCTTGTTTATTACTCTGTTATGTAAAGAATTGTTTCTCATTTTACACTGTTACACAAAGTAAAATTATTCCTAATTTCTCTCTATTACACAGATGCCTTTTCCCCTCTCACTTTGTGTTACATAGATATTCTCAGTCACATTTCTGTGTTCCACAGAAACATATTTACATGTTAATCTTTCAGAAACAGAGACCAGAAGTTATTTTATTCCTGATACTTGTTAACTGTCACACTGAACCTTCTGATTTCTTACTATATTTTAAACAAAAATACTAATAAGTTATTCTATGTAATACATAATTATTCTTTTACATTCGACAGAAATATTGTTTCTTCTTTTTATCTATCGCACCAAGCCCACAAGTGGGTTAGCAGTGATGGCATGTATTAAAAAGTGGATTTTGAACTTGTTACATGGTAGAAAGAGCACATTGTGTAGCTTGGTGCGTAATAAAAAATTAACAAACTATTTAAATAAAAACAACTTACATATAACGTTTAATTCTTACTTATGTAATAGGAATGTTTTTACTCATTATTTTGTCAAACAGAACAGCTTTATTGATGTTTTAATTTTTTGTTGAATTTTAAGCAGAGAACTATATAATGGGCTGTCTTAGGGCCCGATTAAGGGCAACTGATGCCCTTAGCACAGCCCAACAATGATGCCCCCTCGGTCCCTTCCATTGTTTTACTGAAAAGTTATTAAAACATTAATTTTTTAATTGCAAGGTCTTTGATCAAGTTCTCAAAACTCATTTGGTGTAACAAATCTGCTTCTATACTTAGCAGAGACAAGGCATCCAGCCTGTTGTATCACATAGTTGTTCTGTTATGATTTTTAATATGCTTTAGCTGAGAAAATGAATGGTCAGCTGTGCAATTTGTGATCATTTATGTTAAAAATATATGCAATGCGATGTTTGCATTTGGAAACACACACTCAATTTTGTCTTCTGAAATTATTATATAAAGTTCAGCATGACTGAATCTGGTTTTTACAATTTTTTTGTACTGAATTTATATAAATGAAACACCTGAGGTTTGGCAGAGAAATTAGTGTCCAAGTCCTCTGGATAATAATCAGTTAGCTCTTGGAACACTAAGAGTACCTTTCAATTTCAGCAGATGAAGTGACATCATTTGTCACATTAGTTGGGAAAAAAATTCTCTTTGCTATTTCTTTGTCCTCCTCTCCTCTTCTTTTTATCTGGGTTTCTAGTTTGTGAACAGTTGTGAAGAAGGTGGTGATACGAAATTTATTTATGACATTCAGATCTACTTTTTGTGCATCTCCATCATCGAGTACCTGCCTTTTGACACGTTTATTACATGTTTGTGAGTTTGAGCTACATTGAAATCAATGTCTGCTTGTATTTCCTTTGCAACTCTTTCAAATCTTTCAAAGTCATCCCTTAAAGTACGTAGTTGGTCAGTAAATGACCCGTACAGATCTACACGTGTTTTAAAGTTCTAATTCTCATTTTGCAGAACTTGACTTGGCTTATGAAACTTTTACAAAATCTCATCTCACATGGTCAACATGAAAACAAATTCTAGCTTCTGCATCTCATTTTCAAAGTTGTCTGCTTCTCTTCTAGTGTCTCCTTTTTGTGACCAGTCTTCAATTGGACATTCTAAAGCTTCTAAAATATTACCCCAAAGAGAAGTTTTTGCAAACAGTATCTCATTTGTTTATCACTATTGAAAGCCAAGCAAGATTTTCTAAATGGTCCATTGTGGTGTTGACAGTCAGTTGTTACACAAATAATCCACTATGCTGCATAATCAGCAGAGAACTCGAGCCACAACTCTGAATTATTTGCTTCAGTTTCACCATCTTTTGTAGACTGAAGCATTTTACCATAGTCCAGTAGATTTTCATTTTAAGTAATTATTTCATATTCACACTGTCTTGTAGAGCAACTTGCATCAACATTAACACTAGAGATATCAGGAGAATTTACAGACAAATTGAGACCAGTTAAGAAATTTGTTTGAGTTGAGCTAGCTTGTGACACTTTAACGTCATCATGATGTTCTGACCTTGAAGTGGTACTTGTAGGTGTGGAGATTAGTTCAACTTCAATCTTGTCAGAGTGAGATGCAGAACAAGTGATTTCTAAAGGAGGAGATGAGTTTTGATTTGGAAATCGTGTTGTGTAAGCAGGGATGTATTGACGCATAGGCACGTGCCTGGGGCGGCAGATTTTGACCAAAAAGAAAAAACGAAAAAGAATGGACACCATTTTAAAATGTAGTCCCTGGTTATTAATTCCCCCTGCCATTTATGCCGCCCCAATAACCTCTTGAATCTGGACCCCCCCACACACACACTCACTATTCCACCACACCGTCGGGTCGGTCGCTTCAAGATTAAAAGATTTCTAACCTTCCCTCCCTAAGTCCCACCTAATATGCCTCGCCCTCCTCCCACATCATCAACCCATCCGCCCTCACTTCAGTTATTTATTTGTGTTTTTCAAAACCCCCAACATGTTTTTTACTCATGTTGACACACCAAACAATGAATTACCTGCTACTCAGTGTGCTACACCTACACAAAAAAATATTTTATCATGGCCTAATAACGTATTTTGTTTTGTGAAATTGCGTATACAAAAATTCGGATTTTCGGTTGCTTCAAATTATTATCTGGAAAAATATATTTTGAAATATTCTTCCTCATCATTCACAATTTAGCTTAATTGATTGATTGAATATGCGCTTGTCTACATTCCAATGTAGTCCTTACAGAATAGTTCCTTCAAATTCCCTAGCAATTATAGGCATTTGTTAGAATAAAGAAGGGGTAGTGGCAGACGCCAGAATACCAGAACAGAAAGGCGCACAGTCACTGGAGCAGGTGAGCGTCGGCGGAATCGGCTGCGGGTGTCACGCATAATCGTTTTTGCAGGCCGCCGACAGTGCTCTGTCAATGAAGTTGACTCCCAGGGGACGCGGTTGTACCGCACGGGGTCTGGATAGTTTTGGGCGATACAGGTATTTGTTATTGGTAGTATAGAATTTGAAATAGTAAAGTGTGTTAGAATTTATAATTTGATTGTCAATAACCCAGCACCCGTTAACATGGATACATCGGCAGTAATATAAATCAGTAGTGCAGAAGCTCCCCTTTTTCGTGTATATTTTGTTATGCACTTATGGTTGCAAGTCGATAATTGTTTCACCAACTACCATAAAACTCATTATCTGCCAGACGAATATATGGTTCACCAACATATTTACAGTATAATCGACAATATAGATAATAACGTGGTAAGCGATATTGGTGTCAAAATGTAGAGTTCGTTATGTTTTTACTTATTCCTCCGTCACCCAATATCTTACTGTAAGTTATATCGTGTTGTCAGTGTCCAAACCTCCACAAAAAGCACAATTCTTGTGAGGGCTAGGGTCACTGGGGGTCAAACGGCTCACGGATCTCTGTGAGGTTCGCGCGGCTGCCATAAATAGCTCGATCCCACGAAAATGTCTCAGATACTGATGATTTGAGATGTGAAAGTAACAAATTCACTGTCAATACTCAATATACGATCAGTGGATTCTAGTGATATCGTCATGAGTTACATACGCTGAAAATTGAGTGGAGCAGCTTATAGGAAGATAGCAAAGTTAAAAAAATGAAAACACACGTGATGTTTTGGATAAGACACCGACGATGGAGGCCTTTTTTGCTAAACAAAGGCAAGAACAGCCTACTAGCGATGATGTTCAAACCAACAGCGATGGAGGGAATACACATGACGGGCCTAGCAGTAGCAGTTTTGAACAATCTGAACGACCGGAACATATCGAACTGCAGCTTGAACAAGTGACGTCATCAGCAGCAGGCCTAGTAAGATCTGCCGGTTGCGTGCCTGAAACGTCAATGGTTCCAGCAAGTGTTTCAGACAAAGTAAGTTCAGATCCAGCAGAAGATAGACTAAATGCCCTGTCACTCCTCGCCATTGAAAGTGATATTGTTTGTAGAATAAACTATGACGATGCAATAAATATGTTTTCGGAACAGAAGGCCAGGAGAAAGCCTATATATTCAGCCGCAGAATAATATTTAGTGATAATTAATTTTGATGTTTCATTTTTTATTGTGTTGGAAAATAAACGTTGTGTTGATTTTGAATGATAACAACTGTGTTTGTCTGTTGTTGTGATGGTGATGCTTGGTGCAAATTGTGGCATGGAGGGGGGGGGCGGCAAAAGTATCAACCTAACCTTGTGACTAGGGGCGCCGAAATCCTAAATACGTTTCTGTGTGTAAGTTGAGTGAAAAACAATAGTCAGCTTTCCTGTCTTGGCCACAAAATCTAAAGGCTTTTGTTGGTTCTTTTTTGGAAGTTTTCTTTTTTGTGCACCACATAATTGAACACATTTCATCTTGCAGTCTGTAAAATACAGAAACAATACTAAAAAAAACAACAAAAATGAATATGGATCATGGACAGTTTTAATGATTAAAAATCACTGAAGTTCATAGAGAAAAACGTTGGTAAGACAGTCAAATATACTAAACTCTAGGTCTACATTTAGACAGTGATTGTCAGAAAGATATCCTCTGACCTAAGTCCATCAGCACATGAACATAAATTCATAAATACCTTTATTGATTTGCTGCATTCTGACTAGATTAAAACCATTCTAGACTGGCTTCAATCCATTTTAGGAGAATTAGTTTTGAATCACTGCAAAAGTTTTATTAAGGTTGTTGCTATGGTAGCTGTATGTAAGAAGCAATGTTAATGGTAAAATGTAAATCACTTGTGAACCATAACGTATTCCAAAACAATTTGTAATCAACAACACATTCTGCAGTAGCCTTTATACACAGTGATCATTCTGTACTGGTACACGTACATGACATATAATCAATTGTTAACTGTATTACACACTGAACCATTAAATACTGGGTTAGATCTAAACTAGAGCTCCTTAATCCTAATCAAGAATTTGAAGAATGAGTTGTCAAAGCTCGTACATTGCAACTAAGGCCACTGATGTAAAATCTAGTACTTTGTACTGGACTTGCTCACATGAACTTGTTCAATTCATGCTCTTTTTCAGATAATTCTAAATTGATTTTGTTGATTTATCGGTTCTCTACTGTATTTTTATATGACCACGGTGCCACAGAACTGTACTACTACAAGGAGTATAATATATACATAACAACATTAAGAAACATGTTGTCGTACATGTCGAAGCCTGATGCAATTTGACCGAAAACAAGTCACAGGTTTCATGGTTTTAAATTACTTAAGTAATAAACTTAAAGTGGGTAGTATAATTTTTGATCATTCTGTGTATTATATACATTATTTTGAGGTCCATAGTTTTTGTTTTAATATGTACATTATTATTCTTGTTTCTTACTTTCTTTAACTGCTGTTGTAAATATTTTAACTATAATTATTTATTGTTGTTGTTGTTTTCAATTAAGCACAAAGCTACACAGTGGGCTATCTATGTTCTGCCCACCACGGGTATCAAAACCCGGTTTTTAGTATTGCAAGTCCACTGACATACCTCTGAGCCACTAGGGGCATATTTATATATACATGCATTTATGTCTGTCTTTTAAACTTTACTCTCAAAGTATATGCTTCAGTGATTATTTTGGAATACCTTTAATAGTATATTGTAAACATTGTCAGTTTATTTTGTGTAGGGATAACTCTGTCAAAATGTAAACAGTGGTTATAACTGACAAATTGATACACACGTTTTCTATTACATTACATTATCTTGAATGTTTTCAACACAGTTGGATACTATACCTGTATAAACAATTTTTTTCATTACAGACAAATAAATTTCGGGAAGGAGTGGAATACGAAATTTTGTGGCATTTTATTGATTCACCTGAGTTGAGAAATTTTAATCTTCCGAGAGCAAATATTATTTCGAAAGGAACTTGTCAAACTCTGCCTCTCTCAACACTTAATTCATTTTTTCATCTTCAACCAGAAAAAGGAATGAATACCACTTTCAATCAAGAAAATGTTGTAGAATTCTCTTGGTCTTGTGACACTTCAGACCCGCTTTATGTGAGTGCTCATTTCATTTTGGAAACAGTTTGTTTTAATTTTATTGTGCACTTTTATGCTTAAAGCTTTTATTTTCTATCATTTTTTACTATAAAATTACATATCCAGAAATTTATCTTCCAGATGTAAAACAAACAATCAAAATTTAATTAAAAAAAATTTATTTATTCAACCATTTGTGACAAACATTGTTTTTTATCTTTCCTCCTATTGTAAGTCATTGTAACTTTTTCTACAGACGTTTTTTGCTGCACTCCCACAAGGTTTTTAGTGAGTAACATTTGTTTAAGTCACTTAAGTGTATAAATTACTTTGGTATAAAAATGGCTAATAATCCAAATTTTAATGGTATACAAGTTTAAAATCTCAATCTTATAAAATAATATTAAAAACAAATTTCTGAATTTTCTCTGTTATGAGAACTCTGACAATTCAAAACATATTTATCATCCCTTGACACATTGATCTTGCTTTCTCCAATCTTTTATACCCGAGTTAAAAGGAACCTGTATAAGCACCTTACTCAAATAATGCGATGTGAGCTACAAGTTTTAAATGTGATTCTAATAAGATACGTTATCTCCTCCTACATAAATCACTGGTCTCATTCATTGCTGCCTTCTATATGCAAAAGAAAAAAAATACCTGTGTGACAAACATTTAATCTCCATCCATGGAAATCACTTATTTCTGTGAATCTCTCCTGCAAATCTTCATGCATGAATCATCCACCAATAAGAATATGACATGCTCTCAAAATTCTTGGGACACCCTTTACTCAATTCTACTGAACTATCATTTCTTGTTTGGCAGTACTCGTGTTTAGACCTTTTATTTTGTTTTGAAATTTTTGGTGTGACTTGTATTTGGGATTTCAAATGGGATTTCTTCATTAATTTTCTTTACATGTGTAGGAGATGTATATTTCTTTTACTTCATTTCCCAGTTTTAAATTTTTCTCACATTCGCATCTTTTACATCAAAGAGTTTTGTTTAATATATATTTCTACAATAAATACGGAGGTTCGGGTTAACACTTGGTGTATCACACTTTCCACTATCATTATTTGACAGGCTGCAAATGTTGTAAAATATTTGGATTAATCTGTTATTATCCACCATCAGATTTGTCATTATATGGGTCAACTTTTTTCTTCTGAGCTTTGCTTACTTCCTTTTGACCAAGCTATAACCTGTTTGAGCCAGGGGGAGATTGTCATAGCATTTTACACCACTAGATCTTACCGTGTCTTTCTGTTCTCCAACTGCTGAATCAGCTGGGCCTAATACACATTTTTATACATAATTTCTTAGGTATGTGATGTTTTATCCATTTTTAATCAATTATCTTTGATCTATCTTCTTATCTATAGTTCTATAGATATATAGATAACTATATATATAGTTGCATGATAGTTCTTCCTCTTCTGACACTCCTCGTTCTGACACTCTTAAACAATTGTGAAGCAAATTGCTCAGCATGGATTCTAATATCTTAAACATGAATATTAATATATTTGAATTTTTCCTCTTCTTGACCCACTGTTTCTGTTATCAGAGATCTAATCACTTAGCTGTTCAATCGTAGGATTTCAGTCTTATCCATCAAAGAATACCAAGCAATCTTATTCCAAATCTTCTGTTTTCCTGATGCAGTTTTGTGTTTATCTCCCCTGCTCTCTACCTCTTTTTGTATTCATTTCAGATTCATTTACCTCCTTCACAAGTCTACCTGGATTGGGATGTAAATGTAGAACTTTACTGCTTTACTGTTCTTTGTTTCGCTTCTTAACACTTCCTTCCTACCTCTACTAGCCTGTGGACATTATTGGTATGATGTATTTACCATTAACTTCTTTTGCATTCAATACCACACCACATACATTCTTTATCCTGTTCAATATTTCTCACCCAAGACTTTGGCAGCTCCTTTTTGGAGGTTTCCCTAACTTTATTCCCAATCTGATCTGAATAAGTTTCTGTATCCATTAAATGCCCTTTGTTGTGATATTGTCTGCATGGCTTCCTTTCCCGATTTTTGTTCCAGTCTTTTTATTATCTGGAAATATGCTTCTGTTCTTGATATTTATCCTCAAATATTTATCTGCTGGGTTCAGCTTTTGGTTCAATTGGCTTACTCATCCTTGTAGCTAAATAAGTAGGAAGCCTGAATATATTTATAATTCATGCAAAAACAAATGAATGACATATATTGTTTGTGAATGACAAAACACACTCACATCAAAAAAGGAAAAAGAGGAAGGTTCTAGGAAACTTCAGCAGAACATATACATTGTACACTGACAAAGTAGGAATTGAAATGCTTATGACATGTGTTTCCTTTGGTAAACTCTTTTCACTGTATGTATATCATGTTGGTTGGTTGGTTTGGTATTTCATGGTGCAAAGCAACTAACTATCTGCACCTATATACTATATACCAATTGGTTGAGCAACGTTAAACAAACTTCATTTGCCGTATACTTTGACACACATTCATAAGGAATGGCAGTTAAAGTTGTTCTTTGCATTGTGAAGCCACAAACAAGAATATGTTTAAAATAAACTTGTTTGAAAGATCAAATAAATTGTATTCAAGTTCTTATCACACAACAGGAAATGTGTACTTTCATACTAATATTTCTACACTAATGTTTAAATGTGTCTGTGCTAGAACCATTGAGAAAGATTCTGAAAGCAAGTGTGAGATATGATTACAACAACTGGATCACAATTAACGCTGTTGGTATTACAGTTTCTTTAGTGCAATAGACATAGTTATGGGTAAATCAAACATAAACTTGAAATAAAGATAATTGTATTCAAGAAATATGTTTAAAATGTAAAAGTTAGTTGTGGCCTTGAATGACAATTAGTCCAAAATCTTACTGTGCATAGCAAACTTTTCTTATTTCCAGTTTCAGTGCTCTCATCACATAAAATACTTACATATGGATATCTCAACAGTTTATTTGTAAGTTCTTAATAGATAATGCAAATACTTTTTTCAACAGTTTGCATGCACATGTATCTGAACAGTATGTTACATTTTTCCCTGTTTTCAGATCAAACTCGAACAAATAACAGATCTTCTAGTATCTTTTGCAGACTCTCACATTTGGTAATTGCAGTATTCTATATTTTTTGAAGTGAGATTTTCTACAACTTTCTGAAATTCAGGAAATACTGTCTCAACTATTACCACAACTTTGTGGTCATTATTATATGCATGAAGCATTGTTGTGCTAGCTTTGATGCACGACTTGACTACAGTTATTGAATTTTGTTTGTTGTGCTCGATACAAAATTTGCATGTTATGATTTTCATATTCCTTTCAATCTAGCCATTTAAAATATCTATATCAAATAACTGGAAACTCATGCACAGACTTTACAAAAGTTTCTGGACAGGTTTGTGAGGTCTCAAATGCAGGTCTGAGGTCTTGCATACTTTAATATTACTTTCTATTTGTTCCTCATCTCCTAATATGCTTGTACGTGGTGATATACTTCCCAGGGAAGGTTCTGTACCTTCGGTTTATTTCCTCTGGTATCTAAACATCATTCCACGTTTTTGCCATGCGTGGTGACCCATAAAGAGTAGGAGAGGATCCTGGTCGTTGAGGGGTCCAACCCTAATGCACCAGTTTGGCCTTGAATTCCAGGCCTTGTGATGGCCCTCCTTGGGTCAGTCGGCTGGGTAAAACCAAGTACCACGTGTTGTGAGTTCTCAGCACATGTTTTGGATGTTGTATCTGATGCTGGTGTTTGGATATAGGGTTCATGAAACCCTGGTGTTGCTACAGTGTCGTTGTTTGACATTGTAGTGCATCCACTCGTAGGACTCCATGGTGGGTGGGGTCAATAGGCACCATAATTTTCCTTTTTTTATTATAGATCCTCCAACTAAAAATTTAAATAAAATAGTGAAAAAACAGTCCATAGCAAAACGACGATATCTTGAAGTTTCTGAGCAGCAATCTTCAACATCTATACCGCTGTTGTACCTCATTTTCTTATCCTACATTCTTTTTCAGACAAACCTTAAGGGCAAATGTTCCCCTTTTTTATTGAGAAGGGACTGGATAGGCTTGCTGGCTCTCCAAAGTCAGTAAAGAAGCTTCACTTTGGTGACACATTAATGGAAACATCCACATTTGAAACAGTGAACTCCTCTTGAATTTTAAGGCAATTGGGGATATACATATGAGGTTAAACTCCATGCTAATTTGAATTCATCACGAGAAGTTATTGCTGAGAGGGATTTGAAGAACCACCCTAAGCCATAGATTCTTGCTTGTTTTTCTACTCAAGGAGCTTCTGCAGTGAGGTGTATCTTCACTTGCAAAGATGGAATTACTTTGCTGACCAGTATCCTAGTTCAGACATTTACATCACCATATGTACCTACCACCATTGTGACAGGTTATCTCAATTGCAAAGTATGGAGGTACATTACAAACCCTCTTCGATGTTTCTAGTGTAAGAGGTTTGGTCACTGAAAGACGTAATGTTGTGGGTCTTTGACCATGATGCTTAGCAGTGTGAAATGAACCTTCATTGCTTCAATTGCAATGGCTCTCACCCGTCCTACTTTCGTTCTTGTCCTAAACTGTTGGAAGAAAAAGAGGAGCAGTATTTGGAAATAATTCATATTTCTACTTATCCTGAGGCTGGAAAATTGCTTCATCTCAGACATATGCTCCTGCTCTTCATTCCACCCCTAAAGTAGGAGTGCAGACAGAACACTCTGTGCCTCCAAGAAAATAATTCTCAAAACAAATAAAAAACCTTTTGACTTCCATGGTAAAAAAATTGATGAATCAACTTCAACACCCATATCTGTCCCTTCCATACATTTCAACAACATCAAGATCTACTTGCTTTGGTTCTCGGTACAAGCATTTCCTCGGATACGCCATCTTCTTCCACCCCAAGATGCAAAATAATCATTCGTTTGTGTCTTTGGTTACTGGAATCTCTTTCCAACAGCGAAGACCTGCTCAATCTACCCAGGGAAGGATCCATGGAGGAGTCGCTCTCTACAGTGTCTGCTTTCTAATCGCAACCTTTCTCTTTTCAATACCAGTTCTTTTACTTATTTTCATGGATTTAGTCAGTCCTTTACTGCTATTGATCTTTCAGTTTGCTCCCTTTCATTATTCTCTCATTTATCATGGAAGGTTGACAATAATCCACGAGGTAGTGATCATTTTCCTATGATTTTTAGAGAGATTAGCTGTGGTCGATGTCACCCAATCCACGTGCCCCGGTGGAAGCTGAATCAGGCAAACTAGCCCTATTTTACTGCTCTTGCAAAACTTGATCCTGTCATCAGTAGACAACTGTGTGGCAGCAGTAACTGACTGTATTGTACAAGCAGTTGCTCAGTGTACTCCTAAAACCTCAATACTTCTTCCACGATATCCTCGTCTGTCGTGGAATCTTCCATGCCACATGGCACAAAAGGCTCAACAATGGGCCTGGGACACTTGTTGCAGATATCCCAACTCTCGCACTGCATCACTTTACAAATGGCTTGTGCACATGCTTTGTGGATAAGATGTCAAAGTCAGAAGGAATTCTGGATTAAGTTCACCACCAGGATATCTTCAACTACCAGTTCCAAAGTCATTTAGGACAAGATTCAAAAGGTTAGTGGGCAATATTACTCTGTTTCTCTCTCGATCTTTCTTTCTGATCACCAGGAAGTGGCTGATACGCTGAGAATCGCCAATACTCAAGGTGAAAGCTTTTGTCGGGTATCTAGCACATCTGCTTCTTCCTCTACCTTCTTAGCCATCAAGACTTGAGCAGAGCAAACACATCTGTTCTTTTGAGCTGATTGTCTCTATGACTATAATTGTCCCTTTACACTGCTGGAACTTAAACTAGCCCTGGTCTGGCAGTACATCGGTTAGACCTGATGATGTACACTATGACATACTGTGCCATCTATCTCCTCTTCCTATTACAATTCTTCTAATTGTTTTTAACTGGATCTGGCAGAAGAATGTTTTCCTGATGCCTGGCATCAGGCTGTTGTCCTGCCTTTTTCTATGCCTGGAATTGATCCCGAGATTCCTTCAAACTACTGTCCAATTGCTTTGACGAGCTGTCTCTGTCAGACCTTAGAGAGGATTGTTAATGCTCGTCTTGCTTAGTTTCTTGAATCAAACAAGCTCCTCTCGCCCACCCAGTGTGGGTTCTGATGAAAGCACTCCACCATGATACACCTGATTCGACTTGAAACGTCAATCAGAGAAGCCTTTCTCAAATGACAACATCCTGTATCAATATTCTTTGACATTGAGAAGGCTTATGACACAACATAGAGGTATGGCATTTTGCGATACATCCATATATATGGGTAACATGACTATTTGCCTGTTTTTATTGAGAAATTTTTAATGGACAGGAGATTTCAAGTTTGTGGGTTTAACACTCTCGTTCTTTTCTTCAGGAACTTGGAGTCACTCAGAGCTGTGTTTTGAGTGTCACAATTTGCAGTATTAAAATTAATGCCATCACTTAACAACTTCCTCTTGCTCTTGCAAACAGGCTCTATGTCAACAATTTTCACATTTCTTGTCAGTTATCGAATATGAGGTTTATTGAGCAGCAAATACAGACTGACTTCAATCGTTTACTGAAGTGGACCACAGCAAATGGCTTTAATTTATTTCTCTCTAAAACCAAGCATATTCACTCTTTCAGCCATGGGAACATTGTAATGTGACTGTCAATCCCACTATTTGTTGGTAAAAGACTAGCCCAATAGTTGGCAGTGGGTGGTGATGACTAGTTGCCTTCATTATAATCTTACACTGCTAAATTAGGGATGGTTAGCACAGATAGGCCTCATGTAGCTTTGTGGGAAATTCAAAAGCAAAACCAATCTTTAGATAATGGCCCACAAAACTATGAGAATTTTTGTTTTACTTCAGTGATATCTATTGCTCTCTGAAGAATTATAGCGAATTAAAATCACTTTTGCATTGGTAACCATGTCTCTGTATTTATGAGTGGGATATTCTTTTGGCATCAGAAGAAAGTTGATAACAGCACAATAAATTTCGAACACACCATAAGATCCATCTTGGAAATTTCAGAGCATCATCTGTATTTAATTTGTGCCAGTGCCACTGCATAAGAATATTTAACTTGTACACTAGGTATGAGACTTTCATTCCACATTTCTTACACTTGTGGAAAAAAAAATAACAAGATAAATTGGTTACCATTAATAATACTTAGTTATCAGTATCACACATTCACCGTCATTTATATCTCTCTTCACATAAAGTTTTATGATAACATTCTTTTTTTCACCAAGTAAGGAGCTTTAACATGATTCACACACTATGTATCTTTTTAAAAGCAGCATTACATGGAAGTTAACAAAATGTGTTCAGCTACAAACAATTTTATCTGTATAAATAGCAGTCTTTCAAATAAGACTGGAAACTGATCAGTGTGAAAAATGGCAAAAACAATCCAGCAATATTTACAGTCATGTTTCTTCATTATTACCAGCAAAGATAAATCCCAAAACCAGTCTTTATCATAGTCTTCATAATGATCATGGAACCACTTTCTAAATCTGAATTATTTTACCATTAGATTAAGACATAACAATGTCTAGAGACAACGAGGCCTCGCATAGCCAGGTGATTAAGGCGCTTGACTCGTAATGTGAGGGTTATGAGTTTGAATCCCTGTCACACCAATCATGCTCACTCTTTCTGCTGTGGAGGCATTATAATATGATGGTCAATTCCAATATTTGTTGGTAAAAGAGTAGCCCATGAGTTGGGGGTAGGCGATGATGACTAGCTGCCTTCTCTCTTGTCTTACACTGCTAAATTAAGGACAGATAACACATATAGCCCTCGAGTAGCTTTGTGTGAAATTCAAAACAAATCAAACCACCTGTTAAATGTCACTGCTGTACTGTAACCAAATTTTAAAAAAAATTGATGTGATTATTAATATTTAAAGCCAGCTGTTATCGTTCATATATCTTGCAAGCGAGTTTAAAAGGTCACTCAAATTTACTGCCTCCACAACATCTGAAGGCAACCCATTACATATACTAATCATCCTATTTCAAAAATAAAATTGTCTTAGCTGAAAATGGCTTCTTCCTTGGCTTAGCCTACAGTTTTATAGTTCTCACTGTTAGGTATAAGAAAATGTTGACCCATCAATATTATCAATTTCTTTTACAATCTTAAACACTTTAATGAGATCCCCTCTAACTCTTCTCTTTTTCAAGAAAAACAGTTTTAAGGATCTTAATATCTCCTCATATGACATCCCCTCTATCCTAGAAACCATTTTAGTAACCCTCCTTTTAACTCTTTCCTACAAGTCAATATTTTTAGGTAAAAATCCTAAGACTGAACACATTACTCCAACTGTGGTTCAGTTCTTGTAGTTTGGTTTAGAGGACAGCAGTGATATTCTAATAGGTGCCTTATTATCTCTTGGTTTGATTTGTTTTGAATTTTGCACAAAGCTACTTGAAGGCTATCTGCACGTATGTGCATAAATACTAGAATTTTTGTCTTCGCTGACATTTCTAGGAGCTCTTTCTCTCAAGCTTGTAACGTGACTTGCCACGAGACAAAAGATATTTTGGGTTTGTTACAGTTATTATGCTATAAACCTCTGAAGTTATAACTCTAATAGATTTTTATCAGTCGAGAAATTACAGATATTTGACCAGAAATGTTTACAGATTTTGAACACTACAAACCAGTTAACTTTAGATATTGGTATTTTCGGATGGCATTAGATTTCTTCGTTGGTAAAAAGTCAGTTTGTAAATGGAGTGAAAGCAGCTAAGAATAGAGAGCTCGCTAGCCTAGTGAATTGTACTGATATCAACTCAACTAATTCACTCCATGTGAATTGTTCATAAAGTTTTCGTTTCCAAATAGAAGAACTTGCAAATATTTTTGTAAGTTTGTAAAACTTTGTTATATAATTCATAATATTGAGTAAAATCATTATAAATTGTATTATTGTTTGTATATTAAAATATATTTGTGTTAAGAAAAAAAACTGTGTATGATTCTTATTGGCAAACATAAATTTAATACATATAAATATTTTATTAACCTCTAAGTCAAAATTGCAACTTTACTTATTTTCAGACTATTTCAAATTATAATGTGTAACATTTCCTCAGACTTGTATTCAATATTTCTGTAGATACAACCTAAAATCCTCTTTATCCTACCACAAGCAATAACACACTGCTTGGATACCTTAAGAGACTGCTGAACGACTGCACCAAGATAATTCTTTAAAAAAAATCTTCATTTGCTCAGTGTCTCCAAATACCTCAGCTGCCCAATTCACAACACATAATTCTTGTCACATTTCTTCAGAAATTGTTTTATTGAAATTTGGAAGTAAAATATATTTTTTTCTAATTTCCATTTGAAGCAAAACATCAAACCTAATGCAACAATGATATGTTGTACCTCAGTGTTCCAAATTTGTGCCCTTTCAACCATTTCAATATTAGAATTTAACAATGAATGTAAATTATTTTTTTAAGGAATTGACATTTCTAAACTAACAGCAAATCGTAACATCTTTCTTGTTGATAAATAAGAAGTGGACAACATGCTCAGTATTTAGAAACAATAACAGTTCTTGATTTCTAAACAGTCCTGAAAACCATTCTTCAGTAACATGTGCCGCTGTTAGGAGACTAAAGTTGTGGCAGTTATCTTGCATCTCAACACTGTGACTTCCATTTCAATATTTTTGACAGTAATTGGACGAAAGTCAACTGCATCGATAGAAGATTCCTCATAGACATCTCAGAGATTTAGAGAAATTGGCAAGAAAAATATCGTTGTTCACATTAAAGTTTTTTCAGCAGTGAAAAAGCATGTCATATAAAGTGCTGTGCAAAACTCCAAAGTCAAAGTCAGAAATTATATTTCAGGCTACTTTAAGAGAACAATGGAAGGTAAATCACATGTGAAACATCAACATTGTATTAATCTTCATATTTAGTACAACAGACACTTGATGGAAATGCTTGCATTTATCAAACAGATGATATTTTGTATTTCCCCATTTTGTTTTAATAACTCTAGACAGTCTTTGAGGCATCATTGAAACATACTTAATTAAAATGTCCTTTGAGATTTTACTCCAAATTTCCATGATACACTCCCAAAAAGTTTCTTTGGAAATAACTTTTGGATTGTCAAGTTTTCATGCATCAAGGCTTTGTGGGGGCAGTTGATCATTTGAATGACTCCAACAGCTTCTTTCTTAGCTGAGTCATTTCAGCATAGATTGGATGAGTGTTTGTGGTCAGTAAGTTCCTGGTAGTACAATCCTTTGCCAATAATACACAAACCACTTGGTATACCATTGTGGATTCGTTTCTGATGGTACTTGAGCTGGCACATTATTCTATCTATTCTGCAAATATCTCCTACTGCCTGAGCAGAAAAACACACCAGAACCATCTCACTGTTTCTCTAATGCTTCATGGAAGATGTTATGCATTGAGTTATCTTTCACCTTTCTTACATTGGATGTACAATGTATACTTTGAACCAGATATTTCAAACTTGGACTCATTTGTCCATAATACAATTTTCCAATCATCATCAGTCCAATGTTTGCACTTTTCAGTAAGTTTCACTTTATTGACAATATTTGAATATTGAATTAAAGGTTTCTTAACTGCTTCACAACCAAATATTCCATTCTCATCAAGTTGTCTTCATATTAATGATCTGGACACTTTTCTCTTATCTGGTACATGGTCATTCATCTCGGCACTGAGATCAGTGATAGTCTTCTCTCTGTCCCAGAAGCTGCATAATCGAAGATACATAACATTAGTATTATTTACTTAAGGTGTTCTGCCTCTTCCTTTTCTCTTTCCAAATATATCAGTTTTTTATCTCACAATCTAAGGTGTATGTCACAGTGTTTGGGAAGCATTTAAGGTTTGCAGCAATTTGTTGGACACAAACATCATTTAATGCTTTTATATAAATTATGTGTTCTACTGACAGTTTTCTTTGTTTTTTGGGCTGTAACGTGACAACAAAACTTAATATATAGTATTAAAGACTTTGGTATCAATACATGGGAATTCTAAAGAATGACAACTATTCTCACCCTGACTCATTCAACTCTAAACATGGATCAGTAAGCATAACTATAGTGTTCAAATTTACATTCTGTAATGGAACAGAAAAATTAGTACCAAACAATGGAAAGAGAGGTAAGATATTCATGTGTCCTAACACTTTTACACAGTACTGTATGCTTAATAACCAGTCATTAACTTGAAGCACTTTTTTGCTATATCATGGAAAAGTCATGGCTTGTTTGGAGATGCTGTGCTTGGTGTTTTAAAAAAAATTAGTCAAGAAGACAGTGTGTGGAACAATGACTGCCTTGTTTAAAACAGGAGAAAAAAGAAGATACATTCTTTGGGCACTTTGTTGTTTTGTCATTAGAAGCTATATTTTTTATTTCAAGACGTTCTGAATAATTAATTTCAAATCGGCTAGAATTTAGTATCAATGTGGAAATAGGCTGACTTGGCATAAACTTGAAAACCCAAATCCATCTTTGATGTTATGCCCTTAGGCCATCTCCTCATTTGGTTGAAGTATGTTCTATGAAAGTTTGTATTATATGTCAATTTGTTTCACAAATATTAGTGACAGCTGAACAATGATGAAAATGAATGAATTATTTTATAAAATATTAACTTCGCTCCTTATAAATAACTTTGTTATTTTTATTATTGATATTATAATCAGTTTGAATTCTATAAAGGATGTGTCGTTTTTGGACAACCATTTCAGGATGATCTAAGAAGTATGGAAGAAATGTAATCTACAAAATGATAAAACATTTGATAAAACATCAAACCATGTTTGTATGATACAAAATATAGCTGCTGAAAGGGAATGAATTAATAATGTTTTAAATGTACCATATTAATGTATAAATAGAGCAGTGACTGGATGATAAATACAAAAGAATCAGGTATAAATCGAGTGATATATTAAATCTTAAGGGATTATCTTTCATAAATGTAAGTAACTCAGCATTAAATTAAACCCAGAATTCCTATCTACTTATAATGTAACTAAAAATCAGACTTTTAATTAGTGTACTAAATCAGTTTATTTTTCATCAGGCCTGGCATGGCCAGGTGGTTCAGGAACTAAACTCATAACCCGACCGTTGTGGGTTCAGATCCTCATCACATCAAATTTGATCACCCTTTCAGGTGCAGAGGCATTGTGATGTGATGGTCAATTCCACTATTTGTTGGTAAAAGAGTCGTCCAAGAGTTGGCAGTAGGTGGTAATGACTAGCTGTCTTTCCTCTATCCATACACTGGAAAATTAGGGACAACTATCACAGCTAGCCCCCGTGGTGCTTTGCAAAAAATTCAAAAACAAAGAAACAAACAGTTTTCTACCAATGTTCATACTTTCTGTTATCAGTTAGATATACTCACTCTTGATGGTACTGTTGGCCATCATTCCAATATTAATCCATGAAGTTCATTTAGTTTGAATATTTAGTTTACTTCTAAACATATACATGTTGTTCGGACAATATAAAACCACACCTATAACAAATTGTCATGATCTTGTACACATTTCAAACTGTTGTATCTGCTCAAGCTGTTGTCTGTCTTCTGTTTACAGTGGCTGCTTCTTGTGCATGCAGCTAAAGCTGAACATGCTCACTTTAGAAAAGACAGGAGAACAGGCATGTTGATATTATGTTTTATTTCAGAAGCACAATATTGTGCATTAACTTGTTGGGAATTAATCACACTATTGTTCACGTTTTTAATTGTGACGTAACTTAATAGAACTGTAGACTTACTACATTATTACAAGTTCTTATTATTAGTGAATAGGCCTGGCATGGCCAAGCGCGTAAGGCGTGTGACTCGTAATCCGAGAGTCGCGGGTTCGCGCCCACGTCGCGCTAAACATGCTCGCCCTCCCAGCCGTGGGGGTGTATAATGTGACGGTCAATCCCACTATTCGTTGGTAAAAGAGTAGCCCAAGAGTTGGTGGTGGGTGGTGATGACTAGCTGCCATCTCTCTAGTCTTACACTGCTAAATTAGGGATGGCTAGCACAGATAGCCCTCGAGTAGCTTTGTGCGAAATTCCAAAACAAACAAAAAAACAAACAAATTATTAGTGAAAAACTCGATTATTACTTTATGCAGTTGATGGTATAAGAAGGTCCATAATGTAATTTAAGTTGATAATTAACTTAAATTTTTCCTACAATTTTGGACAGGTACTTTTTCTTGTAATAAATAAAGGAGCAATACACTTAGATATATTAGAGACCTAACCACAACTATAAATGAAATTAGCAATAAATTATACTGATGAAACACACAAACACTAGCTGTTCGGCTCAACTATTTTTGGAGATATAATATTTCCAGTAACAACAGCATAACCAGTCTTCTCCAAAATCAATGAGGGCCTTGTAAACAACTCTGACACATTAACTTTAGAGAAGAATAGCGTCTGAGATAAAGTTCTCCAATACATGTTACCATCAGTATGTGGAGTGAAATAGCACAGCCAAATTCTCATTCTAACACCATTCCCTTTGTAGATGAATATTGATGATTCAGCTAACCATAGTATTGGATTTGTATGAAGGGTACAAAAGTAAAATGTCAGTTTCAAGACTTACGGTGTCTCAAATTAATTTTTGTTACAGAAAGAAGTGAAGTTGTGATCATTGATCTACCTGATCAGACTGGAAGTGATGGAACTTCAATACTCTTCTACTCATGTGAACAGAGCACGAGATTTCTGAAACAATCTAGTCAAAAATCAGCAAAACATTTTATTTTAACACAATTTAATAGTTTTATGGTTATTTTAAGAGGTGGTGGCTTAAGTGTTCGAAACGTGTCTCATTTCATTATATAATAGAGACAGTTACAGCAAAAGAGAAGTTCTAGTATCACTGTTCTAGTCATTGTATTTCCTACAAATTAATTTAAGATATGTTGAAATAATTTCTGGTGGCTGGTTTTTAATCTTCTAGATCAATAATTTCAGCCACTATCATGAATAGCCTGGAAGTTCAGATAGTATCACCTGTTTGTCTCTGCATTTTTCTTTCTGATCGGACTGACACCCATTAATTCAACTATAATTCAACTCCCCACAGTAGACATAATTCAAATAGCACAATGAATAACTTTGAAGAAAGAGAAAAATTAATGTTTATCCCTAACTGTATCTTTTCAAACTTTCCTTTCCTCTAATGTTTCAATTTCTAACTCCAACTTATTGTCATAGAATAGCATTACAACTGCATTTTAATAATAAAAAACTAATCCTTATGTTACGTGGTTAGAATAGCATAACAACTGTATTTTAATAATAAATAACTAATTATTATGTTACCTGGTTGAAATAGCATAACTGTATTTTAATAACAAATAACTAATCCTTATGTTACGTGGTTAGAATAGAATAACAACTGCATTTTAATAATAAATAACTCTTCCTTATGTAACATAGTTCACTTTAAATTATTTTCAGATATTTGCTTCAACTTTATAATCACTATAGTTATGTGATTTCAGTGGTAAAATCAAAACTTACACTTTTCATTATCAATATCAGGAATAAAACAATCAGTATCTCAGAAAATAAAATACATACTGTTACATTTTAACAACACAAACCTTTCATAAAGTTGTTCTGTTTCACATACTGAGAAATTATGCATATATCTTCAGTTGTAATTAGAAGTGCTTTAACAGGAGGCTTTATCGATAAAATAACGATGTGACAGTTAAAACAAGTTAAAAATGTATTGTTATTTTTAGTTTTTCTAGAGATACTATTACCATAGACAGTAATGTTTAAAGTATACGTGGTTGATGGAATCATTCAAAAATTTGGTTATTATGGTATTTAGCTTCAAGAAAAGCAGATAAGTGATCTAAATCTGTACAGAAACTAAAGATAACAATACATTGTTAACTTTTTTATTCTTACAGTATGTTTAATGAGAACTTTTGACACATAAGACTTTCTATGGTAAAAATGTAACAGTATGTATTGTATTTTAATCTGTCAAATAAAAGATGCTGAAATTTGTTACTATATATCTTGTTCTAAGCTTTCATGAGTTTAACTATACTTCAAGAAGTGAGTGGGACTTGAAATGTAAACGAACATGAGGGAGATATATATAAATTGACAACTGTTATTGAACCATTTGTGTGTTTAGAATTTTATAGAAATGTATATATTCAAAATTGTTCCCTTTCTTCTTCTACAGGTGAGCATGGAGGTTTCTACTTATGCAAATGACATGATTTGTTTCTCTGTACATTTTTTTACTTCAAAAGCTGCAATGTATTTTTTCCCAAGATCTGATAGTGAGTTAGTCAGTGAAGTAGTTAGTGTAATACCAAGGTATTTAGGAAGTGAAAACATTATCTGGACTGAAGAATTTCAGATGAACATATCATTTCTAAGAAACGAAAATCCTAAAAACTGTAAGGTATGTATTACAGATTGTTTATTATATAAGTAAAAATTTGTAACCAGATATTTACTTATTTATATTGCTTCACATAATTCAAACTTTGAGTGAAACCTCCTGGTAACAGATCAAAATGTGACAAGGACTTTCTTATTCGTTCACATATAAAAATAATGTTATTTATGTTCAAAAACAAGATTTGTATAACTACAATTTACCAGGAATAATAATGTTTAACAAATTAAAAACCATGTCTGTCATTATTAATATTGAATCACTAGCTAAGCCTCTTCATAAATATTACTATCCATAACTTACCAGACCAGTTACTATAATTAAACTAAGGTTTGAAATTTAGCAGTAAGAAATAGCAAACTTAACAGATATTTTATATTTCAGTTCATTCACAACTATGAAATAATTTCTAGCCAATTGAGTATCTAATCCTTAGCCAACTTAAATTGGTTAACATAGCCCATATCAAGATAAGTTTTCTGAACTGCTTTAATCATTTCTGACCCAAGATTACAGTAGCAGTTTCTGCTTGTAAAATGTCAATGAATGCGTCATCTCTACTTATAAGTTCAGTTGAAACTATATGTAATTTCGTTGTCAGCTAACAATGCTTTTGAAAAGCTTATCAGTGGCTCATTAACATGATAAGTGTTGCACTCACTACTCAGGAGGAAATGTAAATGTTTGTTACCCCACCATCTTATTGTAATAAACGTGATTAATGTTTAATTGTTTTATTGCCATTTATTATTCATTTATTGTGGTCAAAACAATTGTAGCGTAGACATAAGGCATTCTACTCTGACATACAGTGGTGTATAAGACAAGAACATCATGGAAGAGAAAGAAACACTTGTAGCACATGATACAAAAACATATACTGCAATTTGATATTTACATCCACTGACAAAATTGGCTATTCTTGTTCAATGTTGTCCTCTAAACACAATTTTTCGTTATGCATGCCACAAGCCTTTTGAAATTATTCTTTTTCATTATGTCTATTTTGTAAATAATCATGTGTCATTTGTTAACCAGTAATAACATTAGATATTCATGTGATGCATATTTCTTCCTATACAGAACTTTTGCTTCTTGTTAGACAGCTCTCGAGCTCAGATTGAGTATTTTGTGTGCCAGGTGCTTCCAGTGTGACAAGACAAATATTTTTTTACATGAAGTAGTTTCTTTTTATTTGATTTTACACCAGTCCATTCTTGTCATTCTTTTTCTGCTTTTAACTTTTTTTTTAACCTTTTCTTGTGCTATTAACAGTAAAATTCACATTACAGATTCAGGGAGTACACCGATGACAAGTTGTTTTCTCAGACCTCAGGTACAGGCAATCTGTACAGTGCTTCCCAAACATATTTGGTTTTTCCTCTTTTCCAATGAATGAATATGGATAATTTGTCTTCACTTTCGTAATAGGATCACTATACCATTTCTCTGAGGAATTTTGATCAGTTTGCCCTTTCTTATTATCATGTGGACTATGTGTTTTTAGATAACCAGTTGTTAGGCTCATTATTACTTATTTAGGGATCCCTTCTATGTATAATGTTACTCTTAACTATGCCAAATATTCCCACTTATATCTTTGCCAAACCAACCTCTTACGGTATCCATCTTCCATATACATGCTATCAGAGACTCTCCACACAAATAATGAGGGGTTTGCAGTTCTCTTCTCCACTTTAGCCTTCATTTCTTCTTCATCTCCTTCATTAAATAAATATTTTCTTTGGTGTTGGTATCTTTAAAGCTCCAACACAATTTTCTTTGGTGCAGCTCCAGAAACTATCAAGCCTCTGGTAAAATTGTCTGACAGCAATCAACCATTATGACTATTGTAGCCCATTTTTCTCAGTCAGAGCATTATATGCCACTAATTCAAGTTTTCCATCGCCATTTCTTCTAATCAGGGTACTTATTCTCAATGATCAACACCTTGTCATCAACCATACAGGTGACTACCCTTTGGGTTCCTCTCAGGTGAGAGCTCAGATATTAGTCTCTTCCTCAAACTGAATAATGTTATAAGGATTCATTGTCTATTTTTTTTCCTAACTTCTATTTCTCTTTGCACCATTATTTTCCCTCCACAAAATCCCTTGATTTATCAGTATCTTTCAGAAGCAGTTTGAGAATTGATTTTTGCAGTTAACAATTCACTATCCTTTGAAGGAAGAGGCATTTTTATCTTTTTATTCTCCCTACAAAAACTGGATATTTTTGGCTGGTTGTTGATTTATCTCACCTCTACCACTTTATTGTATTTTCCAAGTTCACAGTGAATTATTTTCTCCCAAGGATGGGCATTTTTCCCAGAGTTGTGGATGAAATAGATGGGTGTTTCCATTGCTTACCTACACATACCAAGAGCACATCAGTGTCAACCTTACCTTCAATTTGTCGATATCACCTTGTGGCATATTCTGAGCAAGAATTGGTCGCTGATACTCACCAACTTCTTTCTGTGACATCTCGGTTGGATTCATTGATCAAATTGGAAAAGTCATTCCTCAGATCCAATCAATTTCTTATCCATATTGGGGACTTTTTTTCAAACAAATATCAGTCATACTATGCTTTATGTCTTTGTTTGATGAAACCTTTATGTTCACCATGTCCTCTTGGCTCAGTCACTTGCTACTCATGAGATATATATTACTTTTCATGATGTGGTCCTTCATGACTGTTTCTCTAGGTTGTGCTTATACAACCAATGGATGCTTCACAAATGATGGAAAATTGCTTAGGATCCTCTTTGTACCCTGTTTCTCTTGCTACTTCCCTGCAAGACAATTTACATTGATTTCTGCACAAAAGTCTATACATAAGTTGGTGTGTTGCTTCCTTCCCTGCATCCAGATCTACATATTGTCAAGGACATATCCATGGGAAACATGGGTCAATCACAAAAAAAGCTTTGAACCATTGATCTGCAGATGAAATCATCTTGCATATCAACATTCTGCAGCTTCTCGCATTATTATGTCAGGCATTGCATCACTTCCTTCTTATTGCCCATCATTGTCTTGTGATGATTCATCTGTCAGAAAATTCTGTGATGGAAGCACACATCAATCACTAAGAAAGTACCCAATCAGGAGATGAATACTGGATCTATTATACTGGGCTTATGCACCACACACTTTTTACATTGTGTGTCATAAACTGGATACTTTCAACCTCATCAAAGGTTATGTGTCACTCTCTGACCAGATATATCCAATGTAGAGGGCTTTAGATCAACTTATTTTCAGGGTTCCTTATCACCAGTTAGTTTTTTCTGAAATGGATGTCTTTTTCACGGGCCTAACTACCAATCTGATTCTTTTATTCAATGCCTTCTGCCACAATTTGTCACACAAATATTAAATATCTATATGCTGTTTCTCCCATCTGATTGCTCCATTAAATAATTTTTCTTGTTCATTCCACTTTTGTTGATGCTTCTGATTGTTCCGTATTGGCCAGCTCAACATTGGTTGCCAAGGCTACAGTGTCTGCTGCTATCACTATTTGCCTCTCTCACACTTTCTCCCTCCCTTCTTCATCGACCTCAATCTAACATTTTTCATCCCCACTCCCCACGTCCTGCATATTTAAGCCTGGGTTTTGCCTTATCCTTGGCAAGATGGTCCAGTTTCACATATCATGTTGTCCTCTTGTTATCTTCTTTCATATGGCCAACTTTCGTGGTAGCATACCAGTGTAAGTGAATAGTATTCCACTGTTTTGTGCAAACAGGAGGTTTTAGATTGACTAGCTTTCTATGGCTTCTGTAGCAAAATTTCTCACTTGGCTCTCTGACCATAAATCTTTGATTTTCTTACTTTCTTGATATTAGATGGTTCTAATCTCATACTTTCTATTTTATCTAATTCCATAAGGTTTTTATCTTCCCTGTTCTTACAATGCTCTTTCATTTTTTCTGGATGTGCTGACTTCCCAGATGTCCAGCCCTTTCAGAATGTGATATTAATGTGGTCACCATGCCCTTACCTTTCCTCTGTTTGAAACACATGTTCGTCATTTTATCTGCCCTTTAAAATGTATTTCCTTTTTCTTTTAGCCTGTGGAAATTAGGTCAGATTTGTGTACCATTGACATTGCATGAACACTTTTTAACTTAACTATCTCTCTGTTATCCCAAATATTACTTTCAACCTTGGCAGTTTGGGAGAGTTATTCATTCTTTTCTCATATTTTATCTTCTTCTATATCCTATCTTTATCCTAGACCGGATCCTGATTGGCTTATGTGTTTTGTCACGACCCTTTGTTGTTATGCAGCATGTACTGCTCCCTTTTAGGGTACATACAACTGATTTTACTATAACATGGCAATCATCCCCCCTTTGTGATCATTTACCTTCTGCCCTTACTAATGGAGTCTGCTTTATGGTTAATTTGGTCTAACCTTCCCTACCTCATTTTTCCCACATGTTGTTCCAGGATTCCTCCCATCAGATTCAACATCTCAGTATTTCCTTCACTTCCAGATTAAATATCTCAACATGGTCCATTTTTTAGAATATGTTTTTGTGGCCACTCATTATTACTGGCCTTTCCACTGGATTGCCACCTTCATTTTCTCAAGTGGAAGAAGGGAGTCCTTTTGACTTTTCTGTTCCAACCATTACATATTAAGATTTCAAGTAACTAGAAATTTTAGTTTTAATTTAGGAGTAAGTTAAATGTCAATACATGTTAAATGTATCATCTTTTTCAAAACAAATATATCTTAATGTAAAACAATAACAACATTTATTCCAACATAAATAATGATTTATGTGTGAAAGGTTACAAACAATATTCAGTTTTATACTTGGACTAGAACTGAATATTTTATTGACAGTCCACAACAAGCAAATTACTCTGAAGTTGACATCAGTACAACACGTAACTTGTTGTCTCTTCACATTCGAGTTTTTTCTGCTGAAGTTATGCTTATCTTCAATAAAAATGCCAATGTTCAAAGTTTATTCACTGAAGTTAAATTGTTTATAATGTTCAAAATTTATAAACGTTTCTGGTCAAAAAGCTGTAGCTTTCTGATCAATATGAATTTATCACAGTTATAGCTTTTGAGATTTTTATTGTACAAGTTGTAACAAACCATTGATATTGTATTGCCTCTCTTCACATTGATTTATAAACGTTAAGGCAATATTCTTGAAAGTTCAGTTGTCAACAATACTGCCAATGAATAGCATTTCACATAGATACGTACTATATTGTTGATTCTTACACTAATGAATCTTCTCCAAATTTAGTGAATAGGCAAGGATTTCACAATGCACATTTAACAGTATAAATTACATGCATTTCTAACTGTACATTAAACTGGAACAAAAATAAAGACATAATAGTAAATCCGTTGTACAACCCATTGAGATGATTGACCATGAAGGCCCCCTCCTGTATGAGTTCCACAGAGAAAGGGCTAGAACCATTCAATGAACAGTAGAAAGTGGTATAGATGTGATTTGGCCTCAAGAGGAGTTAGATCATCTCCTTCCTGGACGATGTGGCTTTTTGGTATGATAAGCACAACATCTGGAGTTGAGCCATCATCTTATGGAATGATATGGCCTCCTGAAACCTTTAACACACCCACAGCAGTAAAGCCATTACAATAAAGGAGGATGTGGCCGACTAATTCCATTTACATCAACACTGAAATTGAACTGTTGAAATTGCAGTACAACACTATTGTTGGGAGATATCATCCTTCCCTCATGTGAATGTCAGTACCCCACTAGGAGGTTTTGTATTAGATTGAACCAACCACCAGAGGGCCTCACACATGCAGATTCGATGCAGTTTATATATCCTTTCAATATCAGGTGTCAATTTCTGAATCGATAAATCACTTTACATCATTCAGTTTTCACTCAACGTCTTTCACTTTCCACATCTGGGCAAGGAGTATACCTGGTTCAGAAGTGGTGTGATTCCACTTTACTAGTCTTTGTAACACCTTTTGTATTTCAAAGTGAAGGTTTGATAGAGGCATGTCGAGGAAGTAAGATTTGCCATGTGACCACATCATGCTAGTGTTGGTTAAGAGATGACTCATGATGATTTACATGACAGACATGTTGGAGTAACTCTAACAGAGGTGAAAAGGAAGGCTTATCTCATGTATAAAGAAAAAGTTTGCACATAGAGGGCAGTACCAAAATAAAATACAAACAGAATTCTCCCTTTAAAACCGATGTCACAACGGGGATGCGGTGCTTAAAAAAGAACTTTCATAAAAATGACAGACTTACATAACAAACTTCTTCATTCCAACTTTCAATTGTCAAAATGAATTTCACATTAATATTATTCATTACTTCCATTATTTTTAAAAAGTTCTATTTTTATAGAAGCATTATGTCTTTGATGTATATATGATTCAAGTCGAATTTTATCCCTTCTAGTGTTCAAGATGGAATGGTAAAGTGTGGGAAGATTATGAAATTGAAGTGTTCCATCTAAGCATGAGTTATGTTACTTGTATTATAACCTCTCTGGGATTCTATGCGTAAGTTAATTTCTTCTATATATCATGGAAATAAAAACTATTTTGTGTTTTTAGTTCATTATTTCTTTATTTTGGTACATAAACCTAATACTGAGTTATGCTGCAGTTATGTGATATAAAATTTATTAATAACATAATTATTCCTTGAATTTCAACTTAAAATGAATTATTTTTGCCTTCTGACTAGTTCTGAACATTTAAGGACGTTTTCATTGTTAATCTTTATTGTTATAATTATTCTGTTTTGTGTAAACTTTGACAAAGCATTGGGAGAGAAACACATAAAGAGAAATCTAAATCAGGTTTCAATTATTTTTATTCAATATGAGTTCAAAGAATGTCAAACAGATTGATGAAAGTTATAAAATTGCCTGTAAGTACTTGTCAACTTCTCCTGTTATATTGAGATTTATTTAGGTTGTGAAAAGTCAGGATGATCACTTCTTAGCCACATGAGGACAACTCTGTTTAGTGTATACCTTTATTAACTTCAAGAATCATTTTGTGATATCAGTGCAAGAATAATTATTGTTTAGTAGAAATCGGTATATACTGATACTGTTATGACAGTTTGGACCCTTTCTCATATTACAGTACTTAGTGTGTCAAACTGTAATGCTCACAATTTATTGTGATGCTGAGTATGTCACAAGAATGAGAGCCACATTCTACTATTTGGTCTGTCAGAATTTTAATTTGTTGATAATGAGTGGCTCAAGAGTTGATTGTTGTTGATGTCTTGATTAAATAACTGCCTTCCCTCTAATCTCTCATTTCAAACAAATAAAACTATCAACCTAACATTATCAATAGAACATTATTTTCTACATACCATCATTGAGAAAAATCTCGTAGTGATTGCACAGTTCAGATGCAATAACTTACCTGGACTCATATAATAACTTGATTTATGGTGTCCTCCATATGTGCAAATTCTGCTTACCACGAGCTTTTCTGATGCCATTTATCACAATATGATTACACATCGTGTAGCTGCACTGCAGCATGCTGCGAAGTAAGCAACAACCTTCAACCAGAAGAAACATGACACATCCTCATGGAACTGCTGATTCCCACTGTATACAGTGGAACATAGTCATCACTTCTTGATTTGAAAGTTCAGTATGCAATTTTGCACAAATTTGTTTCTTCCTTTATATATCTATTGTGCAATTTCAGTTAATTCTAAGTTTTGACAACTCTTAGTCTTCTGTCACTTGCTTGTGGTTTAATATATTTCTGGGATATTCGTTTTTCATTTCCACATTATGAATTCTCAGTTTACTATTATTACAACTATCATATATTCAGCCACTACTAATCCACTGCCACATACTACTCCTGTGGAAGATGTTTCTTCCTTGGTTCTTCAGGAGTTTGAAACTGTCTTGGGAATTGCTATTCTTCTGAAACGACATAACCCATTCCCAGAGAATTCTGTTGTGGACAAAGAGGATTTTAACAACTTTTACCTGTGGCCAGCATAGCAGTACCGTCCTGTACTGTCCCTTGCCCTTTATTGGTCTTTTCAAACATAATTTCCCAGGTATGTTAGCCATTGTCTTATAATTTCTTCTTCATTGTGCACCATTCCAAGAAGCCTCTCAAAATCATATCCACTTCCTCCTACAAGAACCAGCTAATGTATGATGTCTTGCCAAGATGAAGAAGTCCTGTTTCATTCATGCAGTATCTTGCCTATTTCAATGGGGGTGAAAGGAGCTCATAGTTTCTTAAAGTCAGGTTCTGTCCTTTACCTGGGTGTAAGATTCTGGAGATCTGAGTTTCCATGGAAGCCTTCTTACCCTGGAATCAAGTATACATTGTTACTTATTATAATTTATTTTGGTGAGGTTCCAATTTATTATATTTTGTAAATTATGTATTAATATTTCAAATAACAGGATATTTGAATTCAGAAGTTATTTAATTGTGAATGTTTATCAAATTTATGGTATTTACCAACAAGATTAATAGACACAATTTCTTTTTTAACACAAATATATTTTAATATACAAACATAAAAACAATACAGTTTATAGCAATAGTTATTACAAATAGTTATAAAAAAACTCATGTTGAGTCTTTCTCATTTCCCCATTCTGGGCTGATCTACTGTGGTTCATGAACCTAAACCTCTTTCAGTTGTCTTTTCCAACACGTCTTCTGCTTTCTGAATCCTTTCTTTGTCATCTTAAGTCTTCTGTATATCATCTCACTGTCATTGCTCTCCAGCTTTAAGAGTTACTTTTGTCCAGTTTCTTGCCAGAATATCTTGATTCTCTAGGTATGTAGCCTTCCTTTTCTCTTGCTCATTCTGCAATTCTTGTTTAAATATTTACCAGATAAAACTGTCCATTTTCAAAAATTCTTCTATGCACTACTGCTTCTTACTCTCTAATTTATTTACTTGAATTTTTGACACAAGTTTTTCAGTTTCCACCACTGGGTGGCCTTGTATAATACCTTTGATTTATCCCTCTCCCACCACAATTTTCTTGTTTCCATCCATTTTCTCTGTTTTGTTCCATTTGCCTGATTTGTCTACCCTGTCCAATTCCTGTAAGTGACGACTATCACACTGTTATCTTTCATATCTTTGGCCAAATGCTCTTTGTACCACCTCTCTTTTAAGATGTATTTTCTTATTCCACTTTGCAGTTGGATGTACAAATTCAGATATTTTCACCTCTGTCATAATGCAACTGTTTTCCTTTGTCCAATTAGTAGTTTTTTCACAAAAATGGTAGATGAAGGGGACATCTTTTAAATACTATTTCCCTCTCTTCATCTCTTGTTTATTTTTCTATGTATCTTGATCATCTCTGTGGTCCTGTATGTATTCTGCATCGTTATATCATCTGCACTGCTTCCGTTTTTGGATCTTGTATCCTTTTATTTTTATACCATAGCATTTTCCCTCTGACTATGACCTGTCAGCCATCAATGGCTGATTTACAGCTCATTCATCTTGCTTTTGTTTCTTTATCCAAAGGCTTTCATGATGTTTTTATATCTTTTCCCATCTGATACATTATCTAACCTATTCTCTGACTGCCCACTTCTGTTGTTCATTTAAAAAAATATCATGCACACTGTCATTTAGACAACACTTCACGTATTTTATGTACACAAATTGCATCATTTGCCTGCCTCCTTGTCTACTGGCTTTTACTTCTTGCCTGTCACTTTTTTCGTTTTGAACATGAAAGTTAATTTTTATCTCTTATTTTTATGGCATTACTTTTTATTTCTCAAGATTCCTCTCTTTGGCAAGTGCACCTGTCCAGATAATAAACTTTAAATTTATATCATGTGATTTTATGGGTCAAAAAGCTCAATAAAGATTAAGGATGTTACATGAGCAGAATCTTGCTTCAATAAGGTTTGCATCAGACTATACCAGCTCAGTAGCTATCATGAACAAAGCAATGTTAATAATACTCACTATCCTTCTGGTCTAAGTTGAATAAACCAGAACCAGTATGCTTTTCATAACAGGGTTTTGTGTTCATCCAATGCAGTCTCTTTTGGTTTTGTATTCCTTCAGACTTTACACAGCCATGTCACAACCCATATAGTATGAGTGTTCTTGGCTTTTAACATTTTCTAACCACTTAGTTGATGAACCATGGCAGCTTCCTCCTAAAAGTAATTGGTTCAGTTAGAGAAGTGGTATTCTTGTTTTGGTGTAGACAGAGATTATGCTTCTCTTACTATGTATTGGACGACAAATATCCAATGCTGCCTGGTTTTGAGATGGGTGAATTCACTACATGCAGTTCATCTCCTTCCACCATCCTAGGATTGTCTGGGTGTTGGTTTCCAGGATTCTGGTTTTGGATCAACATAGGAGCAGCCAACATATGCCATCACACCAAAATGAAAATTTTCTGATGCCACTCAGTTTTGGACAAGTGTTGACATTGCATTCCATCTAGTTACTGCTATCCAGATGTCTGCAGACATGTCCAAGCTGTAATGGGAAGAAGTTGTGTCCATCTTGCTTACTTGTTTTTGAAATACATTGTGATATGCCTTAGTTTTTGTACATCATCCAGTTTGTCCAAATCCAACTGTAAAATTGCATCCTTTCTGAAGAGTTCAGTGACACACATCTTTATCACAGGTGAAGAGTATAATGAGTAGAAATTCAAGGTTTTAATCTAACAAGTGACATATTATATTACATTGTGTTTCTACAGATAATTGTTCATCTTACTTCCAGTACAGACATTATTCCTACCAGAAAGTTATTGATGAACACCGCTGATTTATCAACAGCTTTTTTTCAGCATGGTGAGAAAGCCAGAAAAATTGTGATAGTTACTGTTTATTTTCTGCATGTTGTTATTCTTTGTTATTTGATGCGTTATTTAATTAAATAAAAAGTAGAGTTGAGTTTCATCAACAGTCAATAGAAAAAAAAGAAAGACCCAAATCAGTATTATACTTCTTGTTTTTATTCATTTATTATTTTAAAAGTAATTAAAATATAAAATAGAAAATATCAGGTGAGATAAGAATAATTTGGGTAAAATGAATGTGATGGTCAATTTTCATTACACTCACAAGTAACTTGTGATTACTTTGTGTATTGTTTAATTTAATTGTGTAATGTAAAGTACACATTTACCAAGTGCTTTACCACTCGTGTGGTGAAAATGTTTGTTAGACATGGTTGAAAGGGCAGTAAAACAGTAAAATGCGAATAGAGACAGATGTATACAGTTATAAGTTTAAAGTTACAGTAGAGAAGATAACAAATAAGATTCGAAGTTTTATTGAAAAAGGCTGAGATTCATTTTGGAGGTTTTAATAATTACAGAAATGAAATGTGAGATTTTTCTGATAATGAAACTAATTTTGATCCTTACATGGAGATCACTTATGACACAGAATAGTTTACAGTTTTACTTCACATAGTCAAGGTGAAACTTGTTTTCTGTAAATATTTCATAATCATTACTGAAGGTTTGAAAAAATTTCATTAAGGTACACAAAACATGTTAGAAGTTATAATATGTAAACTATAAATGCAAGTGTTTTTTTGTTATGGACTCAGTTAAATCAACAAAGTCTACAGTGAAAGAATTAATGCATATAGGTGGTTCAGTAGGAAATTTAATGTGGTTATTCAACTTCTCTCAATTGAATTGTGCTACTTGAAAGTTTCCTTTAGTTCTGTTCATTGATTGCGAGTTACATCCTGGTATCAATAAATTCGCCGACTCTCAGCACAAGCAGTAATTCAGATGAATCGTAGAGATTGACAAAATAAAATCACAGCTTCCGTAGATCTAACTTCAGTCACAAATCCAAGTTGAATAATCACAGCAAACACTTAATCTTTCTCAAATAACTGACTCTCTTCTTTTGAAATAAAACTAATGTCTGACTCTCCTCTTTTCTTCAAATAATAACTGATGTCTGAATCTCTCTCCTGTCTCTCGCATCTTCGTCTGTTTATATATTGTCGGCCTAAACTCCTCGAAAGACCGCGAAAGTTCTCCAGAGCAATCCACGCATGTCCGTTCTTGCACGAGACTACACGTCTAGACACGTAGTCACCAGTACTTCATTTACAAACATATGATTGGATTACTTAGTTCAAGAAAATTCTAAATGTTACCCTAAATATATAACGACATATTTTATTAGTTTAAACTTCGAAACAATAATATAAATATGGAAAAATGATCAATAGAAATGAAAATTCAAACACAACACAACATGTTGTCATTTACAAAATATTTAAACGACATTTACATAACACATAAATGGGTTGTTTCAGCTTAGCCATTGGAATTTCAACTAATACTACCTGCTGTCACATGAAATGTTTTTGAAGTAAGAATGCAGTGGACAAATGGAGAACACAGGTAATACCTCTAGGCTTCACAGTTAAAACAATGAGATTAGAGATTTTAGCAGAAAATAAATATAAAAACAAACAATTAGACTTATAATTGAAATGTGACTAATAACTTAATAAACCCCTGATTACTGACTGAAATACTAAATTAGATGAAGCATTTAAAACAAAAATAACTCAAGTTATTTTGCATACCAACCTCTGTCATTGATGGTATTATCTAAATTCAAAAGGTAACACACATGCAGTTTTAATTGTGGTTAATCAGACATTTTCACTTGTACAACTTCTCTATAAAACATTCCTATCCTTTGGAAAATGTTGGAAAGTTTTTTTTCTCTTGCTGAACTTTCTATAATAAACTGTATGTATCTAATTTCTGGGGATTAAGCTGAAAATGTAGAATTCTTTACTCAATAAAGCTTTTGAAATTTGTGAAATATTTCAGTTTATTATGATTTGATAACAAAAATGATATGATACATGGGAAACCAAAGTCAACAGTTTATTATTCACAATAATACAATAAATAGGATACTGAAACATCAAAGGAAAGAGACAAGAATGTAGTGTTGAATGTTTTGATGAATATAAATAAGATACAAGAAAGATTTAGTAAACATTCATATTTGTTAAACAAGTATGGTCACATCTTGTGTGTTTGAAGGTCCAAGATATAAGGTGTTACTGAGTACACTCCATAATATAGGCTGTATGAACACCATAACTGTGGTAGTTAACTCAAGTATTTAAATTTGGATAGCTCCAAAGGCAATAGATACTGCTGACTGGTTTCTCTCATTCTGTTAGACAGTTGAAAATTAAGATGACTATGCCTGAAACACAACAATGTGTGATCTGGTTATTTTAAGGTTTCATATATAAATAACAAAACACTGATTTCTGTTAGCCTCATATTGATATTAAACACGTTGTATCACAAACCTAAATGAGAATGAACTGTATAACATTTTCTCGAGAAATTTACTCCATTTAAGACACCAGTAGAACATTTTTGTAGATGTGTTTTATGTATAATTGATTCATAAGGCTTAACAAATTATTTGAGAAATATTTCAGTGACTCAATGGAGAAGCATTTACAATGTAGATGTATAAGGCCTTGATACTGATAGGCTGTAGTAGCTAAAATGTCCAAAATGTAAACTTAGTAGATGAAAAAAAGTGATAAAAATCCTACACAAGATATGTTTACCAGCAGCGTGTGTGTAACTTAATTCAATACATTAACATAAGCTGCATATTTATTTACATAAAAGTTTCAAAGCAGGATTATTAGTTCAAAAAGTATAAAAATATAAGTAGATACAGTAATTTGGTGGATAAATTTAGTAAAATATAAGTAAATAGAGTAATTTAGATTTATTTCACATCAGTAACAGTGGTTACAAGGTTATTAAAATTTACCCAGTGCATACACAGTTTAAGTGGAGAAAGTAATAGATTAAAATATAAAGTTTCACTGAAAAAAAACATTTGATGTTTTCTTATTAAGTTTCGGAGATTAAACAAGTGAATTTTGACAATTTTCTCATATGGAAAAGTCTTTTTAATCTAATTAGGAAAATTGCTTTGCACTTAGAGCAGTGAACACTATTTCCACATACTTATGGAAAACAGTTTAATTAAATACTTGTATAATAAATCCGACTTTGTGTCTGCAAAAGCCTTGTAATGGTTATTGAAAACTTTTTAAATTTATGAAGATTTACAAAATGTATTAAAAGTTATGGTATGGAAATCGTACCTTCTTTCTGTAATAACTGCAAATAATGAGAAAAAAGCACAACAATTTATTTTTAGTAGCTAAAGCTTATAACAGCATTCACATATTTATATTTAAATTTTATTATCTTTGGAAACACGTGAAATTTCTTTTCACTTCATATTAATTACAAATCACATTATAAATGTGTACCTGATGCTACAGTATTGAATCATATTAATGTAAGAGTTGTATGAGAACTTTTCTTGTAGAAAAGTATCATTATTGATATATTTTACTTTAGTGAACTTAAAAATGGTTCATGTTTTCATTTTCTTTACTTCTGTAACAATAAATAACAAATACACTCAAACAACAAAAAATAAAATATGTGGGTCTTTTTTCTTTTTCTCTCATCTGGTAATGAAACTAAACCCAACTTTGAACCTAATTGTAATACTGCATTCAATAATTTCTGTTTAATTAAATAATGCATCACATAAAAAAGAATAATAACTCACAAAAATAAAAACTGTTACACAACTCTAACACTTTTGTTGATCTTCTTATTGTGCAATAAAAATTGTTAAAAATTCAACTGAACTCATAAATGTGTTTTTTTTGTGGAAATAAAGTTTAAAGTGGAAAAAAATATACAATTCTCTGTACAGAAAACAATGTAATATGTTATTTGACAAATAAAACTTTGACTTCCTGTTGATTATAAATCATATTAATTGTCAGAGAGACTTATTGGTAAGTTGTGAACATTGTGAAAGGTGAGGAAGCAAGGTAGTTCTGATTTTGTATTTTGTTGTTCTGTAACTAAACAAGATTGAAGAATGTGTAAATTATGTATTACTTGCAAAATGAAACATTGTAATGAGTAATGTACGTTAAATTGTACATTTCTTGAAGGGGTGTTCAATGAATTGCTGAAGATGGAAGACATAGATTAAACTCTCAATTCTCATTCCAGGATAGGCTGAGATTTTGTAAATAATACGAAACTTTCATTGATTATCTTTATTCTGATACTGAGTTTTTTCATATACATTAATAACAAAGTAGTTTAAATTTCATATGTAATTCTGTGAAAAGTTGTGATATGTGCACTTTGACCTGTTTGAGGTGAAGGGGTTAAACCTGTGGTATTTTCATTCAGTTTATTGTTAACAATGAAACTTGTCAGAAGTTGATTGTGGACAGTTATGTACAAGCTGTACACTGTTATTGTACAAAGTTCAAGACAAAATATTTGTGCTTGCCTAACATATGGTGGATTTTATAGTGAATATTTGATTTATGGGGGGTAAAATTTTATGTGTCTGAACAAATTCTTACATGTATGGAACCCAGCAGTTCTTGTTAACTTGAACCATGTTGATGAGAATAGTTTGTGTTCACAATTTCATAATATTAAAATTTTTATTGTGAATAAGTGGGTCTATTACTTATTCAAAATAAAGAAATTATCATTAAAAAAATTTAACCCTATTTTTTACATTGAGATACCTAAACAATTAGTTTGAATTTCTCACACATATTACCAAAACTTTATTTCACAAAAATTTTCAACCTCGTTTAAAAGTTACATTATTGGAATAGTTTTTTTAAAAAAAATACTAATAAATATGTTTCTAGCCATACCGTTACTTTAATGGCAATAAATTGTATATAACTTGTGAAATCATTGTGGACCATATATGTATATAGGTGTTGAATGTCTTTGCCAATGTATCAAAACTTGTGTATTTGTCAATATGTCATGGTGTTATATTAGCATATCCAAATAAATGTTTATAAACTGTGGTTAATTGCCTTAATTTTATAATTAAAAATTTGTATTGTTTTAGCAATTTTAATTTTGTTTTTTGGACATTTTCATGTACTTAGAATCTTTACTCACAAGAAAAGCAGTATAAATAAAGAGTTTACCCAAGATGATTGGAACACATTGAAGCCTTACAATGGTATGTGTTTGTTTTATATTGGGTTATATTTTGTTTTCTCCTCTGGACTGAAAATTAAAATTTTATTTGTGAAAAATAGTTCTGAAGTAGACAAAAGGTTAAAATCAATCTTTTTTAAAAATATATGTATGTATACGTTTGTTTTTGAGCTTTGAAAATGTGTAAGTGTACAGTTTTCCTTATTGGTCGGTATTTCTATGTCACTTTCACAATTATTTCTGTCAGTTTAGCTGTCTCAATTAAGTAACACTTTTACCTTTTCTTGGCTCAATTTGTTAATGTTTTTGTTAGATGAATATATTTCTGGTATTTTAGTTGTATCAGGCTTAGTGAAGCCAGATCTCTACAGTCAGTGTTTGTGGCTTTTTGGCACTAAATATACTTGTTTTAAAATAGCATATGAAAAGCAAATCAAGCATATAAAACAAATGTTCTTTACACTGATGATTACCACAGTTTTATTCAAAACTTTAAATACTTCTCTCTTTTTCCACACAGGCCACTTCAGTTATTTTGGGACACAATTGATAAGAAAAATTATTTTTCTCAATTATGTTATTACAGTACAATTTATGATAATTTCACTTTCAAAATTACTTCCACACACTTTTTATCACTTAACTCTCAAACAATACAGTCTGGAAATATAATTCAGTGATGGTTATTTTACACATATTTATACACTGGCAAAAGTCCAGAACATTCTGTGTAATACCAGAAATTCTGATGCAATAATTATCAATTAAACCACAAAGAAACTTGGGAAGTTTCAGTAACATAATGCAATAATCTCACGATTATAAACACTTGGTGCTTCATACCAGTTGAACTACACACCATATGATTCATAAACTATTACATAAATAAAACTAACTATGATATCTCACTATAAATAGCTAAGTATGACACCCATGCTGTATAATCTGTTCAGATTACAATGCTCACATTAAACTTAAAGTGAAACAGTCAGGTGTATCTTAAAAGTACTTTCAGCTAATTATACACTTTCATATAAAGGTGCATTATGCACACATATCATTTCCTCTACCATTTGTTGTATTTTTAACTTGCTGATTTTCATATCTTCCTCTATCATTATGAGAATATTTTGTTCAACTTCTCTGTTATTATCTTACCTAGTATTCCTAACCCTTTGTTCTTCAGTTAGTTAAGGTTTTCTGCAATAAAGGATATTTGAATATGTAGAACTGCAGTTTTCTTTACTGACTGAATGTTACATGACATGGAGTGAGGTCTGTCATTGCATGTAGGCAACCATTTTTATTTTTGTTATTTTTATTTTACCACAAAATGACTATTCAGTTCAAATACCTTTAATCACAAAAAGTATGTTATATTTTTCCTGGTTGGTATTTGTTGTTATTGTAAGTAATTCTTCCTGACACTTGTCAAGAAGTCATTTTAATTCAGTATTCTACACTTGTGTAAAAGTTTCAGTTTTGGTTTCAATTGGAAAATTATTTTGTAGTTGATCAGTTAATTCATTAATGTAAGTTGTTTTTTTCTGTTGGTTTAAAAGTCTTAGTGTTAAGTTACTGTCATGGATATTCTTACAGCAAAATAAAAAAAATGTTGGTGACCATCACTTGGGGTCATGTTCCAATGTATACATCAACTGTTTCTTAAATTTGTTTTGAAATATAATTGGATTTTAAACACAGCTTTATTTACCATGGAATATTCAAGCATCACTCAAAAAAGTGTTTTTATTTCTGGTTCAAAGTTATTAGCAGGTTATATCTTCTTCCTGTTTTCACTGCCTTGATGTTTGTCATAGGGTGTGTGTCAATGAAGATTGCATGTTATCAAAATATGATCCAGGTATCAACAGAAACCAATTAATTTGTTGTGTAAAGACTTCAATTTTCACCTAAAATCAGAATATTTAAAATCAACATCTTCACTACATTTGCTCTGTATTTAACTGTATTTGAGGTTTTAAATTTTATTTTCATCACTGAAACCAAAGAAGAAACTATACAAATCATTTTACACAATATTCCACTTTCACTAATGGTTAGGATATTTGGCATGACTCTTCCCATGGAACATTAATACTTTTGAAGTCTGATTAGTTAAAACTGAATTATATGTAGGAGACGAAGTGTTTTGAAGTATGATGTACAACAACAATACACACAGGGTTTGCAAAGGCACTTCTCAAAACATTTTTCTTTAAAAATAGTTACTTGGTGTTATGTACCTGGCTTGTTGAACATGTAAAACTTTGTCAACTAACGAAATGGCACTCTTCAATAAGTTATTTTAAAAGTAAACTAAGTAATATAGTATTGGAATGTTTTTCAAAGCTTACGATTTTAAAACCTACAGCAGTTTAAAAAGTGTTTTTGTTTCAGTACGATAAGTACACTTTTATGATAACATAGTGCTTTGGTAACAAACATAAAATTCATTATGTTAGCACAATATTTTTATGTTTCCCATAATTTTTCAAGTACAAAATTCATGTTTATACTATCCAGACACTACTGCAATTAGAGTTCAGATGGCTATGTTCAGTTTAAATGGTCAGATGAGAAAACAGCAAGGATTTATAAACCACATTCGCATTCAGCTTGCAGCAAATATTGGAGTACATACCAGAAGAATTGACAATGTTAGACTGCTAAAAAGTAAGTCCATGATCTATGAAGTTTAGAATGAGAGATTTTTGGGCAGTGCAATCTGTGTTATTAATGGTACTCACTTTTTTTATACGTGTGTGTGTGTTAGTTTGATTCATACGTTTTCACATAATATAAATTCCAGATTACAGAGATACTTTTCTTTGATCCAAGATAATGGTTCATATGCATTTTTATAATTTCAACTTAATACGGGGTCAACAACACACGCATACACAATGTAATACATATAAAATAAAATGATATATTTGAACAAAATAACATTATGATGGATATGAACTTCAGTCAGACACGAACTGATGGGTTACACATTGAGAATGAAACATAGTCAAATAATTACAGACTAAACATCTAATAGCTAGTGATTCACAGCTTTGTACTGCTTGTTTTACCATATTGTGTTCTATTATTTAAATTAGTTGCTACATTTCATTTAAGATAAATGAGAGATGTTTTTGTCAACATGTTATAATATAGTAAATTTAATTCCGACTTCACTTCTAACTAGTTAGTTCATTTTGCTACTTCTTATATTGTTTATCAGAACTAAAGTGCAATTTAAAACACTGTTTAGAACCACCTTGTTACAAAAAGTATTTTATCTGTTACACGTGGACAACAGCACACATATTCAGACAAAGATTCTCAGAAAATTGTTCAGATATGCATTACGTTTATTTATTTAGCTAAAATAAACTTTATTTAGTTATTTTGCATTGTATAAAATTACAAAAACATGTTGAAGTGGTGTCTTCAGAAACTAATCTTTCATGAATAAGATTTAATAATGATTCTGTATTTTATTTAGTGATATCGTTATAAGCTGTTCAAGAGAAATTCAAATTCATTGAACTCTTTCAAGTTAGAAGTTTTTCTATTTCATACTCACACAAAAATCCTTAAAGTATTTTTTATTGGAAAATGTTTTCCTAGAACTGTTTTAGTGTATTTATTGTTGTTCTTTTTCAGTAGTACAGTTCTAAGTATATTACTATGTAAAATATTCAGCATGTAGTTAATCAGTGTTTTCTTCTCTTTAAGTATTTTATGAATATTGCTTTTGGTATTTTGAATCAAAGTTTGTACTGTGGAATTATAAAGCATATATTTTGTAGTAGAAATACACTAATTTAATACGGCACCTTTTACAAGCTGATATTTAATACACAAATATCTCTTTCCTAGATGCAACGAAACTTCAGTTTACTATTTTTCCTGTCTTCGATTCTTTACATCTTGAAGCTTCAGTCGTTGAAGCTGTACGAATTGTGTCTGACCTGGTTAATAGTGAAACCCTGAATCTCACAGATGTTGCAGGTTACACGTTACAGGCTTTACCTTACAGCCTTGTTTTAATAAACAATACAAAAGGAAATGTATACCAAGGTTTACCAAGGTAAGGTTTTTTGGCCTCGTTTCTTTTGTTATCATTACAGACATACTATTTGAGTAAACCAATAACTGAGTCATGATCTCCACAAATCTACATAAAAATTCAATTCAAACTGAACATAATGGATGAATAGCATTTTAATGTATTGTAATACTTTGTGTTTAACACTATAGACGTGTGTAAGGAAACAATAACAGATTCAAGTAAATAACCATGAACACAATTTGAAGAAAGTGTACTAAGTAAAGATTTAAATTCCACCTACCTCCATTAACACTTACTGGTACTAATTGACTACCAGGGTTTCTTGTTTGTACATCTCAGCATTAGTCAGATTTCTTCTTGCTTGTTCTAGTCTTTTATACTGCACTGAATTGCTCTTTGTAAAATTTGTCTCATATTAGTCTCCACATACATCAACATGCCCTCTATCCTTGTACTGTATATAAACATTTAAGTCAGATAATGTTATCACTTTTCTTTGACGAAGCATCAATTAGAGGTTTTCCAGTTTAACAATAATTAAGATATACTTTGAATGTTATGTTGTTATCCAGCTCATTCTGTTATTGCCAGCACTGTATTTTGAGCTCTTTTTTGTCCTTAACAGCCTTCTCAGATTGTGTACTGGAGGTCACTTTACAAACTTGTATGTTGACCTCCCTCAATACTTTTATCTCACATTATTTGCTTTATCTGGCAGTCTCTTCATGTGATGGCTTTTGGTAAATTATCTTAGCTATTTCTCAACAATTATTCAGATGTGTAAGCATTTTTATTTCAGAATTCCTTACCTTGTTTTCATTGAATCTCAAGTGTTACTCAGTTAAAGAAGAAACACTGGTGGTCAATTAATACCAACAACTGTCAGCAGATGCAAGTATTGTGAAAATGTTAACTTTCACCCTTCAATATAACACAACGCCTACCTTAAATATGTAGCCATAAGAACAATGATACAGTTTTATAGCCTACCAGAAAAAAATTGGAATAAAAACTAAACTCAGCAGTCTGAACAAATATGAATATTTGATAAAATGCTGAGTTCTAATTCAAGAGAAAATCTGGCATTAATCAAAATAGTCTTTCTCAGAATTCTCCTGATGACAGTAGAAGACAGACAGCTGAAATATAGGATAAGAATTAGTTATTAGTGTATAGTTTTTAAAGTTCTTCTTTAATTATTAAACAGACCTAGCATGTTATGGTAAGCATGATGAACTTGCAACTTGCAAGACACACATTCATATTTCATCATTGAACAAGATTCCTCTTTCAACCATGGCACATGATATTGTGATGGCCAATCCCAGTTTTATGAGATCAAGAATATCTCTAAAGTTGGTGATGAGTGATGTTGAATAGGTACCTCCCCCTAGTCTGTAAATGAGTAATGGCTCACCTAGAAGACTTTAAATAGCTTGGTGCAAAATTCAACAAATGAACCTCAACTAGGCTTAGAAGAGTACTAATCATGACAATGAGATATAGTACCATTGGGCCATTGGCTTAACAGGAAGGCTGAGAACTTTTAAGAATAAAAATATGCTTTTGATGTCAACAGTTGGCACAATAATGATAGCTCTTTGTGTAATTTTGCCATTTACAAAAAATCATCCAAAATAATACAACATTAGATCAAGAAATATATATTTTTGTTTAAAACCAGTAATTTACCTAATATCACTGAATCCTTGTTGATTAAACAAATGTTACTGCAGGAAAATAAATAAGTAATATGTTTTGTTATCTTATTCATTCAGAAACCTATCTTATTATTCCCAAGGGTGCAAAATTAATACTTCAGTTTTACAGTTGTCAAGAAAAAGAATAACATTGTATCTGTTCTGTTTTTAAAGCACAAACAATATCTCATGTGAAGAAGGATGGAACATTTGTTGCCTTGTCATGTGGATGTGGTGGACTAGTGCTTTTACTAATATGCTTGTTTTTTGTGATAAAAAGATACAAAAGGTCAAAAAGGTAAAAATTATTTCAAAGTATTTATATGTATATAAAATATTTATACACTTTACAAGGTGTAAAAGTATGCAGATGTAAATTGTTATCTATAAATATAACACATAAGATGAAAGTTTGTAATTTTAGTGGAATTATAATAAAAATTTTTGGTTACATATACATTGTTCTGATACATCTCATATAAATTGTATGTAATAAGCTACTTATTGCTCATCATTATTCAACATTTTTTGTTGTAACCTACTTTATACTGCAACAATGATAAGAAGTTTGAAGATAGTAACATCCAATGAAATCTGGAGAGTTACATTTAATTAATTTTAAACACATTTTCTCTTGCGTTAATGCGTATATATAGATATTTTCACTGTAACATTTAGAGCAGTATTTCTCTGAAAACAGTTTGTCATTTCATTCATAGATTTTGTAATTTTCTGGATGGTTATCACTTCCAAATTATTGTATAAAAGTAGAAGTTTGTGATAAGTCAAATACATTTCATAAACCAAGTTTTACACACAGAATAATTTCATACTCCAACAGCAAAGGAAAACAAATGAGGCCGGTGAATAAGCAAAATAAACTAGAAAATACATTATTCACATATTTTCTACTTCTCATTTTGTTTATTGGCTTCTGTTTTCCTTTGTGACTTTACACTGGATGCTATTGGTAGGACAGAAGAATTTGTAAATATTTCTAGAAGATAAAATATAAATTCAGAGAAGAGAGACAGCTGTGTGAATGTACTACTAATGTTATCAGACATAATCCTTTGGTTACCTATTTCATTGGTTATTCAGAATAACTATATTTAGCATTGATTCATTTCCATCTCATGATAACTTGTGCTGAACTTGAATGACATGTTTAGAGAAACAACTGAATATACCTTGTTAAAGATATACCCTACATTAATTGTGGAAGGTTAAAGAATAAGGATGTTCAGTCATCCCACAAGTAAGTTTCCTACATTCAGTTATCAATACTTGAATCAAATTTTAAACTACCAGTTATAAAATCAATAGTTATTTCTTCTGGGGGACAAGCAAGATCCCGTGGTATATACATGAAGGCAACACGTCCAGAAACTAACTAGATAACTAACAGAAACAATGAAATAAAGAAATATTGAATGAATGTAAATGACAACATAAAAATATGAAACTGACATTCAAGTTATAATGAAAGTATCAAAAAAATAATAATAAACTGTTTCCAGTCTTGTTTGTTCACTTATTTTGTGATCATTATCTGTACACTATAAATTATCAATATTTAATTGTGTTCTATACTGACTTTTTCTAAATACAGCAATGACAAAACATACATGTAGAATAAGATATCCAACTAAGTGTATATACATTTTACCAGTAGAAAAACAGCCTTTCAAATGAAACATACATTCATGACATCATTTTAAATAAATCTTTATGTCTTTTAAAGTACTAATTTATTGAGCCAAGTGGCGTTTTTATTGAGGTTTAAAATAAACATTTGGGTCTTTTAAAATAATTATTTATTTAGCCAAGTGGCTTTGTCATTGAGGTTTCAAATAAACCATTGTGTCCTTTAGAGTAATTATTTATTGAGCCAAGTGGCCTTGTGTCTCAGTTTCAAAAAATCCTTTGTGTCTTTTAATGTAATTATTTTCTGAGCCAAATGGCTTTATGCTTGAGGTTTCAAATAAAGATCTGTGTCTTTTAATATGATTAAATCTGAATCTCTCAAACAAAAAATGGCATTATTTTGATTTCCATAGTTTGTTATTTTTCCATGTTCAACACTTTTTCCAGTTTCACCTCTATAATGTTTCTCAGAAGATGTCTCTACTTTCTTTGTACTTTCTTGGTGATCTTTGTTTATAAACCTTGTCATGATTGCGATTCTGTGGCAGTTGTAGATGTTTTCACCATTGTCTGGAAACACATTTGCAATTGGACAAACAAATACTTCATTAAAGTTCAAATATTAATACAAGGTATAACATCCAAGTCAACTCGGATGTGAGAGAAATTCATCCAGCAGTACAAGGTATAACATCCAAGTCAACTCAATCTGTGATAGAAATTCATCTTGTAGTACAGAGTGTAATTTCATGGTATTTTATTGAAAATATATCATCCAGACATGGGAGTTTTTTATTTGTTTGAAAAGGCAGAAGTAGACATAAGCCTCTGTTGGCTGTGATTACATGTGGTTGTTTTGGTGACTGCTACGTTATGGTGGGGAAATCAATAAAAATGGACATACAGATTGTTTGTGAGGGTTTTATTTTGTACCCATTGATACATTGAATGATTCGAAATATATTTGATTCATTTGCAGGTTTGAACAACACTGTTGTCATGGATAACCATAGTCGATAACTTGTAATTTACAATATACTGTTAGCACTTTCTCAACAGGTTCATATATTTTACATGGCCTTGTAACCATCATGTAAATTTAAAGTTATAATATTTGTTAAAGTAGTTGATATAGTTTTAGGAAATTTGACAAACTTTCAGTGAATGATAAAATTTCAAGTAAGTATTTTTACTAAAAGTTTGCTTTTAATTGTATAAAGTTAGATTGATTTTATATTATTCATATTAAGATTAAAAATAAATTTCTTCATTTGAAAATTTTAATTTTTATTTCCAAAATCTCTGAAACATCTTGTATAAAAATGCAAATGTTTTTTGTTTTCTTCCAGAAGACTTCATATTTTATCGTCTTTTTCTCCACCATAACTCTGTATGGGATTATTTGATTCGAACAATCTCATAACCATCATATACATTTAGGAAATAAATCTTAAGATGCCATTTTTCCTTTCTAGAATATTACATATTGTGATAGGAAACCACAACTGTTTATCCTAAGTAGGTTAAAGTTTTCTTTGATATATTGTTTAGGTAGAGTGTTGATTGTGTAAACTGGAATGGATGACAACTATTTGTTGTAAAATTGCCAATGTAAATGATGACAGTTTGAATGTCTTCTGTTTTCATCTGTGAGTCAATGTTTGTTAGATATGACAGGTATGTGTGGTGATTGGTTTGTTCATCCCTGGTTCTGATTGGTGGGAAAGACTTAATTAACCCTTTAAAGTCTTCACTAAACATTAATAGAGATGAACAGTCTATGATCATCATTGGGTGAAACCTCATGTAGTCTTTCCACCAACCAGAATGAGGAATAAACAAACCAATTACAAATATCCTCCACAATCTACCAGTACACTGAAGAATCCTGCAATATCTTTTACACACTAACACATGATGGAATACTTTTGAAATGTCATCCTCGGTGCTAGGGTTTCTACAAGTTAGTTACCATCCATTTAACTTTACTCAGCTTAAAGTTTGTATGTCTACATCCACTTGAACTTAAAATTTTTGCCCATTGAACTAGGTCTAACTAACAATTCTGCAACACAAGCAATAAATCACTTGAACATAATCTTACACAAGAATATGTTTAGATAGTTGTAAAGTTAACTAATAATCACATTTCATAAAAATAATGTAGTGATTGCCTGCGAATGTTTCAAGTATATTATTAAAAACGTTTCATCCCATCATGTTGTACAACACAGCATGTTTCACATAAGGTTATGGTGTGTTTTTTTCTTTCAGCAAAGTTGTTCCTGCTACCTGTCCATCAACTAAAGAGGTAAAGTTTTTTTTTTTTACATACTATTAACTGATTTTTTTTCACATTTCAAACTAGTCCAGATGTCAATGACAATATTCTGATTTTATTAACTGATACTTTCAAAGTCTTTAGCCTGTTGTATTATTATAACTACTTTTATTATAAATATTACATGTCATTAAATTGTTTTCAGTACATAAAGTGATAAAACTGTCAGAACTTCAAATAATTTTTAAATATTATGTGAATGTTAAGTCAGTTAGTTTGAAACTGCTTCATAATGAATGGATATACAGTTCTTAATTTCTTCCAGATCTCACAAAACAAAAGATATGAACCATGTTTTGTGTTGTTTTAATACACGAGTGGAAACATAGTAACAAGTTTTAACACTGCCAATTCTACAATGATAATTGATATGTTGATGATGTAACCTATAAAAGTTGATATTTCCAGTCACATCCCAAATCATAACCTTCATAACCTTTGTTATTTTCTGAAATCCCTCATGCAAGTGATAAAACTGAAATGTTATTTTATTACTTCTTTGATTAAAAATTCCATTAAGAATGATAATAAGGAATGTGAAGTAAAATCGTCTTTAGTTAAGAACAATATTATTATTATTGTTAGGTTTGTTGTCTTTGGTCTGTTAGATTAGTATAATATTTTACCATGTGCTGATTGGTTACATCTGTTTTTGATTAACTAGCTATTTTTTAAAATTTGTAGGAGTCATTTTCTTCACTATAATTTACATTGCTTCCATTTCATCTGCACCATCAGATTTTTCTGTCTCTTTAAGAAGGTTTAAACTAGTTAGATTTTGAAGCTTTGAACTATTGCTTGTATGTATCCCTTCTTTTGATATCTTTCACCACAAAAACCAATAGCAATATCATTTTGACCTTTATTACATGCAGAGAGCATTCTAGAGGTGCAGAAATATATCTTCAGACTCACACTGCTAGAAACCGAGTTTCAATACCTATCCTTGGCACAGCACAGATAACTCATTCTGTAGATTTGTACTTATCTGTAAACAAACAAACACACATACATGCAAAGGTAAATTATTTTTTTTAATTATAAAAATTCAGTGAGATTGATGGTGGTAATTACATGAAACTTTCTTGTAATACACGAAAAATAATTATTATGGTTCTGTCTTCTGCAGAAAGAAAACAATGGTGTTCATGTGGATTAAATTCCAGTTACACCTGCTGCTGTGCTGTGGTGTTCAATTTCTTCTTGCACGTTTATGACGTTTAACTTGTGTCCTGCAACTTTGAGAAGGGTGGATCTATTCACCTTTCCAGTACTGCTGTTAATTTCAACTGATATGCAGTGATAGTTTTCAGAAGCTAGAGAGTTATTACATGCAAGATGTTTATTTATTTTATATTTGTTGTGAATACTGTGAATAAATGCAATGTTTGAAGTTTTTGTTAATTAACAGGCATTTGCCTTAGTTATTGCTGTTTGCTATGTATTTTGATAAAGCTCAGTTATTCAATAAAGTGTACATTGGTACAGAATAAAGGTTGTGTTTAGGTAATAAAAAAATTAAAATAAAATTATGAAACTATCATTATTCAAGAATGTGTTTTGAAGATCCAAACAATTAATGTAAATCATTACCTTGGATAAAGTGGAGTATAGATTAATGATAAATCTAATTACCATTATTTTAGTAACACAAGCAAATTTTAATCTGTGATGTTAATCCTCAAACAATAAATCAAGACTAAATTAATTGTTTTTACAGTTGCTAAATTTTAATTATCACATCCAAGCCTCAACTGAATGAATTAAAATTTCTAGATTAATTTAACTGAGAAAAACTCAATAGAATTAATTAGGCATAAAGTTGAAAGAAAAAAATATCACAATAATTTTCTTATTTGGAATTTAATAGTTAGTTCTGTTTTAGCTATTACTAATTATTTTATTGATTAATGGTATCTGTCATTAATATGAAAACATTTCAATATTTATCTGAAATAGTTAAATGTTAACAAAGGGTTTTAAAGAACATTTGAAGTTGAAATATTTTATTGTTAAAAATATTTTAGGAGCTCTACCAGGAAATTTTAATAGGTGGGTACCAGTACACTTATTTACTTGGTTCATGGTATCCATTGTCTTTACTTGGCAAAATAAAAGTTATGTCACATTGGGATCAGGTGAAAAATGTTTAAGTGCAAACAGTTCTGACACACTTTCCGTTTTCAAAGGTCCTTCATTGACGATATACCTGTACAAATGTTTTAATTATCTCATATGGAAATACTGCATAACGACACAAAGATTTCTTAGGTGGTCAATTGTCTGTGTTTGTCTCAACCAGAAGTCTTATCAACAGAAAGCAACAGCAAATTGTAAAGAAGTTTCTGATATTTGAGAAGAGACACTGTTCCACAAACAAGGACAAAGCTTATATTAAGATACTGGCACTCACATTTCAAACATCTCAGTTCACTCATAAAGGCTGCAGGGTTAGGAAGATATGCTGCTGTTTCTTTGTAATATTTCTTACACTTCCTTCACATTTCAGTTATGGTTCTTTAATATGGCTGCACAACTTATCATAAGCATACTTGATTTCCTGAAATCAATTTGGATCCAAATTTCAATTTGGATACTGAATCGTTTTTATTGGCTTAAACTGTTGAATCCAACTTCAACAGAATTCATCAGTTGATTATAACTGTTATCCATGTTCTTTCTGTACATTTTGTAATTGTTGATTATGAAATTTTCTATGTTTTTAAAGACAAGATACACTTAACATTTCCTCTTGGAGAGAACAGTCAAAGGTTAAACTGGTTTGAGAAATTCTCAATGGAGCAAGATGTTAAAAATTCATCAGTATAAAGCTGGAGCTATGACACTTTTTCTTTATTTCCCTCCAAGTTTGATATTTTATAATAAACTTCACAAGTCACACACACACTTCTTCCAGCACAACAAGCAAAGAAAAATATACAAGTGAAGATATCACAAGTACTGTAATGTAGTCTTTCAGTTTGTAACTCGTTCTCTGTGGGACAGGGTTCTTACCACTGACTTAAGTAAAGTTTTGTAAATACAGTTCTTGACAAGTATCTAGTGTGATTTTGATACACAAAGTGTCACAAATGACAAGGTTAAAATAATACAAATATATTTATAACTGAGTAAAGTGAACAACTTTTAGATTTCATGTAATCCATTGTTCACAGAACTGATGTACACTATCACATCACATGCCTGCACATTAGAATTTAAAAATATTTATTCCAAATTTTTCAAATTGGTTCTGACTGTTTCAAGAGTTGCATAACCAGTTAGGCAAACCAGAGGTGCAAATTCCAACAACATCACATGCTTTCTAGCTTATAGCTCTTTAGTTCCAAGAATCTAATTCACATACTGTGAATATTTCTGTGTTACATCCATCCAGTGTAAATCCCACCATTGAGAATAACATATTTCTAAGTGCTCAAAAGTAAATGATCACAGATTTTAGTAACTTCATTTTGAATGCTTGTATGAAAACAGTAATTGATGGACCAGACATGAGATATTTACATAATATGAATATAAAGTTACTTTTGTCAGAATCATGATAAGCAACAAAACCAATTGCTCATTTATTTCTTGTCTAGCACAGAGAACAGCAGCACCTACTGTGTAGACCAGAGGTCATATTTGTCTGTGCTTTATATTTGAGCTGGATAAGTATTTTCTGTGAAGGGTCATCAAACTTCTTTTTGAATTAAAACTTTTTCAAAGGTATCTTATCAGTGCCTTTTTTCCTAAAGATTTTTAAAACTTACTGTAATTAGAGTAAAGTATCAGAACAAATACACTCATATGTTTTGTCTGTATAACTACTAAAAACAACAACAGTTACATACCTCCCACTTTATTTGACCTCACTGTCAGTTAGCTATGTGTTACCTATCACAGAGTCTTAATACAACATTAAAAAGTATTTTTACACACATTGATTCTCAGCCTAGAAATCAGTTCAATGAAAATTAATTTTACAGTTAACTACCTACAGAATTTTTTTTAAAACTAAAATAACAGTTATAACTAACAGGTGTCCACATGATATTTTTATCTGACTGGACATATTTAGATCTACACTGTTAGTCAAGCTTGCAGTTATAAATTATGTTTAAAGCTTTACAGTAATGTGTATTAATAAAAGATGTCAATAAAGACATCTGAAGACAAAATAATACACATCAGTTGCTATAAGTGTCACTATTTCTACCTATATATAAGCACAACCAAAAAATTCAAACCTCTGAGTTTGATCTGTTTTTTTATTTTTATTATTAAAAATATATTTACCTCGGCATGTATTATTTTCTTTGTTTGGAATTAAGCACAAAACTACAAAAAGGGCTATCTGTGCTCTAATCACCACAGGTATTGAAACCCAGTTTCTAGAGATGTAAGTTCACAGATGTGTCACAGGAGGCTTTCAATCAAGATTTTTCTTTAATAGGTGCCATGAGCAAGGTATGACAGATCAAGTGCAAAAATTACATTCAAATAATCCTACATTTATTGTTACAAAAACATACCATGAACTTTTGAAAGTGGTAGACCTGGTAGAGCTACTAATGGTTTTGGAATGAAAAATTTTGTGATTAGAATGTTTGGCATAGTAATTTGTGTGTTGTTGTATTTCCTGAAGTAAATAAAGATAAGTTTGAAGGACGAGAAGTTGTTGTTCAACATTATCACCTAAGTAGAGATATTTAGAGACTGAAATAATATATTGAGATTTTCACTTTGAAAAAAAGAAACATACAATTATAAACTAATAAACAACCAAGAAGTCATCAAATAAATTTTAAAAAAGGAATAAAACGGAAAATTATTTCAAACACATTTGGGTGAGATATTGTCCGCACACCATTATGCCTACCATACAATATCTATAGTGGTTAAAAAATCAAAAATTCAAATTCTCTCCACCCACTATTCCATTTTTTATAAATATTTTGACCTCTAACGTCCATTTCTCTTAAACACATGTTTACACAGCCCATAATACATAAATCTAATTATCATTGGTTTCAAGAAGAAATGGCCTGGCATGGCCGAGCGCGTAAGGCGTGCGACTCGTAATCCGAGGGTCGCGCTTAACATGCTCGCCCTCCCAGCAGAGGGGATGTATAATGTTACGATCAATCCCACCATTCGTTGGTAAAAGAGTAGCCCAAGAGTTGGCGGTGGGTGGTGATGACTAGCTGCCTTCCCTCTAGTCTTACACTGCTAAATTAGGGACGGCTAGCACAGATAGCCCTCGAGTAGCTTTGTGCGATATTGCAAAACAAACAAACAAACAATTCAAGAAGAAAACTACAGCCTTACTGGAGATGTTTGATTTTGTTGACTGTTGTGTACAAAGCATTTGAAATGCCATGTTGTTGTTCATGTAGAAATTTCTAGAATTAGGTAGATCGATCATTGGTATTGGCCTGGTGTCTGTACAAAACTGTTATGTAAAAAGCGTTATGTATATACGGTGTTAGATAGATCGATCATTTGTCATGGCCTGGTGTCTAGACGATGAGTCTCGTGCAAAAACGGACATGCGCAGATTGCTCTGGAATTATGTGGAAGTTACGTGATGGTTGGAGAACACAAGAGGCATACTAGTATATAAGCAGACGGCGACGCGAGGAAAAGAGGAAGTCAGTCATACTTTTACATTTAATTTAAGAGATGTTGTGTTCGTTTGAGAAAATTTAAACGTTTGTTGTGTGTTTATTGAACTCAGATTTGTGACTAGAGTTAGATCTATAGAAACTGTGATTTTATTTCGTCATTCTTTACGATTCATTTTACTGGTTATACTGAAAGTCAACATCGTAAAAAGAACTTCATCAAATTTATTGGACTGTGAATTGTTTCTGGACTTCTCCATTCAAACTTCGGAATTTTTTGTGCGACCAAATTCACACCCTAGACTGGAATTTTGTATTTCTGATCTGAACTTTTGAACTTTCATTCTTGATCATTATATTGGGCACAGGCCAGTACCATTTTGTATTGTAATTAACTTTGAAGGTAGAAACCAGCTTTATTTTGCATTGTAATTAATTTTGAATGTTGAAACTGAATATCTGTCATTGTTATCACATAATTTATGTTATATCTGTCACATATATAATAGTTTATTGTAATAAATTATACAAGCTGTTATCTGTGTCTTTCTGTTGCGTTCAGTCTACATAAAACATATAAAACGGCACATTGACCAGAACAGATTTTTTAAAACTTACGTATAGTGTAGTTATAAAATAATAAAAAATCGAGTTATATAATTTGTATTTGTTTCGCTAATTCATAAGACTTTAATTTTTTTCGGAATGCTTCTTTGAAACATTCAGCCTCCGCTAGTACAGCGGTATGTCTACGGATTTACAACGCTAAATTCAGGGGTTCTATTTCCGTCGGTGGGCTCAGCAGATAGCCCGAAGTGGCTTTGCTTGAAGAAAACACACATTGAAACATTCAAAAATTAATTTCTCTTCCTGCCCTCTAGAAAGAATAAATAAGTCTTAACAAGCATGACATAAAATTACAAATAGATTTTTGTTAAATTATTTAAGTTCTTGGAATTATTATTTCTTTATATATTTATTCATATACTGTTCTTCGTTTTCTGATGAATAGTTAAAAGTTAAGCATTTACAAGTAAACACTAATAATACTTATATACACTGCTGCTCAAAATCTTAAGGTCAATGAACATAAAGAAAAAATATGCATTTTGTATTGTTGGACTCAACCACTTATTCGACTGGAGCTTCGAAAGATGAAAATAAGAAAAGGGAAAATAAAAAAAACTTCTTAGCATTTAATGAGGAAAATGGGAACACTATGAAATTAGCCCAAGTACTAGCTGGTCAAAAGTTTAAGACCATACCAAAAAATTTCTAACCAGTGTAGATGTCCCAAGAGAGGTCTCAGTAGTGATTTGCTCGTGCGTCATTGCAAATAACTTCAAACATTCGCTTTGGCATGGTCGATAAAAGTGTTTTCAGAAAGCTGGCTGGAATGTTATTCCAAGTAGTGAAGATGGCTTCACGGAGATCATGCACTGTTTGGAATTGACGTTGATTTCTATAGATTTCCCTTGAAAACCACCCCAAACATTTTCAATGGGGTTCAGTTCAGGCAAACACGTAATATGGTCGAAAAGAATCACGTTATTCACCATGAAAAAGTCTTTTGTGTTGCGAACATTGTGGTTTGCAGCTTTGTCTTGCTGAGACATCCAGTCATTTCCACACAAACAAGGAACTTCAGTCAATAAGAATGTCTCTCCAACATGCCAATGTAGCCAGCTTTTGTTTCACGCCCCTGTATAACCTGATGCACCATTGTTCCATGGAAGGAGAAAGCATCCCTTATTATGATGGAACCTCCTTCACTGTGTCGTGTAGAAAATGTCTTCGATGGGACATACTTATTGTGCCAGTGAGGTTGAAAGCCATCTGGACCATGCAGTTTAATTTTTTTCTTATCAGAGAACAGAACCTTCGTCCACTTTTCTGCATCCTATGTTTGGTGCTTCTCAGCAAAGTGTTACCGAGATGTTTTGTGGTGTGAAAGGAGGCGTATTATTTGAAAACGCTTACACTTTTTAAATCCTTTCTCTCGTAGATGCTGTTTTATTAATATTGAACTGCATTCTGCGTCCGTAATGGCCTTAATCTGGTTTTACAATCGGCTAGTGTCCTGCTGGACAACCCGTCGAATCCTTTTTGAGAACGCCGACGAAATTTTCTTAGGCCGATCACTTGAAATTCTCGTTTCATATCAATCAGGTTCTTTTAAGAAATTTGCAACAGCAGTTTTACTACACCTAATTTTACCAGTAATACCACACTTAGAGAGACCTTGCTTTTGCAGCTCGATAATTCTGCCACGTTCAAACTCTGTCAACGTTTTAGCCTTTGCCATGTGTTTACCTTAGGTAACACAGGAGATTTTAGTGGGAGATGTTGACAACGCTAATGCTTGAACACAAAGGACTAAATTTTATTACGTGTTTACTGATTAACGCTTCAGTTCACTATGTTCTTAAAATTTTTACCAGCTCGTACTTAGGGTAACGTCATGGTTTTCACATTTTCCCTCTTAAATGTTTAAAAAGTTTTTATTTTTATTTTCATCTTTCGAAGATCTAGTTAATTTAGCGGTTGAGTCTAACAATGCAAAATGCATATTTTTTTCTTAATGTTCATTGTCTTTAAGATTTTGGCCAGCAGTGTGTAAACGTGTTCATATTCACTTTGTATATGTATACTGCTAAATTCTAACCATTCAGCACAAGTAGCATCCAAATATCTTATCTATCAAGTTTATTGGATCGGACTGTAATAAAAACATGTAACAAAACACTTTCAGCACTTTTGTTTTACTTTGTGGGATACTCTTTGGAATCATTGTACTGTAAACAAGCCAATAAATCTTTCTTTTACTCTGTTCTCAGAGTCAGGATTACGTTAACGTTTCTGTGGCTCATCAGCTTTTTGCGACTTACGTGCTTATTTACTATGTATAATGTCACATACAGAGTAGTGGCAGAATGATAATTTATTGCGTAATGTTCGGCAGGTTTTCAACTGCTAACATTATGATAAACATAGACTATAAATATGAAAAGGTTAGAAGTAGGAGAAGTGTTTTGGAACTTTGTTGTAAATATTAAAAAGTTTGTTTATTTGTAGTTTAAACATAAAGCTACACAACGGACTATATGTTGCACTTTTCCCACCAAAATTCTTTAAACCCAGCTTTTTGACGTTATAACTCATGTAATGGCCAATAGGGGTGGATTTACTTCTTACTTAATTTTCCTTTTTGTGATGGTTACGAGTTTGGTTTAAATTAGCCAAACTCGCATAGTTTAACTTGTTTTGAATTTCACACAAAACTACACGAGGGCTATCTGTTCTAGCCGTCCCTTATTCAGAGTGCAAGACTAGAGAGAAGGCAACTGGCTATCATCACTCACCGCCAACTCTTGGATTACTCTTTTACCAATGAATACTGGGATTGATTGAAACATTATAACGCCCACCCGACTGAAAGGGCAAACATGTTTGATGGGACTTAGAAAACTCGCACAGAGAAAATAACAAATGAAGTTCATCTCTTCTACGAAAAAAATGTTTTAAATTTCTTTATGAAGTTTCATATTTCTCGCAAGAGAAACTTTATTACTTTCAGGTGAAGAAAAATAATTTTAATTATATTACGAATATTACTTTTCCCCACAAGCAGTCGCTTCTAAATAATCACAAACAAATATTATTAGAAGAATTTTATTTTTAATTTATGGAATACTTAAAATATTTAGTAACAGTTGCAAAATTTTCATGAAAATACAAAAGGTGAAGATAACAGCGTGAAAGCTGATGATCACATACAGTAAATATAATACACCACGACAGTAGTATTTTTGCTAGTTGCTCTGTCATTGGTTTGTTTGTTTGTTTTGAGTTTCGCGCAAAACTACACGAGGGCTGTCTGCACTAGCCATCCCTAATTTAACAGTAGTAGACTAGAGGGAAGGCAACTTGTTATCACCACCCACCGCCAACTCTTGGACAATTCTTTTATCTACGAATAGTGGAATTGATCGTTACTTTATAACGCCTCCACGGCTAAAAAGGCGAGTATGCTTAGTGTGACAGGAATAGCAACCCCGATACTTAAATTGCGACCCGCGTGTCTTAACCAGCTGTCCATGCCGGGTCTCTTCATTGGATACATCACTTTCTTGCATGATTTCCATGTTGTACGTTGTACAAAACTGTAGACTGTTGTAACCTACAGTGAAAGACTAGGTGTTATCTTGAGACTACAACATGCCTTATATTTGAATGAGAGTGCCCAGTTCCACTGCAGTTAATGAGAAAACAAATGGTGGAAAATAAATTTATTGACTAAATGTCATATTCAAAATAACTCATTTTAAAAATACCGAATTAAGATGAGGATATTTTAATGTTACAGCTTCGTCAGGAGTTACCGATGCTCTACAAGTTCACTAATATAGTTAAATATAAATTGGAACATTGTCATTCAGAAATCGAAAATATATAAATGTGTTGAGAAATTTCATGTTATATTAAATTAATTTCACACGTTGTCAAAGTTACATTTTTAAGAGAAATCAAACAAATAATGTTAAATAAATACCATGTGTAAACCAGTAATTAAACAATAAAAAATGTTCAATGAAGTACATTGACTTCTGATAAAATTAAAGTGTTTACTTATAATCCTTTATTTACCAGTGTTTATATATTTAGATAACCAGTTTCCCGACATTTTAATGTTTCTGACTAAATGATATTTTAATTACTAAAACAATCACCTTGCGTTTTCTTAACTTCTATTATTTTTACCACAAAATATTTGGCATTATCTATATTTGCTTTCATATATTCAGCTAAACTGGTCTTTTAGGAACCACTAAGTAGGACTGCAGAATAACAAGATATATATTGTTGAATAATTCATAATTTTTCTGAACAAAATGAAGGTAGTAAATACAATATGAAAAACCAACAACTAACCTTGACTGTCTACACTAATACAAACAAACACAGAATAGACACTTGTTTGTTTCATCACGGTCAGTTGACTGGATAAGAGATAAATTCTGTCGGACTAATGTAGCAGACATCATTTATCTGTTCAAAAGAATTTCACTTTCTTCAAGGGTAAAGTTTAATTAACCCACTGCGACAGACATTATCCACGTTACTGAATATTTTCATTGTAACTTAAGTGTGGGTCATGGTCTCGTGGCATTACTTGATTTATCATTCCTGTTGACATCTTTATCTAATCTGCATCAGAACGACCATTCCATCCATAAACAGAGTAGATGCCACCACAATAGAACTGCCTTAATCTCATGACATAAAAACTACAACAGAATAATGAACTAATTTAGAAAAATACTATGTTATAAAAGAAGTCATAAGATACGTGGTGTGTTGTTATTTAATATATTCAAGAACATCACTGATGATATGGTGTGGTTAATATCAACAGTTATTTTTTTATGAAACACTGAATTCGGTATTTTTAATTTTTTCTTAATTTTGATATTTCTTTAGTTTTAGTTAATATACTAAGCCTTTTCTTCTTTAAGAAAGCAACAGTACAAGCTTTTTTCTAGTCACATTAGTGGAAAAATAAATATATAAAGGAAGCTACATAGAATATAACTTGAATGTGGAGAAGCAGAAAGTTGCTAGAAAGTTAAAAAAGTTCCGGTGGAACTTCAGTGATTGCAGAAAGAAGTGGTGAAGACTTTTCAATATATTATTGTAAAGAAACTGCTTCATTAGGCTTCGTGATTGTTATAAGTTTCTGCTATAATGTAACACAAAACACTTCATAAACTTTATTGTAAATATAAGTTTAACATCAGAGCCAGCCTTACAGATTTCTGTGGCCAGAATACAAAATAGCTCGCCGAACCCATTCTATAGATCAAATACCTTAAGTAGCTCATTTAGTTTGCTATATAACTCTTCAATACTTATTATGTCAAGGCCTCTTTTTTCAGAGCTCTAGAAATTGTGTCTCCATTTAACTCGCACTATGGCTAGATCCATCATGGAAACTAAAACAAAACGTAACATTTATCTATTTTGTATTTCTGTCGGTCTTCACTGATGATTACTGTAATATGGATAGTTATAAACTACAATTGATCATCTTGGCCAAATTTTAAATAGTATCTACGATTGTTCAGAAAAATGGTGTCTGTTTTATTTCACAATATACTGAGGCATAATTAATTCAATTGTATCATTTTGAGGACAAGAAGCTCTTCTAATACTGGATCTTCTTTATTTAACAGCTCAACTACAGTAAGAAAATTATCACAGCGCTCTTCAAACTCCTCTTTGCTCCCTCTACAAAGTTGACGTGGCATAACTTGAGGCAAAATTATATTCCTGATGCGGTCAAAAACGTATGATGACAGTAAAGTGCTTGATTTTTTTCAGCGTCTAGTCTTGCATCCAAATTACTACGACATTATTCATAAACAACCCAACAGATGTTTCATGGTTTTGAAAACGAATAAGAAAAACCAATAATCCAAATAAGAGAAGGAATTGTTCTCTTGTGATATCCAAACAATCAACACGGTTCACAATTACATTTATTCAAAGTCGAGAACACGTTATATTTTGACCCAAGCTATAGGCTTCATTTCGTAAAATACAAAGAATAACAACGTTCCTTATCTAAGCTGTTATCGTGTGGGCCCTTTTAAATCTACATAGATTAGGGTCTCAGATTGTTAAAATTTATAACTAGAAATTAACCTTGGGTGTACATGGTCCCATTCTTAAATCAAAATATACCTGAACAGCATTTAAATTATCTTTAGGGCTTGTGTATTATGTCGGATATTTATCGTTCGCAAAATCCTTGATAAAGAATTTAATGTGTTTTGAATCTTAATATTTATTATTATTACGTATAACCGTTAATAGTAGTAGAGGATTTTAGCTGAATGCTGTTATTTAAAGATTTGTTAATGTCTTCGAATCCGTCGTGATTTTCTAGTACAAAAATCTAAAAGTTTGTTTGAGGAATGTCTTCTCACAATTTCTTTACTTGTGAAAAAATAAGTAATTTTAGGAAGACTTTTAATTTGTATTTCTTTTCACGTCGTATTTCAAAGTTAACAGCGCCATGTAAAATATGTTTTTGTCATTTTGTAATTCCAAACGGCGACAACTTTACTGGCTCTTATTATTATCAGAATGCAGTGTACTTTATACACTAAGTTGCGTAGAATGTACAATTTTTATTCATTCTGAAATTTTTTTAAAATATTGTGCGACATTTATATTAGAAAGATGAACTTGAAGACATTTACAATAAATTCAAGTAATATTAACTGAGAACACTAATGATACTGTTTATGATTTATTTAAACCATTAATAACTGTCCAAGTGCTGCCATTGTTGCAATGCTTTTTGCTCTTTTTCTGCACACTAATAAATAAAAGTTATAGTAACTTGACACAAATTATCAACGTTAAAACCGAACACACCATTAACGAGGAGTCCTGCTGTATTAGCACCAACTATATTTTCTATAGACACAGCCCTGATTTATTATAATCATGCTTTGTCAGGATATCAAAAGGTGTTCACACAGTAACAAATGTTGTTGTAACAACAGGCCTATGTGAATAGTGTTTCCATCAAGCAGTATTTTGATATTTTGTTCTTCACACTTAGAGACTTCGATGCATTTCGCGAAGAGAGATGTCACCAGACTGTTTGGAGAAAGGCATTCAAGTCAATTAATGTGACAAACATAATATCAAAATTCTGCTTTAGACTTTTATTGGTAAACCTCAAAAGATTGAAAAAAAAAACTGTTGAAATTATAGGAAACTATATGACAAGCATAATTAATAAATACTTTCCTGTGTAACCTTAGAATATAGAATTGATTTTCTTCTCCTCGAGCTTTCTGATCTATGTACTTCAGTTATTAACATTTTTATCATTTTTTATGTTGTGTGAATATACATCTTTTTCTGTTTGTTCGAACGTTGAATTTTTTATCCTGTATTTGATATGTATTTAATAACACGGTTAAAACATATATACGGTTTTGTTGCTTTAAATTGTTTAGTAATCGTTGTGTTGTACATTTCACCAGCTGCAATTTCCGTTACAATTAACAGTGTGGATTGTAAACTCTATGCCTATTTGTTTTATGGTTGATCTTGTACATGTTATGTAAATGTCGTGTAAATATTTTATAAACGACAACATGTCGTGTTGTGTTTCGATTTTCATATCTTTTATATATATTTCCATATTTATATTACTGTTTCAAAGTTTAAACCAATAAAAATATGTTGTTATTCATTTAAAATAACATTTAGAAATTTCTAGAATTAGGTTGATCAAATATATGACTATAAACGGAAATGTATGGCGGCCTAGTGTCTAGACGTTGAGTCTCGTGCAAGAACGGACATGCGCGGATTGCTCTAGAACTCTGTGGAAGTTACGCAATTGTTCGAGAAAATTAGGCCAACTAGTATATAAAACAGACGAAAATGTGAGAGAAAAAGAAGAGTCAGTCATTAGTTTATATTTAATTCAAGAAATAGTGTCTTTGTTCGAGAAGTTTTCAACGTTTGTTGTGTGGTTATTCAACTTAACTTTGTGACTAGAGCTAGATCTACAGAAACTGTGATTTTGTTTCGTCAATCTTTACGATTCATTCGAATTACTGGTTACACTGAAAATCAACACGTACAGGACTGTTTAGGGGAGACCGAAGCGGAAAACGAGAAGTTGAAACATTCATCGAAAACACCGTAGAAACTTTGAAATTTCTTCGTGGGACCAAATTCACACCCGATTGGAATTTTGGATTTCTAATCTGGACTTTTGGACTTTCATTCTAGATCATATTATTGGATACAGGCCAGTACCATTTTGTATTGTAATTAATTTTAAACTAAATATCTCTCATTGTTGTAATGTAATTTATGTTATATCTGTTACATATATAATAGTTCATTGTAATAAATTATACAAGCTGTTATCTGTGTCTTTTTGTTGCGTTCATAAAACATAAACAAACGTAACACACAGCTTACTTATTTATGTATGATAATTATCGTCGTTTTATGTACTTGTTAGTTTTTTCTAAAACAAATTTAATAGTCGTTTGGGTTTTTAACACCTTTGCGGGGAAACCCCAAAGGCAAACCCGGGGCGCTAAGAAACTCTTGTTTCTTTTCAGCCTCACACGCGTTAACGGTGAGATGAGACCTGACGAGAGAGGTAGAAAAACAAGGTGAACAAACTTGAATTGTTAATGTCAGAATATTCCAATCATATAGGAAAGATGAGGAGCAGAACAGCTAGGTTGGTATGTTGAGGATGAGTTTCATTAGCAACAACTGGAGCAGAGAGATCAAGGTTGCAGCAGGTCACACATGTCAGAGGAAGGAAAGGGAAAGAAAGATAGAAGAAGAAAAAAGAGAGGTATGGAGAGAGTGATAGAAAAGAACATAACATAGAAGGGTTAAGGGGGAGAGTAGAAGAAAAGAACAACATACAGAAGGGTTAAGGTTGAGAGTGAGAGAAAAGAACAAGACATAGAAGGGTTAAGGGAGAGAGTTATAGAAAAGAACAAGACATAGAAGGGTTTTGGGAGAGAGTGATAGAAAAGAACAAGACATAGAAGAGGTACACCCGCGAGTTCAAAACAGAGGTATTTACTTTAACATTAGCTGTACGGATAGTGAAGAAGCTGAATATCCAGCAAACAAAAACTTGTGGAATGCCGAGAGCTGGAGTCTTATAACGTAGTCCATCATGCCAGACTGAATCGAATGCTTTTTGGACGTCCAGAAAGGTAACAATAGTTACGGTTGAAACCTTTAAAAACTGATTCGGTAAGACTGACTAGGTTGTCAGTAGTTGTCTATTTTTCCTACCAGAACACTGGGTTTCGCTTATAAGATTATTCGTCTCAAGAAAACACCTAATTCTATTGGTAATTGATTTCTCCATAAGTTTTCCTAGGATTGCATGTGTTCTTGTCTTTTTTGGGGATGACTTTAATTATGGCAGATTTCCATATGTTTCGGTGATATCCTGAGAAAAGGGATAGGTTAAAAATTGTGACTAGGTGGTTTAGATTGGTGTTAGACAAGTGTTTAAGAACTATATTACTAAAATTATTAGGTCCAGGAGCTTTATTTTTAATTTTTTTAAAGATTAGCTTTGACTCAGTTTGGGTAATAGGACGGGTGTATTAAGAGGACGGCTGATTGAATCCGTTTAAATTAATGGGGAATCGGACAGAGAAAAGAGTAGGGTTCGAACTGACGATCTGATTAACTTGGTAACAGTGTGATTAATCAAAGGATAAGACGTTTGGGGTAACGAAAGTGTTAATGAAATATACTGTGTTCTGGCTATTATTAGTAACTATCGTATTTTGTATATAGAATAAATCTGAGGAAGACAGAACATGTGTATTCTGAGAAATACAACTGGTTTTATTTGTGAGTTCTGTGGTTGTGCATGACATTGTTAACTGTGGGTCATTGTTATGGTTAGAAATCTGCATGGTCATCCAAATATAATGATAAATTAGTTACTAAAACTCCTTTCGTTATTACATATTAATTACTAAATGACAGAAACAGTGATTCTCGTGACTTCACTAAAGACGGCAGGACAGTCGCAGCTGAAACCTAGAATAAACTAGTTAGTAATTAGCATCTCATAATCATTAAATGTGTTAAGTGATCATATAGGCTATCAACCATGATTATGATTCATATTTTATCTCCACAACCTTACCATGAACAGAAAGTCAAAGTAAAGATGTGTAAATGTAGATTCTCTTTAAACCTTGGAGAGAAATGTACCATCTTGGCATAATTGAGTTGTATTAGTGACTATTTCAAAGCCATAGATGAGACTTGAAGAGCACTTGGTATTGTTCATTCAACAGTTACACACTTCACCAGTATTAACTGTAAGTTGAACTTAGCTTAAGGGCTCTAACACCTGTTCACATTCCATCAAGGCATTAAAAGCTGTGATAACAATTAGTTTATATGAATTCAGTAGGTTTTGTTTTAATAATATCAATGTTGTTTTACCTAAATAAATTTTGTTTTTACATGCATAAGATTTTGAATTTATTCTGTATGTGATTTTAATCTAATGTTTGTTTTTAAATAGTAGCTACTTGTTTAGGATTTTGAAATTGCACTTTGAAGTGGGTAAGTGTGTTTGTAACTTAAACATTTGTATTTTTTTCAACAAATCTAGATATTAGCTAAATAGAAAAAAAACCTTAACCAGTTACTTATGTACATCTTTTAAACAAGTTCCAAACCATCTGGTAAGAATCCACAGACTTGTTTCTTACTAGTCTGTAGAAGGATATAATGAAAAAAAATACAAAGGAAAAAGTCTCACAAATTTTTACTTTTCAGTAACATTCATTAGGAACAGATGTGTTGTTTCCTACTTGCTTCTGTGTAAACATAGTAACTTATACTCTGATGCTTATTCAAGAAATTAAATTAGGAAACGACACTGTCGGCCCAAATTCTCCTAATGGTCTGTAAGCTTTTGATAAAGATTGCAGGGAAAGAAAATATTTATATATAAAGGATATAAAGAAAAAAATAGAAGGAAAAGTCTCACAAAATTTTAACTTTTCAGTAACATTCATTAGGAACAGATGTGTTGTTTTCTTCTTGATTCTGTGTAACTTATAGCAACTTATACTCTGAAGCTTTTTCAAGAAACTAAATTAGGAAGACACTATAGGCCCAAATACTTTTGACAAAGATCTTAACAGACTGCAGGGGAAGAAAATATTTAATTGCCACTTTATTAGATCCACGAACTTGCATGTGTAAAAACCTGTTCTTCTGCTAAAATAACTATTGTAGATTTTGTGCAAGTTTCTAATGTGTGTGTGTGTGTGTATGCAGTGCATTTCACGTATTCCAGTAAAATTCTTACCATGTTTTTTGTTTGCATCTCTTGTGTAAATTTTCATATCACTTTCCATTATTTATCTCACCAGTGTTCTCTGGACTTTTAACGTTTTGATTATTCTGAAGATAATATTTGTTTAACTTAAAGGAAAAGTTTTTTCATTTAAAAAGAAAATAGCATTAATATTTTATTTACTTATATTATTTCACTTATGAAATGAATTAGTCATTACTGGACAAACAAATTCATTAAAATAGAACCTCTTCAACTGTAAATAAGGTGGGTATTCTGCTGTACATTCAATAAATTATACAATGGGAAAAATGTTTAAGCTGAAGTCAATTTATTGAGTCTTGAAAAATAAATTATGAAATAGTTTCTTATGGTACAAATCAATGACAGTATTGATGAAAAAATAAAAGTTCATTATAGCGATAGATTGTGTTAAACACTATGATCAACTTTAAAATAAATCTTCCATGTTAAGACTTGGGAATCAGTTTTATATCTGGTAATATGTTTTAGGAGTTTTCCTATATGATCCTTCCTGTTAGAATCTTGTTGATACTATGCAGTGAAATTGAAGAATTCCGAAGTAATTTTAATTTTTACAGTTTTTGTTGTATAGGTTAAATAAAGGTTGTATTTGAGTATTGTTTTGAATAACCTAACTTTGTTTGTGACTTAAGTAATATACCAAAGTGGCTTGATAACAACTGTCTTCTTTTTGTTATTTTCTTTTGTCTTCCATAGAGAAAATTCGATATTTTGTTTGTTGTTCAATAAAGAATGTTTTTCAAACTTAATATCTCCACTGTCACTTTTGTCTTTGACTGTTAACAGTATGTATGGATAACGACCTGGAATAATTATCAAAACTGAGATAAGTAAACAAAGAACAAATTTAGTTTTTATTTACAGCAGTTCATGAAGCACACATTGATGGTGAATTTGACGTAGCTTGACTCCTGACAGCTCTGGATTAACTTCATAATTGATAACAACTCCTGGTGTTGATAAGAAAATTTATTAGATCATTACTAACCAACTGAAATATGTAAACAAAGTTTTAATAAGTGCCAATGATAAAGGGTGGTTTTGGTTTCAGTTAAGAAACTGTTCATCAGTATTGAATTTGATTAAGAATTAGCAAACGTTGTATAGCATCTTCATCATTTTAACACATTACGTGAACTAAAACTTAACCTTTTCAAAGACATCTACTAATGGGAAGAGGTAAATGATATTTTTTATTATAATAGTACTTTTATTTGGCATCAAACCCTGATATTTAACTGTACCATAATGACATTTCATGAACAAAATATACACTGGTGTATAAAGTAAAACTTCACAACTGCAAGAAATACTAAACACCTCATACGTCGTAAAATAATGCAACAGTTTAATTGACCAAAGAGATAAATCACTTGAAAATATTGCTATATTTTTAATATTTTATTAATATTTTTACTATTAATAATAGTGCCATCTCTCTCCACTTCGACTGCATAACCTTTCTTAACCAATTCTTGACCAAGGTTTAACCCATTAACAGAACCATTAATAACCCAGCAACAAACAATTTTTCTCCTGGTGGTACTTTTCATGATATGGTCTTGTTGACATTTAGAAGAAGGAAATGTTCAGTGGTAATTACCCCTCTTGTTACAGACAATCCTTACTGTTTATGTCACATTATTGTTAATGAGTTGCATTGAAAATTCAGTTAAACATCTTTTCATTCCTTTTATACCAGTTAGTATAACATAAAATTAAAGATAATAATCCAAATGTTGATAATACACAACTTTTGTTTGCAATTTTTATAAAGCAGTTTTTTCCAAAAAAGTTTATTTCTCAAGTTCTTATTTATATAAATATACTAGTATTATCTGTTGTATGTCCATGTAACTATTTATCTATATTAAGATAATAGTACTGTCTGTTGTATGTCCATGAAAGTACTTATCTATAAAAGTACAATAGCACTGTCTGTTGCATATCCGTGTAACTACTTATCAATATTAATATAATAGTACTGTCTGTTTTGTGTCCATGTAACGACTTTGCAGGGTGTAGATGGATTTTCACTGAAATTGGTATTGGTATTACATACGACATGTTCAGTAAAAACTTACAATATTTCCATGAAGAGACACAAAACAAGATGAAGGTAAACAGGCCACACATAGTTCACCTTGGCAGCAAACCTTCAGGAAAAGCAAATGACACTGTCCAATGTCAGAGGTAAACCAGCGAAAAAGATGTCTAAAATCAGGACACTGCTCATAACTAGCATAACAGTAAAACACTGGCTATTGTGACTCTGGTATCACAAAGGCCACACATTGGTGGATCAGACCCAGATCAAAGAAAACGAGTTAAAAATCTACAACCAATACACAGCCTAGCCAAGACAACTTCCTCCTTCCAACTAATTAGAAACAAGAGGCCCAAAGAAAAACATAAGTTTTAAACTGGAAAAGCTTGTTATCATGCTGCTCATTACAAGCCAACTGGCATGAAGCCAAGCCTGAATACAGGAGTGCAGCACATATATAAAGTAAGCATGATCATGACAGCACTGGATCAGATGGTCTTAGCTACAAAGTCAGCAATTCCATTCCCACAAATTATAATATGGCCAGGTATCCATTTAAAATTAATACTAATAAAGGATCAAGCAAAATGGGAAGGAATATTGACAAGAGCAGGGTGAGAACTAATGCAAAGTGATTCCAGGTCTAATATTTAGCAAAGAGAGTAAGTGTAAATCGTACAATCAATCAGTGTAGCACATAACTTCTATTGGATCTAGGGCAAGAAATACAGCATACAACTTAGCAATGAACACAGAAACTGTAAAGGAGATCTTGCAAGTAAGTACTGAACCACAGCAAACCTTCCATATGAAGAGAAATAGAAGATTGTTCAATAAAGAAATGATGATCCTTTCAATTGGGAGCATTTGCCTTCTTCAGATGACTCAAGGAAAGGTCACATCTGGGTATGATAAGCCATGGTGGAATTGGTTGATCACTGGGGACAGCAATGTTATCCAATGCCAGACCCAATTCATCCATTTCTGCATGGATACAGAAGCCAAAAGTAGGAATTGCAGATCATTAGTTCTGAAAGACCATGAAACATTGAATGGGGTCCAGCATCTTTGAGGCCCAAATCCTGGAAGAACCATAGACCAGGAACCTATAGTTTAGGTTGGAGCAAATGAGTGCATGATAGATCCTAAGGACAGAACATCAATCTACTTATCAAGGGGTAGAAGCGGGAGCATGGAAGATATTCAGTGCCTGTTGTGTAAATGTTATGTAAACAACAACCATGTCGAGAGTGTTATGTAAACGACAATCATGTCATGTCGTGTTTGAATTTCCATATTTATATTATTGTTTCGAGGTTTAAACCAGTGAAATTTAAAATAACATTTTAGAATTAATTAAAATTCATTTAGAATTATTTATGTAAAAATTTATAGAACAAGATAGATTAATCATTTGTATTGGCCTGGTGTCTGTACTCTGGAATCCTGGGAAGCTACGCGATTAGTATATAAACAGACGGCGATGCGAGGGAAGGAAGTCATCCGTTTTTACTCGGATCAAGAAGTTTGTCTCGTTTGAGAAAGTTTAAATGTTTGCCGTGTGATTATTCAAATTGAATTTGTGAATAGAGCTAGATCAGTTAAAGCGGTGAATTTATTTTATTGCGTCAATCTTTATAATTCAGTCGAATTACGGATTATACCGAAAGGTAACACGTATTGGACTATGAATTTTTTTGAAAATACCCAGTCAAACTTCGTAAATTTCTCCGTGGGACTAAATTCCCCGCCTAGATTGGAACTTTGGATTTCGGATTTGGACACTCATTCTGGATCATATTATTAAGCACAGGCCAGTACCTTTTTGTATTATAAGTGGTTTTGAAGGTTGAAACTGGATAGCTGTTATTGCTATTGGATAATTTATTTTGTGTCTATCACATATAAGTAGACAATCGTAATAAAATTATACAAGCTGCTATCTGTGTCTTTCTGTTGCGTTCAGTCCACATAAAAAACGTAAGAGTGCCATAGTAGGTAAGTGACTCATGTAAGGAATTAAGGTCTTATTGTAAAAATAAGACTTAAGAACAGGTGCTTCAGGGGCTGAATAAAGAACAACATCACCAAGATGAGCTCAGGATCACAGTGTATATTTGAATGATAACAAAAGTGCATTCAAACGGTTTTGAAAAAGAAGCAGTAAAATATTTTGTTGTGGTTCACTTCAACAAGCAACTGAAAGAAGTCAGAAACTGTTCCTCAATAAGCCTCATGTTTGATAACTGATACGAGATGTGAAAATATGACATGATCACGTTGGTAAGCTGTGTGTAAAAGCAGCATTAATTTTGATACTGAAAAGTGTAACATGACACGACCCAGAGATTTAAAGTTCCTGTGTATAAAAATGAGAGAAAGACAAACCCACATGGACCCAGCATTGCCTTTCCAGAAGAAAGTTCTTAATAAAAATGGGTAAATGGCAACGAACCCATACGAGTATTAAAACATTATCATTTAAAAATAAAACATTCATAAATCATAAGTTTTTGATAAAACAGTTAAGTGTAAACAATTCCACTTAAACATTAACTTTGATACTGACGTACCATCTAGTATACACCATTAGCATACCATTACAGATTCTTCATTATCCACAATATAAAAAAACATTTCACTAGACATTTCTTTTAAATTAATTACATTCTACTCTGAATACACATGAAACTACAGCAAGGAGAGTATATGAAATGAAAAACATAATAAATGAAAGATAAAAAAAAATAATTTGCATCTCCAAACATACCTAAAATATTTGTGTTAATCTATCTAAGAATGAATAATGGCGTTTAAAGAAACATGTTTTTGCTACTTTTATTGATAATCTACAAACTAAGTAACTGACATGTTTCTAAAACATGTACATATATGGTTCTCTGTGACACTTTATCAACACTGCTTGTAAAATCGCAAAGCAAGTGTATAAATAACTGGTGGTCATTACACTAGCCTGTACTTGTAAAGAACCAAGTCCTGTTATAATGTCTGACCACAAAAATGAACTCTAATGAGGTAAAACAAGCCTTCTGTCATGTGTTAGAATGCATGGGTAACTTCTAGTATACTCCACAATATTCTGTTCCTTAGACCACATTGCATTGCTTCTTGTTCTGGTAAAATATTCAAGTTAATGTTGGTCCATGTGGACAGCTTCTCATTGTAATGATATTTTATAATATTTCAATATGAATGTTATAATTCTCAAAATGTCTTGTAACCAGTATGTACCAGAAAATTAGTAATGTTTCCACTTATTTTAACTATCCAAATCTCATGAATACAATCAATCAATTAAATGGACTAGTTGTCATTCTTTGGTGCAAAGGAACAGGGCTATCTTCACCACAGAACTAGTAAAAGTGTAAAATTAACATATGTGAAATAAAAAACATGATTTCACTTCAAACCTAAACAGAGTTTAAAAGTCATATAAAAGCCTCAGATATAAGTAAAATGACTATTGGCTCATAGAAAATTAAAAAAACAATAAAGTTAGACCACGTCACCATCACTAATAACACAATCCAATGTCAAGGTGTAAACACATAGGCCATTTACAAAGATCAAAAGAAATTGAGCAATTGACTCTTGGTATTAATTATTTTTAAAATAATCAGAATATTATATGAATAACACTGCACCGTTATGGATACCGTTTGACTAGGCATATATTTGAACATTAGCAGGTAAAGTCAGGGTGTCTCCATTGAAAATTATTTTTAATATACCATGAGGTGTTTTTGATACATTTAAATTCATCAAACTAGCTCTATATCTAATGTTACTATATACATGTGCATTTTAGCCAAAATATCATTTTAAAGTGAAATTTTAGAAAACGAATAACTAAACAACAGAGATAATGCTAATCAGAATGAGAAATTTATTAGTAAAATAAAGATGTCAAGGTTTATAAAATTAAACAACAGGCTAATGAATGACATATTCTTTATGTGAGAATGGTTATGACAGCTTTTGGTTGAAAACATTAAAACTATTCAAAAAAGTTTTAAGTTTAGCGATACACATAACATTAACTACTTGAAAGAGCAACAAATAACTATGATCCTTCATATGGAAGATGTGCACGGTGCAACTTGCAAACACAAAACTATCTTGAACTAGAATATCTACTATTTAAATACAAGAAAGATAACTCTTGTAAACAAGTTTAACTATTACGGTAAAGTATAGAAAATGTCTGAAAATAGTTTGGTTTAATAAATTAATTAGACGCTTTAACTACATTTATTTTATTTTTAAAAAAAACCTTTTTACTCTAGTTAAACTCCAATGGATTGGAAAGTACCTTATACGATCCATTTTTATAAAAAGGATGATCAAGTTAAGAGTGGAAGTTAAGAGTGAGGTTCACATAATCCACCAGGTCAGTATAATTTCTTCACCATGTTTCATGTTCACCTTTACATGAGAGAGTAAAATTACCACGTCTTAAGGCAACTGTTATTCTGTCTCGAGTCTTGATGGTTGGGTAGAAATGAATTGTAAGCAGAAATCTATTTACCAAAATATAGTAATACCATTACAAATTTAGCTTAAAACTTGTTCAGTACCAATTCAAGTATGTTATTCTTGACTGCTAAATCTTAAATTGTTTGACAACTACGTATGTTTATACAACAATCAAATAGGGTATTTTTTTATAAATTAAACTTACCTTTAAACTAAATGACACCTTTTCTACTTTATAAATCTTCTTCACTCTTCTGTGGTTCTTTGGATCGTTTTTTTTAATTCATCAATTTTTCTTGCAGCAGAATCCATTAAAAAAAGGCGATCTTATTCCAAACATATCTTTCTTTGGCTTTCCAATTAGTAGTTTTAATGATTTTTATTCTCAATAGCGATATTATTATATGCGCCAAAAGTACATCACATCTAATAATAAGTTGCACATTAGACTTCAAGCAACAAGTTGTTGTTAGTCCCACAGTATTATAAGAAATGTACTTAATTTCTGAATGACTGGTTTCTGTGACGATGACAAGAATATTTGGGCACAACAATGTAAATTACGATACACTGACTCCAGAAATATTTCACTTACTATTAGTGTGTACGAGTACTGCCATTATCCAAACCTAACCGAACTATTAAATATTAAAAACTTTCTTATCATAATATTATAACAAAATAACGATAAAACTGACAACAGACCTATTTAAGATTCGTATTAATGTTAAAGTTAATTTAACTTTTGGGCTAAACCTTCTTAGCCCAAATTAATTACTACTAACAGTACACTCTAACAATAAAATTGAATATAAGTGATGGGATCTTTCCCTCAAGATTAATTAATATAAAAAAAAACAATTATAAATGTTTATGGTGTTATTACATGTGTGAATGGTTGTGTATTTTCTTTAAAAACCCACAGAGAGGAATCGAACCCCTGATTTTAACCTTGTAAATCCATAAATTTATCGTTGTACTATCAGCGGCCGATTTTATTACATGACCATTCTCCTTCCAAACAATATTAGTAAACGAAATTGTTCTAGTCAATAAGTTATACTTGTTATTGCTGTATAATAAAATTACACGTCTTGTTCTTAAAAACCGAAAAGGTAAACAGTTCTACTCATTGTTCTTTACATCATGCGTTTCCTCTCCGTTAGGGGTAATATCTTTGTAGAATACGCTGTTTATACGCAAAAATTAAGATCATTCACGGTGTTTGTTCCTAAATCTTACCTACTTTTCTCTCCTTGAAATAATGGCTGATTGGTTTGCTGTTTAGCGTTTTAAGCGCAAAGCCACCAGGCTATTTTCATGAAAATAACGAGAAGAAACATAAAAATAAAATTCTATAAAATGCAAAAATAAATCTAGCCAAAAAACTATGCAATGTCCTGAAGTCAGGTAAAATACTCAAATAGAGTTACAAAGACTAATGACTTATAAAAAGCTAAAAACAATTTAGCTCGACACTGTCTAACGTGAGGATAACGATTGGTTAAAGTACTATCTTCTTTGGTTTTATCAACTCAAACACACGACGTTACAAATCATTGTATTGAAAATAATGTTATTCTTCTTGGACATTTGTTTTATTATTTTGATTATAAAAATATTCCATGAAAATTTGTTTCTTTTGTTTAGGCTAGTCACAAGTTTCCTTGGTTTTCTTTAAGAAAATTTGGTTTCTATGATACTTTTGTTACATATATTCCGGTTTGTATTGTAATGCGTCAATCAGGGTTTTTGTTTAATTTCTTTTTAATACGTTATATTACTATTTCTCAGGGTCTTCCTTTTTCCCCTTGGGATAATGGCGACATTGTGTTGATCATCCTTTTCAGTTACATCAGACGAGAGAACCAATTAAATGTTATGGAACATAGTTTCTTTGTCTGTTTGTTTTGGAATTTCGCACAAAGCCACTCAAGGGCTATTTGTGCTCGATTGGGCTTGGATTTTCTTTTAAGTAAACATCACTTACAAAATGTGTAAGTGATCATGAATCCAATAGAAGTGAAGATCCTATATTATGCTCCAGCTGAATATAGTTTTGTAAGCTTTCAAAATCAAATAAAATTGACACAAGATGTTTTTCTTGAAGAAAACTTCCCTGACTGATGTTTCAAGTTGAATTAAATAGTTGGTGTTGTAGCACTGTCGATAGAACCTACATTAGGTGGGCAAGAGGAAGTTGTTTGGTTCATGAAAACAAATGCGAATCACATCAACTTTCCTCTTCTAAACCTTAAAGAGACGAAAAAAAACAGGACGATAATTAGAAGGAACCTTTGGATTTTTCAGGCTTAGAAAAAATTAGAACAATAATCTTGCACAAAGTATCAGAAAAAATATTTTAACAAATTTGGATAAAAACAACCACAAGAAGAGCAAGAGAAGCAGGATAGAAATGGTGCAGCATGTCACAGTGAATGTCATTAGGCCTGAACAATGAAAGGCGAGGTGGAGTTCCACCAGAGTAAAAGGGCAATTATAGTCATAGAGATACTCAGCCTCAAACAAAACAGGCAATTGCTCTTCCCGAGATTTGATGAGCAAGAAGGTGAGAGAAAACAGAAGTGCTTGAGAGATAAAAATCACTCCCTAATAATGTCGATGATGCTTTGAACATAAGCTAATTTCTGGCCAGTGGAGAGCAAGATCGAAAGAAATTTTCATGTATCTTTGAAACTAGTGGTATAAGAAACGGTGGTGTTGAACTTAATCTAAGATTCCTTCTCACATTGATGTTTAACCTGCCAAGCATTAGCACGGGTCAAATAGAAAATGATCTTGTTGGAAAGTTTGGGATACCTGTTGGTAAGCAGAATATCGCCATGTACGAAAATACTGTGAGAAACGGGTCGAGGTTTAGAGGATAGAACAAACAGCTGTTTTACTGATGCAATCAGTTTTTGCCTCCTTGTAGCTGTCAATAGATGGACAACTAATGATGGCAGGATCTGATAGGAAGAGAATCGTGAAAGAGAACCAGTCAACATTCTCTAACTCTCACTGTGGCACTCGAGTATGGTCGCAACGGTCATGTTCAGTATCTCTAAAAATAATTGGAAAATGATCACAGCCTCCAACGGTGAATAAAATGCCACAGGGAAGGTTAATGTGTACTGGTCAACCAGCAGATTCCATTCTACACCTCTATGAAATTGTTCCTCACACAACGTGTTACTCCAATATGAAGAAGATGTACGAAAGATTTCAGTATCAGCAAATTTTAGGAATGCTTTCTGTTATAAGACACGGACTTTGGACATGACATTTCGTGGTAAGTGATCTGTTACCAGCAAGAAGAAAAACACTTTTCATGTATCATAAGTGAAATAGTTAAGCCACACTGTCTCATTAAAGTAGCCCAAGTGTCAGCCCACGTTGTGCTTTTCCTTGAGCACGGCACTTAACCCAACTTATTTTGTGTTACTAATCTATATGATGAGTGTCCTCAATGAACTGACACTATAGAAAAACGAATGATACTGTGTTATCATCCGTCATAATAATTACAGTTCTACAGCACCGATTTTGTATGCACGGAAAATGATTTAATTAAATATTTTACAAAAACCTGCAAATAGTCCTCGAGCAGATTTGTTCGAAATTCAAACGAAGAAACTTGATTGAATGTGTTGGAATTGTAAAGAGAAACTAGATTTTCACTGTTTTAATGTTTTATTAAGTTGTGAATATGATTAGGCTGAAAAAATTAACTTGGGATACAAACTTGTTTGTATAAACAAATAATAACCCTAGAGTAGCTTTGTTGAAAATAAGAAATCAACAAACAAGAATTTCATGTAAAGCTAATTGACGACAATCAGCATTAACCGTCCGTAATTGTGAAGTAATAGATTAGAGGGTGGCAGCTAGTCAACATCACTCATCGCTAACTTTAGGACTATTCTTTACTAATGAATCACAGGACTAACTCTCACAGCAGAAACAGCGAGAATGTCGGTTGAGGAGAAACGAAGCTGCGAACCTATGATTTCAAGTTGAATGCTCTGCTCATCAGGCCATACCAAGTTTGAAAAGATTTAAATAACCTGATTAAAATTAAGTATATTAGATAGAAAAACTCGTAGTTACTGTTATTCTAAGATAAGACCATTGAAATTCACACAACAACAATAAAAAATACCTGGTACATGTCTTTGTTTGTTTTCGTTTTGGAATTTCGCACAAAGCTTCTCGAGTGCTATCTGTGCTAGCCGTCCCTAATTTAGCAGTGTAAGACTAGAGGGAAGGCAGCTAGTCATCACCACCCACCGCCAACTCTTGGGCTACTCTTTTACCAACGAATAGTGGGATTGATCGTAACATTATACACCCCCACGGCTGGGAGGGCGAGCATATTTAGCGCGACGCGGGCGCGAACCCACGACCCTCGGATTACGAGTCGCACGCCTTACGCGCTCGGCCATGCCAGGCCATACATGTCTTTAAGGTGTCAAAATACACGTTAAACAACGTTGCCATGACTACGAAGATTTTCATCACACGAATTAATCGTGTTTTCTGTCTCAATAATACATAATTTGAATGAAAAGCCCCTTTTTATTTAATTATAGCCTACACTCTGCCACTAATAATGTTATTTAACTTTTGAAGTAATAAAAAACTTAGATGTAGATATGTTTTGGCATTGTCTTTCAGGAGTCCTTCACGCCCCCTAGATTGTAACAGTGGAATAATATGATAGTGTTTGCTTGAAAAATTATTTATATAAATATATTTACTAAACTAAACAATTTAACGTTACATAGGATATTTAGGTGTCAGTAAAAGTGTGAAATTCACGAATAGAGTAAAATGTTCTGATGAAACAGTTAACCTTTGACCTTTCTCTGAATCATCTGAGAAAGGCGTATACTTCGGATTGGAAGTACCGTCTTCTCTTTGCCAAACAATTATTATATCTCAGTTTATATGGATGGTTTGCAATCAGGTGACTCTGGAAGCTTGACATGGTGCGTTGTGGTTCGGCGGTTGCTCACAGGGTCCCTTCTACAGTTTTTGTGTTCAGTACCAAGTTGTACGCCATTGCTTTTGCTCTCGATGTATAAGCTCTGCAGTATACCAATTGTACTGTCAGTATGTGTTCTGTTACACTTCTGAAAAGCTGGGAAACAATTGGCTGATTGGAGCAGTCTAAATGCGATAATTCGATCTTTCAGGTCAAATTACGTAAGATTGACATACGTGACGACATGATTCTTAACGTTGTTATGTATACATTATACAACTGGTAGTAGTACAGTACTGTGGCACAGTGGTCATACAAAGATACATAGAGAATCGACAAATGAACCAAATCAATTTAGGATTATCTGAAAAAGCGCATGGATTGAACAAGTTCATGTGAGCAAGGTTCGTTCAGAGTACTAGGTTTATTGTTAGTGGCTTCAATTGCAATGTATTAGTATAAGGCCTAACGTTAGTGTTGTTGTCTGAGAACGGAGTGATAGTAACGTTAGGCCTAAATACAGTAACTATTTTTGTGTAAGTACAATGGAAACGCTACTCTAGCCTGGGATAGTGAAGTGGCTATTCCCAACTGAAGGCCGTCGTTTTGAATTTGCCTTCGCATCCAAGCATGCAGATGAAATTTCAGACATATGTGTATTTTGTTGATGTTTGGTTTGTTGGCTCATCTTAAGTTCCCAGGTCAAAACTTAGCCCAAAGTTGAGGTTACAACTCATTCTTCAGATATTTGACTTGGATTAAGGTACTCTAGCCTAGACTTAACCCAGTATTTAGTTGTACGATGTGCAGTACAGTTTACAATTGATTATATGTTATGTGTGGGAACCAGTACAGAATGATCACTGTGTATATAGGCTACTACGGAATGTGTTGTTAATTACAAATTGTTTTGGAATACGTTTTGGTTCACAAGTGATTTACATATTACCATTAACATTGCTTTTTGCATACAGCTACCATAGCAACAACCTAAATGAAACTTTTGCAGTGATTCAAAACTAATTCTTATAAAATGGATTTAAGCCAGTATATAATGATTTTCAACCAATCAGAATGCAGCAAATCAATAAATGTATTTATGAATTCATGTGTGTGTGCAGATGAACCGAGTTCCTAGAATAACTTTCTGACAATCTTTGTTTAAATGTAGACCTATAGTTTACTCAATTATTTTCAGTGTTTTTCTAATCATGATAAATATATATAATCCGTATTGCTTTGTGTATTTGTAGTTTTGTTTCTGTATTTTACAGACTGCAAGATTAATCGTGTTAAATTAAGTGTTGCGCAAAAGATAAAAGTGACAAAAAGAACCAACAAAAGGCTTTAGATCTAGTAGCCAAGACTGTAAAGCTAATTTTTTCACTCAACTTACATAATATGATCTTCCAAATCAAAACCCATGTCGGCCATTAGAAGTCACTTGTACTGCCTCTGATTCTGACAAGATTGAAGTTGAATCAAGCTCCACTCTTACAAGTACTACTTGTAAGATGACATAAGGATGACACTGAGGCTGACTCAACTAGCATAAGTCTCACAACTGGTCTCACATTACCTGTGAATTCTTCTAATATCTGTAGTGTTAATGTTGATAGAAGTTACTCTACAAGACAGTCTGAAGTCGAAATAATTGCTAAAAATGAAATTCTACTGGAATTTGGTGAAATTCTTCAGTCTATAAAAGATGAAGAAACTAAAGCAAACGATTTAGGGTTGTGGCTCGAGTTTTCTTTTGTTGATGTGGCTAATTGGATTGCTTGTGGACCTATGGACTGTCAACTCCACAATGGGCCATTTAGCAAATCTTGCCAGACTTTTAATTGTGGCAAACCAACGAAATACTGTTCGCAAAAATTTTTCTTTGGTGTAAAAGCCAGTGGTGAGCAATACAAGAGAGAGTGGTTATTGTATTCACCATCAAAGGGTCAGTTTACTGCTTTGTTTGTAAACTTTTTGTTCCTAAATGTTCCTTGCGTTTTGCTTCAAGAGAAAGGTTCAGTGACTGGCAAAATACTATTGTATTTGATCATCATGAAAGATGCACTACTTACGCTATGCTAACGTACTTAACTCACAGACAAGGTTTAGGCTTGAGACAAGAGTTAAAAAATAAAAATAGTGCAATTACCGGGAACACGTCTTGGATCGTGTAATAGTTGTTATTCGTACGTCAGCTGAATATGGTCTGGCGTTTCGAGGAACAGATGGAGAATTTTAATAAAAGGGTTTTGAGCAAATTTTTCATTTTTATTAGCATCAAAGTGAGAATTGTTATTTCAGAGTGCAAACAAATATACAGTAAAAATAATTCTTTTTAATTATCATTGATCAAAGAAGTGATTTCCCTCATCATTTCTAAATAAAAGGCCTCAGTACTGCTTGATTTTGATCCATGTCCAATCTGTTAAATAAATGAAATAAAAAAGTTCTTATTTAATACAGTTGTGGGGTCTAACCTGGAAGAAAACTGAAGAAGAGTTATACATTTTCAAAGCTTTATTTCACTTTCAGCACTTGTTGTGTCAGTTAAACAATGGAGGGGACCGAGGGGGCATCATTGTTGTTCTCTGTTTCAGGGTATCAGTTGCTGTTAATCTGGCTCTGCGTTACTAATTATCTTAAACTGTGTAAACACTTAAATATGAATAAATAACGAATTAATATTATTACAATATTAGCCGTGTTAGTTTTGTCTTCTCAATCTCGTACAAAACATTAACTTTTTCAGTGGACTAACTCGTTCTGTACGAAAACAAACAACAGTTTGAAATTGTACCAGTCTATTCCAAAACATTGTCTCTTTTATTATAATTAATACGTCATGACAACATAAAGGTAGCACGTGTATGGGACAAGTTGGTAGATAATTATCATTAGCGACGTCTTAATATTAATATTTATAACGTGCAGGAACGACATGGTATTGTTTTCATATGATTAGTATTATATCACGTGCTCACACAACTATACTGGAAGTTTAATAATGTTAACATATTTAACCATCTCTTGTACAATGTTTATCATCTGTGATTTGCTCATTCTAATAATTGTTCAATATAGACTATCGTCATCAGTGTAAAGCTAATCTAATCACAAACACTTTGGGTGTGAAATAAACGTGGACAAAAAAGGATTGTACGTGTGACTGGAATAAATGAAATAAAAACTGACGACCACACAAGTTATAGCGTTGGTAACAATTGTACAGCCAATATTTATTCATTTTTTTTCTTTAGTCAGCTTGGGAGATGGTGGTGGGCTAAAGATAGCAACGAAAAATACCAATAACTGAAATTGTACATTACTGTATGACAAAACAAAAGTCAAACTAAAATTGGAAAATATTTTCATCAATTATTAAATTCACTAGGAACAAAGAACAAACCAATATAAATAATATAACCAGATATCAACAGGAGAGAAGACACTCAATAAAGATGAACCCAAGAACAAATCTCTGGGAATCGATGGAATAATACCAGAAGCAATAAGTGCACGTGAAGAGAGAAGAGTCGACTGGCTAGTAGAAATATTTAACAACTCACTGAAAGTTAGAAATGATTGGTAAATGGACGTGCTGATAGTAATATGAAAACAGAAATATTATTTGAAGTTGAGCATAATGGGCTGTGCCACTGGATTTACAACACCAAAAACCGAGTTTCGATACTCGTGTCAGGTAGAGCATAGACAGCCCATTGTGTATCTTTGTGCTTAACTTCAAACAATTTTTCTGTTTTCAGATTGCTATAACTACGTCCCTTTACCAAACGGTGTCTCAATTAAAATGGTACAACCATATATCTTGTCCATTGTTACAGGAATTCTACATTTATCTTAGCAACATAGCTAAAAGAGAAATAAGTGTTGCTAAGATACATGCAAAACTCATAACAATGAACGAGATATGTGGTTGTACCATTCTAACTGAGGCTAACATGGCTAAAAGAGAAATAAGTGTTGCTAAGATACATGCAGAACTCTTATAACAATGAACGAGATATGTAGTTGTACCATTCTAATTGAGGTGCAGTTTGGTTTTATAAAAACACACTTTGCACCGATGTAATATTTGCCATTGAATGTCGACAAGAAATGAATACTGTTTTAACAGATCAAAGAAAAATATTTGATCATTATTAACAAAAATAACGTGGAAACTATTCGATGGCCATGGGGTCTAAGGCCACTTACTGTACAAGATAAGAGCAAGGTTAGCAGGCAGTAGTAGTGCTTTCAGAACCAAAAATGACTTTACTAATTTGTTACAAGTATATTGTGTGATGAGACAAGGCTATGTCTTATCCTCTTTTCTACTCATCATTTTTTATGAACCAGAACACCAAGAAAGCAAATTTGAACCCAGAACCCTTAAAGTAATTACGTTTTGCTGATGACCAAAGTTTAATATATTCAAGTAAAGAAGAGATACAAAGCCACACAAGTATCCTCAACATATGTTGAAGATATATATGAAAATCAACACAGAAAGGCAGAACCAATGTTAGTAAGTAGAATAAATTATCAGTTAAACGTATATGAAAATCAACACAGAAAAGGCAGAACCAATTTTAGTAAGTAGAACAAATTATCAGTTGAACGTAAATATTTATGACACTAGGTTACAACTGTTCAATGAATTCCTAAAACTGGAAAGTAATTTTCACAGAAGACCTAAAAGAGATTGAGAAATTGAAACAAAAATATTAAAAAAAAAGTAACGTGAAATATTAACATCTCAATCGAAACATCACATGTCGTGTTGTAAATAAACTGTACATTACTAAACACCAACTCTCAATGAAACTAAAAAAAACAGGAAACATCATTTCGCAAGATAAGACGTTTACGAAACGCTACTAACATAACTAGAAGAGATAATATTTATACATGTCAAAGAAATGGTTGAAACAGCTCCATTCACTGAGAAACAAAGAATTAGAGATCTGTCCACACGGCGAGAATGCATCCTAACCAATCAAAGGAACGAGCGTAGCGACTCAAGTAGAAATGGATAGATGGCGCGATTGTGAGAGAATAAATACAACCTCGCACTAACCCAGAATTTTCACTTCCGTTTGGAGCTGCAACTGTGTCATCTTGAAACGCTTAACGGCAGGTGCAGGATGAAAAAGTAAAGTATAATATTGTCAATATTCACTTCTTGTTTATTACTAATTTTAAGTAGCACACCGAGCTGTTAACGTTTAAGGAAGCTTCAAAATCATACTTGATTTGTTAAATACATACAATTTCTGCCAGGTTTACGTTGTTTTAGCTGTATGAGGACTACGTTTAGATTATTTCAGGTAGACTATTATTAACTTCATGTTGCTTTAAATATATTGTGCTTGATGTATCTTTAACTTATCTGTGGGCATATTTTCAGATACACAATATTGATAAATATTATTATTGTAGGCCTATGATGTCTAGATTTATATTTCTCTTATCGTATCTTATTTGGATGTGTCATGAGTTTTTCTAACTCTGAACAATCTAGGTAATGTTTATACGCTTTAAAACAGTGTTTAAGTTTACTGAACTATCATACGTTTATGTTATCTTGGTTCACCGCGTATACATTAATTTTAAAGTACTTAATTTCCAAGTTGTTAAGGTATTCGACCCGTAATTCGTGATTCGCGAGTTCGAATCCTCGTCACACCACATATACTCGCCCTTTCAGCCGTGGGAACGTTATAATGTTACTATCAATCCCACTATTCGTTGGTAAAAAGAGTAGCCCAATAAATGGCGGTAGGTGGTGATGACTAGCTGCCTTTCCGCTAGTCTTACACTGCTAAATTAGGGACGGCTAGCGGAGATAGCCCTCGTATAGCTCTGCGCAAAATTGAAAACAAAACCAAATCTGTATGGTGGTCATTTTTCCAAACTTAATTAAACCATTAATAACTTGTTTGAGCTGTTGTTGTTTGTACTTATTCCAATATAATAATAACACTTTATTTATCCTGCTTTCAGATAAAACGTCATATATATTTCAGTATATTTATCAAAACATGTTTCATCGAATTTTTTGATATGTTTACTTCTAAGAGTATTGTAATGTCGTTTTGATGACCTAATCCTACTGAAAAATTTTGTTGTCTTTCAAAATTTACATATTTTTAAAAACAGTTTATAAAAAAAACGATCTTTATACTCCAGGTATTCAAAATACAATTTTTTTTTCTATTTTAAGACAAATGCTGATTACTGTTTAAGCTATTTGTTTTGTAAAATTATGCATATGACGTTTTTGTGGTGTAGTTTTTAAAAATACGAATGGTAAGCATAGAAACACACCAACAAAAATATGTGTTATCTTTTTGAAGAATTTGGTGTATAATAAAATACATCTGAGATTATTACAAACATATCAACATGAAGGTAAAAAAAAACCCTTATTGTATAGCAACAAGGCTCCAATGTTACATTGCAAGAAATCGGATCTCGGTTTTAATGGTGGGTCAAACACAAATAGTCAGTTGCAAAAATCAAAACAAACTAGGTATGCACACACTTTGAGAGTTTTGTGTTGCATAAATTTCAGACAAATATAAATAAATTTATTCAAGTCGTATAAATATATATATCTTTAATAACACTGACATCAGTATTAAAATACTTATTTTCCAACATTCTTTGTTAAAGTTGCTAGCGGTAAGATGTTGGTACGCTTTCAAAGTCCTATAATTATGAATTTCAAAATTCTAAAAAGTATAAGAGCTTATATCTTTAACAGCACAGATACTGAGATAGCCCATTGTGTAGCTTTGTGCTTAACTTCAAAACAAACAATTGTGAGAGTTAAGAGTCTACAGTTTGTCAGGTGTGATGAGTACAATGAGTGGGTCTTACTAAGGAATCCAGGACTGGTATGTACTATTGGAAAGCTAGTAATGAAGACGTGCATTCTGTGTATTAAAGGAGAAGTGTAATGTTATTTTAACTGAAGTAGAGAAACAGATAAAGAGAAGTGTAGACTGTGGGAAATGGTTGCAGAATTTCAGATGGAGTTTAATATTTTACATTCAAGGAATACATCAGTTAACAATGACTTTCAGGAAGTTATAAGTAGTTCTATTAGAGTAAAAAGTAGTGAACTTAGTTATAATGAGTCTAATCTGTTGAGTAGCAAATTTCAGTCTTTGGCCTCTGCAGAAGAGGAACTATTGGAGGAAAGAAAACAAAATGGTCAGAGAAGAATATGGATGATAACCTTAAGGAGTTATAGGTGATTCCTTGGCAAGGCATGTTTGTACTGTACGAACAAAAAAGATGTGTTTAGAACACTGTTATGAATGAAGAATGTTGATATAGTAACTGAAATATGGTTAGATGTAGATGATATTGATGACAAAAATCTTTTTGAAGTATTGAGTTACGGGTTATTTAACAGAGATGGAATACTGAAGAGAGGTGGAGAAGTGATTTTATATGTTTGTTTGTTTTGGAATTTCGTACAAAGCTACTCGAGGGCTATCTGTGCTAGCCGTCCCTAATTTTACAGTGTAAGCCTAGAGGGAAGGCAGCTTGTCATCACCACCCACCGTTAACTCTTGGGCTACTCTTTTACCAACGAATAGTGGGATTGACCGTTACATTATACACCCCCACGGCTGGGAGGGGAGCATGTTTAGCGCGACGCGGGCGCGAACCCACGACCCTCGGATTACGAGTGCACGCCTTAACGCGCTCGGCCATGCCAGGCCTGATTTTATATGTAAACTGTGAGTTACATCCTGTTGAAGTGAGGATGTCAAATATATCAGCAAGTAGATTGAATCAATTTGTTCTTCTTTTAGCAGATAGAAAGGGAAGAAGTCTTTAGTGGAAATCTGTAATAGACTGGTGAAATTACTGATGAACTTTGAAAGTAAAATAAATATTTCAGTTGTTAATGAAGATATAATTTATGACAACTTTAATTTTAGGCACCCAGATAGGGAGATGTTAGAGTCAAACTACGAGGGAGAAAGGTAATTGAAAACTGTTCAAGATTATATTATTCACCAATTGGTCAATAAAAATGTTTTTTTAGATTTATTGTTATCTTCAAATATAGAAATGATCGAGAAGGTAGAAACTAGGGAACATATGGGGAGTGATAATTGTTTTATTAAGTTTGATCTTTTTCTGCACGTGGTGATCAGTAATAATGGTACTTCGGTAACAAATTTTGAAAAGATGCGACGAGAATTTTCTATTGTGAATTGAAGATATTTGATTTACAGAAGAGGGCGCTGCGAGCTATTTCTTCTTTGGTCGTCGTAAACAAAAAGAACAGTTCTAATATTGACTTCTATTCACAATAAACCTTGTGAAAAATGAAATTTATATTACAGTAACACCTTATGTTAGTTACTAAGCCTAATGAAACAGCTTCTTTACAATAATATGTTGAAAAGTCTTCACCATATCTTGATTGGCAGTGAACTGACCACTTCTTTCTGCAATCATTAAGGTTTGACCAGGACTTCTCAATTGTCCGACAACTTTCTGCTTCTCCATATTCTAGTTATATTTGTTCAGTTTTCTCTTTATTTTCTTAACCAATGTGACCAGGAGAAAGCTTTTGTAGCTGTGGTTAATACTTTCTTATGGGAGAAAGGCTTCGTAAATCAACTGAAACTAAAGAAATATCAAATTTAAACCGATAAGAATCTGAACGGTATTAAATAAAATATTAATAAATAGTGAATTCAGTGTGTTTCATAAATAATAACTATTATTATTAACCCACGCAGTATCATCAGGGATTTCTTGAATGTATTGTATAAGAACACGCCATGTATTTTTGACATGGTATTTTTCTAATTTGGTACATTATTCTGTTATTGTAGTTTTTATATGTGATCTGGTCACTTAAGTTCTGTTATGTTGTTTTTGTTCTAATCGATTTCATTCCTTGCCATTCCCCCAGTCACACCAAACATGCTCGCCCTTTCAGTCTTTGAGGCGTTATAATGTGGCTATCAATCTTACTGTTTGTTAGTAAAAGAACAGCCTAAGAGTTGGCTGTGAGTAGTGATGACCAGCTGCCATCACACTGCTAAATTGGGAACGACTAGCGCATATAGCCCTCGAGTAGCTTTGCGCGAAATAGAAAATAAACTTTGTCATTCCTTTGTTGTGGCATCTAGTCTATCTAAGGATGGAATGGTCATACTGATGCTGGTTGTGTAAAGATGCCAACAGCAGTGGGATATCAAGCGATCTCATGAAATCGCGATTCACACTTACTTAAGTTTCAATGGAAATAATCAGTAACGTAGATAACGCTGGTCGTACTGAGTTAATTAGACGCTTTACCTTTAAAGAAAGTGAAATTATTTTAAACAGATGATAAATAATGTCTGCCAAGTTCTGATAGAATTCATCTCTAATCTAGTAAAACCAACTGCCTGTGATCTACCATGCAAGTGTCCACACTGTGTTAAGATATAAATATGTTATCTGTTTTTAAGATATAATTTTTATTTAGCCAAACATTTTCATAAAACTGAATTATTTCATTTTGAATTTATAAACATTCTTCTTGAATTTTTAGATAATTCAAGTTAGTATGTTACAATGTTGACAGTAAGTTACATACAATAAAAGTTTATCAGCATCACAAGATTACGTGGATGGAGCTTATAAGCTCTACTAGCACAATTTGAATGCCACGCTTGTTAAGTTTTATGGTAAATTCAACAGTAATGTTACTACTATATACAAAATTAATAGAATTACAAGATACAAACCAGTTCATAGACTTAAACCTTATTTATTACTTGTTTCATTTAATTATTTTCGATTTAATAAATATTATATATTTATACACTATTTCTTTATGCCCTTTTACCCGACCGTATAGCACTGTGTGTTGTAATTTGTTTGAGATGTTAAATTACTCTAAGATTACGATGTCATGGTTGTTTTAGGAGCTCCAATTATGATCAACTTCCTGCAAGCTGCCGATATATATATCAGAACCAACTATAAGCCAAGTATATATGACTAAATGAATATATATCTCTAAGTGTGTGCTTACAAAGTCAAAAGATAAAAGTTACAAGAACATTAGTTATGTACTCTTGCTGTTAACAGTATTTTCACCCACAATGTCTCATATTATTTGATCAACTTGGGAGATTAAGGTTGGATTAATATTGTGAATATTTCAAATAGAGAAGTATAACTTTATTTCCATTGTAATTTATATAAATAAATATTTTATTTGTTTTAAAAACTTATCTGTTAAACACTTCTCAAAATAATTAAAACATAATGAGTTTTGACTGTTCTACATATTACACACCAACACAAGAAGTTCATGAACATGTATTCTGTAGATGGCGGGTATGGGTATTAATACGTTAATTGAATTAATGAGCAGAACAACGTTGTTTTGTGTTTTATTTCAATTAAAGTTTTAATATCCATACCAGCCATCTTGAGAACACATTTCATCCATGATCTTGCCAACAACAACTGCAAATGGTAACATCTGTTTAACATTAAACCGATACCATACGCTAATCATTTCTTTTCAAATGGAAAACAATGTGATAATAATAACTACTTTGTCAACACCGCCATATGAGTACTTTTATTTAAGAAATTTTGGTTGATTTAACCCGAGCATTTTCAAAATGAGTGCATGTCTTTTATCTAACTAAAATTGGACTTGTTATTCACCTGCAAGTGAACTATTCATCCACGTGTCGTCTGAACATTACACACAGTTTGGGTACTGCTAAGTTACAGAAAGTTCGGTGATGGTCATTTGACACGAAGGCCAGTAGTTGTCGACAATACTTTCCACCTTGTCTGACCAACTGTATCAGAATGAGTTCACATCCTAATAACAACATATTGTGATACCTATAACCAAACTTCATAATTTATTTTTAGGTTTTGACATTTTCTGTCTTAACGTGACAACGTTCAGATGTCTTTGGTGGGATCATTAAATATTTTATTTCTTCCCTTTACATAATATGCTTTTGTTCAAATTAATAATTGTGCACCATTCAGTTTTATATAAAACTGAAACATACATGTCAGGTCACATTGTCAGTCACCTCATCATCATTCTTATTCTGTATGTAAGTGAAGCCATGAATGTCATGGATATAATTTGATAACACTACTCGCGCCAGTATTATCATCGGACGAATGTCTTGAATACCTCGTATTGTCACAACTACCGAGATTTTGTATGTAATTGAAACTGAATTTAGTTGTTCTTTCTTGATATCACAACTTATATTCATTGTCCTACTGCATTATTTATTTTGTTTTCTAGATCACTGTGAATTAAGAAGACACTTTGCATTATTTCACAGGACACAATCTACCAAATGGAAAAAACAACAAATTATTTACTTTGGATGAACCTTTGTTTCGGTAAGGTACAATTTTCTATTTATGTATATTTTACATGTTAAGCTTTGTGTTAAATAAAAATCGTTTTTGCTAAGTTATATAAAACAGAAAAACATAACAACCAGCGTGGTGTGGTTACCACCAAGTAAACAACCAGTATTGGGTAGCTGCCTGTAAGATTTTCCTTTTTAACAAGAGGTTTGTGGTACAAAGAAGTTTTTGAGGTATGACACGTATTGAAACACCTCTGTCACAGTCAATTATTCAGAAAGAAGTAAATCACATAAATTATAGTGTTCTTTCAGATAATGTAGCTTATCCAATCTTTTAAGGAATAAATCATGAGACATGAAATTAAACACTACAAAGGATTTTCCAGGACTGGACCCACATTCCACCTGTCATGATTCAAGCTGCTAACAATATGTCTTCTTGGGTATGAAAAGAGTAAGGTTTCTTTTGTCTCTTCCCAGTTGGACACAACCCTTGAAACATATTCTTGACACCCGAAACCAAAGCATTTGGGATGTGTGACCAGTCCTTGTCAAATATTGTTAAGAGCCAGGACCATGACAGTTGGGATGTGTATCCAGTCCTTGACAAATATCGTTAACAGCCAGGACCATGATAGTTGGGATGTGTGTCCAGTCCTAGACAAATATCGTTGACAACCTGAGTCATGACAGTTGGGATGTGTGTCCAGTCCTTGACAAATATCGTTGACAACCTGAGTCATGACAGTTGGGATGTGTGTCTAACCCTTGACAACAAGAGAATAGAGAACCGTGATTGCTGCCCAGTCGACTATGATATTTACTACGTCGTCAAAGCCATGTAAGAGAAAGAGTAGAACTAAGCCTGTGACTGGAAAGAGGTTTAATCCATGAAGTAGTGTAAATAAACAAGAGGCTTACTGCAGAACATTATCATCCTTAGAACGAGGTAAACCACGTAAAGAGGTAAATTATCACCTACAGAACAAGGTAAACCAAGTAGAGAGGTAAATTATTACCTACGGAATGAGGTACATCACGTGAAGAGGTAAATTATTACCTAAAGAATGAAGTAAACCACCTAAATAGATATAGAAAAGATCGTATGGAAAATCTAGTTTAAAAGGATTTAACCTTTTGTCACTTAAAAGAGACAATATATTTTTTTAAATAATATTATACATGTATACGTTTATATACGTCTGTAATACAAAATTTGGGTTTTTAATCCACGATTATCTTTTTAAATTGATTTCTATGAACAGTTTTGCTGAAATTCTGAGTATATGTCTTAAGTTTAAATATAAACTACGTTTTCCAGTCGATTTAGTTTTCTAACTCACCGTTTTATTTGTGTTTAGTGAACATATTTGTGATTATTATATTTTTCTCAAATTACGTTCGATTTATTACAATATCAACTTGTAATTAACCAGTTTTATAGCTTCCAGAGTTTGTTGTTTTTTATCACTGTATTTAATTCATGGAATTCATTTCAATTTGTTTGATTTTGTTTTCAGGTTGTCACACGTACTTATAATCATTTTGTTTAGTTTCACCTTAGTTTTTATTTCTGGTCTTCTGAGAACTGAACAAAACTAAGTACAGAGTTTGAATGTTGTCATCTCAATAAATCTTTAACCAGGGGAAGACCTGTAAAGGAAATCTTCTCTGATAACAAATAAACTACCAAAATTTCAAAATAGTTGTTGTTCTATTTACTTCACGGTTTTATCTATCATTAGAATTATTGTAAAAACTTTCAGTATATTTTATACAATAATTTTCTGTTCATCACGACCGTACAAACCGTCGTGGACAAAGATAAATTTACAAACTTACAGCGATAAGATTCGGGGTTTGAATTATTAAGGGGAAGACGGTGAAGTAAACACATCGTGTATTCTTGCACTAAAATATCCAATTTAAAGAATTTAAAAAACGACATATATCGATTTACCCAATCACAAAGTACTGCTTTAAGTGAATATAGGAAGTTATAACTCTGTCAGTTAACTTTTAAATTTAGTCTTTACTATTTAGTTTTAATTTACTGAAACTGCTTCTGCCATCTTTCCAAAATAAGTGAAGAATATATTATAATTTTTTCCTCAGAACGGCTGGTATATCGGTATTAACAGTTTTACTGATTAACAGAGAACAACGTTTCGACCTTCTTCGGGTTAAAGTTTAGAAGTACGGGATTGTAGAAGTCGTTTAAGTTAGACGTTAGGTTATTAATTATTATAGGTATAAAGGTGTTCCTTTATATTGATTTAATTTTGGTTTCAGTTGTTGTATAAGTAGGACTTCTTTAATTTTGCATTTGTTAAAATTTGTTTCCCTACTTTGTATCTCTGTGTTTGGTATGGTTATGTTGTGTTTATTTGATTAACAGTGTTCAAAAACGTGTGCAGGTTTTCTTTTGTGTTATTGGAGTCTAGTTTTCATTTTTCTGTTGTTTTTTTCTTCTATTTAAAAGTCGTTGCAGTTATCACATTGCATATTTTAAATAATGTTGATGTTGTGTTTGCCAGTTTAGTTTTTACACAGCATAGACTTTAGTTTTGAACCTGGTTTTTCAATAAATTTGGTGTTCACTGGAATGTTCTGTTTTGTTATCAGTTTTTTTCCAAATGTTGATTGTCTTTTTCCTGATGTTAGGAACATATGGTATACAGCAGTGTAAGGTTTTGTAGTTTGTTGTATATTGGGATTTATTGTTGTTTGACTGTTGTTGGTCTACATGTGTGCGCATCTTTTTTACACGGTTTTTTGAGGAAGTTTGTTGATGTTGATAAGGTGTTGTTTTATTTTGCTGATTTCATCGATAATTTTATCCGGTGAGCAAAACTACACATAAAGAAATGGTCCAAGTATGAGGAATCCCGTGTCACCAGTTCGAGCTAACATTCTAGTTTAAATGCTGTTCTCTGCTCATCAGTAAAAGTGCTATTCCCATACCAGCCGTTTTGAGAAACATTTTAATTTCAAGTGGATTTCTCATCATCAAGAATGTTATATATTTATTTCGGTATGTTCATAACGTTTCCAGAAACTTAATTAAATATTAAAAACAATTATGTTATTTCTTTCTTCAAAATTACACAAGTTCTGTATCGGTTTGGCATAATAAAAGTGTTTATTATATTCACAACTTTTCACCAGCTAAACCTGGCATCGTCAAGTGGTATACAAGAGCTGTGTTAATTTCCATAAACTATTGTATTGAAAGTTATGTATTTAAAAACGGCTGGTATTGGTAGAGAAAGCACTAGTAGAGGAGTGAACAACGTTTCGATCTTCTACGTCATCGTTAGGATGAATTGAAGGTACTTTATAAATTTTGTTGGTCGTGGTTCTTGTAACTCACCTGATTACGACAGGTACACAACTGTTTACGAATCATTTGTTGTGTTAAATTTCTCTAAAGTAATGTCATGTTTTTCAAATCTTTTGAAGTATTTTCGTTGTTTCAAGTAAGTATTATTGCGCCATATGTCTAGTATTGTGAATAATGTTATAGTCTTAGTTGAGTTACTTATAAATAGAAGTAGGAAATGTGAAGTAAGTAAGTGAAAGTGAAGGTAAGAAAGAGATAGTGAGAAATGTTGTCAAGTAGATGTAGACAGTGTTTCTAAATTGAGCAATAAAGAGTGTCTCTAAAGTGGTGAGTTTTAAAGTGTAATAATCATAAGTTTTATTGTAATAAGAGACAAGAGAAGAAGAATTTGTTTTATCGATTGTGTTCTAAATTAACTGCATGAACGAGCCTGTGTGAACTTAAGACGTGAAAGAGAATTATTTAAAGCTCTGGATACAGCTTTGGTAACCCAAGGGATAATGTAACTGAATTTATCACCGATCGTATTGTGAAAACTGAACAAAGAAGGATAATTCTTCTTCTCAGTTAGGTTATAAAGTAATCGAACCATCCTGTGTGGACTTTCAATTGAAAAGATAATTATTTAAAGCTCGAGATTCAGTTGTGGTAAATAATTATATAACAAACATTTGTTCATATATATTTGATTTGTTTTAATATATTATTTTAAAACACGTGGACTGTTTGGTGTTTGTTTATTGTTGAAGATTATCGTTAATAAGTCACAGAAACGTACTGTAAATAATCTGATTCATTCACATACGTAAAACCATCACAATTTGATGAAACGTTGTGAATAAGGCCTGGCATGGCCGAGCGCGTTAAGGCGTGCTCTCGTAATCCGAGGGTCGCGGGTTCGTGCCCGCGTCGCGCTAAACATGCTCGCCCTCCCAGCCGTATGGGTGTATAATGTGACGGTCAATCCCACTATTCGTTGGTAAAAGAGTAGCCCAAGAGTTGGCGGTGGGTGGTGATGACTAGCTGTTTTCCCTCTAGTCTTACACTGCTAAATTAGGGACGGCTAGCATAGATAGCCCTCGAGTAGCTTTGTGCGAAATTCCAAAACAAACAAAGTTGTGAATAAAATAAACAGTTTTACTGTGTACAATAAACAAACAGTTTGTATGAATGCCCAAAAAATATTGCACTGAGAGTGCTATATAATGTGTATTGATCATTGGTGGTTCTGGATACATTGAAAATAAAGATAATATTTTATTTATAGAATATAATAATAAACTAAAATTATTACGTGGGAGTTTCTTTTCAAGTAACATAATCATATACATACTAAAAACACGATTTTACACAAACGTGCAAGTATTTTGCATGTGGATGTCTGAATGAGAATTGTAAAATTAACTTGTATTATGCATGCCCATATGCAATATTATTTCATTAGAAGTTAAGGAAGAGAACCGAACTAAAAAGGTGATGGCTTTAAAACGATCACAACGAGTAATAAAAACTAATGATAAAATAGAAATAAAACTCAGTGTTGTGTGTAACATTTAAAATAGGATTAAAAACTCAGTATTGTGTGTAACACTTAAAATACTAGTGAAAAACAGAAAAGAATCAAATTGTCAGAAAACCGAGTTTGTAGAAATACAAAATTATCAGTTTTGTGAATGTTAAAATGACGTAGGAAGATCGAAACGTTATTCTTTGCTTATCAATAAAAGTGTTAATATCCATACCAGCCGTTTTGAAATACATTTTCATTTCAATTGGGTTTCTTGTCATCATTTATGACACAAGAACATAAAGATGCTTTTAGATTGGGGTTTTAGAATTTTTCGGACTTGAATATCCTTTGTATTTAATGATATTGGAAAACAAGTGAATATTGATCAACTTGGAGTACCACGACTATCCAGAAAGAAACCTAAAATAAGTCGTACTTCACTTTTCATAAGAAAACTGCAGCAACCTGCAAGGAATAATAATTCATAAAGATAAGTGAGTGTCATATTTTACCTCAGGAAATAGGGCAAACCTTAATCAGGAAGGGTTTTCTTATGAAAAAGCGGCATCAGTAATTTGTTCACAAATCTTTCCACAATATTAAACCATAAGTTACTTCAAACAATTGAAGACTGAAACATTTGTTTATGCTATTTCATACAGAGACGTATCAGTTAACCCACAACATGCAAGGCCTATGGGTTTCTTTACTATGAGACTTAGGAAGTGGGAACAGATGCTCATACACTAGCTGGATTATTAAAAGTATAGAAGGAGGAGAGATGTGTGTTCGACATGAAAACATTTCGAAAAAGCAGGTTACAATGCAAAATACACTGCATGACTATTATTAATGTTCACGTTGTAAGATAGAACAGGACCAGATATAACGAAACATATAAGTTCTACGAAATATTATACTTACACAAAGTTATACAAATAAAATATATTTTTGAATAAACAGTAAAGTAAAAGTTGGTGAATTTTTAGTTGTTACTCGGAATAACCATGTTAAGTCTGGATATTTTTGTTACCATTCAACATTGTGGTCCCCCCAGTGGCTCAGCGGTATGTTGTTATGTAAATGTCATGTAAATGTTTTGTAAACGACAACATATCGTGTTGTGTTTGGATTTCCATATTTATATTATTGTTTCGAAGTTCAAAACAATAAAATATGTTGTTATTCATTTAAAATAACATTTAGAAATTTCTAGAATTAGGTCGATCAATCATATGCTTATAAATGATTTGTATGGCGGCCTTGGTGTCAAGACAACGAGTCTCGTGCAAAAACAGACATGCGCGGATTGCTCTGGAATTCTGTGAAAGTTACGCGATTGTTCGAGAAAACAGTAGGCCTACTGGTATAAAAACAGACGGTGACGCGAGAAATGATGAGAAGAGTCTGTCATTCGTTTTTACTTTCGATTCAAAAGATATTGTCTCCGTTCGAGAAATTTTCAACGTTTGCTGTGTGTTTATTCAACTTGGATTTGTGACTGAAGCTAGATCTACAGAAGCTGTGATTTTATTTCGTCAATCTTTACGACTCTTTTCGAATTAGTGGTTATACTGAAGGTCAACACGTACAGGACTGTTTAGGGAGACCGAAAAAGTGGGAGACGACAAATTTGAGACATTCATCGGAAACATCGGAAAAAGAACTTCGTCAAATTTATTGAACTGTGAATTATTTCTGGACTTCTCCATTCAAACTTCGGAATTTCTTCGTGGGACCAAATTCACACCCTTGATGGAATTTTGGATTTCTGATCTAGACTTTTGGACTTTCATTCTGAATCATTATATTGGATAAAGGGCAGTACCATTTTGTATTGTAATTAATTTTAAACAGAGTATCTGTCATTGTTGTTATGTAATTTATGTTATATCTGTTACATATATAATAGTTTATTGTAATAAATTATACAAGCTGTTATCTGTGTCTTTCTGTTGCGTTCAGTCTACAGTCAACATAAAAAAACGTAACATATGTCTGCGGACTTACACGCTAAAAACCGGATTTCGATACCCGTGGTGGGCAGAGCAATGTTGTTGTGCTTAATTCAAAACAACAACAACAACCTGGTGTACAGAATACATATGGTCGTTTAAAAATTTAGCGATAACACAATGAAACAAAATTTCTCCTTTTTTTGTTCCTGGACAGAAAATGTTATTTCCCCATTGCTTATGCCTAAAGTAAATGGAAAAGACCCATTTTTCTCTTCAACCTTTACTTTTGTGACTTAGGAGAGTATAAGGAAAACATGATGGGAGGCTATGTTTCGGGACTGATACGTCAAAGTGATTTACATTACGGTCGCAAATCTCGAAAAAGTACTCACTTCTAAACATTTTTGTATAACTTTAGTGTAAATACATGTACATCTTGATTCATATGTTCTTTTATTCAGACCTTAAGTAAATGGAAATGTGCAAATTTGCTTGTTTTTACAAAGAAAATAATTTAATTTTTAAATTTTGTTATTCAGGTAAAAAAACAAAATTTGAAGGGAATAATGGATATTTTTGTACTTTTACAACACATAAGCAATTAAAAAATAACTCACATTATCAAGGAACAAAATTTGTGTTACATGGTGAAATTATTTGGAGGAAACCAACTTTGAACGGTAACTTTAAGGTAAAGAGACATAATTGAATACTTAAAATCATCAGTTTATTGATTTTCCACATAATAAACATAACCATCATTCACATGAAGATGATGGAAGTCAACTTTTATCAGTGATATAGTAAATGAAAACCAAAACGAAGATAAGTTTACGGATTCTTTGCATTCAAAGTAACATTTAAGACAGCTAATGTGTAACTTTGCATTGACAAAGACAAAGAAATATATAAGTCAATATTATTTAAGAAACTGGTCAAACAATAGTAGTGCGAAATTTGAAATGTAGCTAAACTTTTATGAATGTAATATGATACAGGAGAATTGAAAAGATATGTTTAACAGTCTGACAGACAATACAATTAAATATAAAGACGAGAAGAGAAATAACATGAGAATAAATTAAATGTACCAAAATGTTTTAACCTCGATGTTTTGTTAGTTACAAACAAATTCAAGGGAAGTTTGGTATCACCTTTATTACTGTTTACAAATAATATATTTTAATTAAAATTTCAATCTAGTAAAAGTGATATGAACTTTTTTGAAAAAAAAAAAACTTGAAATATAACTCCAACTAAATGCCTTTATATACATCTTAATTTGTAGCACTTGTGGCTTTGGTACATAGGAACAACACAAGTGAGCTGTATAATGGAAATGCAGAAGATCAGAAACCGAAAGAAAATGTACTAATTTTAGAAAGAAACAAGAGATTGAAGGAAGAAAGATTCTCCATTCTGAATGGTCTTCTATCGAAATGGAAGGACTGTCTTCTTTACCAGGTACCGTTATGTCAGTATATTCTTCTTTACCAAGAAAATAATTCATTCATTACGAACGTTTCGACTTCATTCCTATCGAATCTTTAATTCACTAGAGTTTTGTAAACAGTAATTTTATTTTAATGTAAAACCAGATAACCTACCATTATGTCCACAAGTGTCACAGCAGAATGTCTATGGACTTACACCACTGGAAACAGGATTTCAATACCCGTGGTGGGCAGAGCACAGATAACCCTTTGTGCATATTTGTGCTTAATTCCAAAGAAACAAAAATACCCATTATATTGATAAAAGTAGAAACCTCTATGGTAGACAAAAACAAAATAAATTTGATTAATAACACCGAATATTGTTCAAATCCATAAAATATCTAAGCATTATGTGTATTCTGTTTTTATTACTGTGTGAAAAAGCAGTGAACCATAGATGGTTTAAACTTAATGTTTATTCACACGGCATGATGAATTGCTTGCCTAATGGTGAAATTGTATCGTTAATTTAGGTTTAATAATGAATTCTAGGTTTGTTAGTGATATAATTAAAGGACTGAACAGAGTAAATCTAAAGATAAAACTATTCACAAAGCAAATCACAACGTTGTACCAACCTTAAGGTTACAATAATTGACTGACACATGACTGGATTAATTTACATCAATGTTCCGTCTAATAAAGATAAATATTTATTTGAGACACCAATAATCATAGAGAGAAATTAATGTACGTAATAGACAAAGTCTCCAAGAAAGAGCAATGACATCATCAGCTGGAGAAACAATTATCTGCAGATACTTGGAACATTTAGGGAACTTCCCTTGTCAATAAGGCACTCTGATAATACATTTATGGATCTATCCCAATCAACAAGGCTTTATGATAATGCTATGAGACTGAATCTGGTGACTGAGGCTGTATTTGTCTAGAGACACGTGTTAGGAAGAATATAAAGGCTTTCCTTATATAAATACATTGTCTTTGCTACACAGCTATAAAAAGACAAATATAAGACAGGTAATTATTGTAGATATTCAGTTTAAAAGAATGTGAGTGCTTGAGGATTAAATAACTGTTATCTAATAGGCACCATAAGTCGCGGCCTTTAGGCTCATAGTTCCACAAAGTATCACTAGAGGATACCTTAGTATTATGATCGCGCAGCCAGTTTGTGTGATGTAGATAAATAAATATCAGCTTTATATCAATAATCAGTCTCAAAATTAATAATTTAATGTCATTAACATCTTTATTTGATAAGTAAAACGATTATTTTTAATTAATTATGACGAGAAATAAGTTATTTAAAAATAACTTAAAGGATTTTGTTATTATAAGAGGATGTTGCTACCAGTTATAATGGTATCACAGTTTATAGAATGAGGTTACTATTTACGATGGTACCATAGTTTGTATGATGACATTACTAATAACAACAATGGTACCACAGTTTGTAGGATGACGTTATTATTAACAATGGTACAATAGTTTGCTGGATGACGTTACTAATAACAATTGTAGCATTGTTTGTAGAATGATTCCACAAAGAATAATGGTACCATAATTTATAAGATGATGCTACGCATAACAAAGCTATCATACTTTGAAGGATAATGCTATGAATTACAATGGTACTACAGTTTGTAGGATGACATTACTAATAATTACAATGGTCCCACAATTTGTACGATGACATTATTAATTAATTGGAATCTTTTGCATGAAATGTTTTGTTTATGTGTGAATCAAAACATCTGCAAAAATTGTCTCTCTCATACTAATACTTTTTGAAATGTCCAACTCAAATAACGTTGATAAACTTTGATTGTTAGGAAAAACAAAGGAAAGAAAACATTTTCATGTAACAGAAAAAAAAAGGAACAACAACAACCAGTATCTCTAAAAATTTTAGTATAAAACGAAAATAGCGTTGAAAGTAAAGAACTGGAATTAGACATTTTGAAACACGCAGACATAAACCATTGGGTAAAGTACGTAATTTCCGGGTTGTAATGATACTTACTAGATGAAAGTCACACCCCAATATAGTGATTCTAGTGTATATATGAAATATTTATTAACAAATCAAAAATTTTATTTAAATTCTCTTCTTTTTAAAATTTTCTCTTCACATTCCCTTTCATGTTTAAACGCATTAGGTGATCAGTGATACAAACGAACGCAGTTAATAACTAAAAAAAAGAGTTGAGAATCATAATATTAAAACCACTTTTAATTATAAACAAAGTGAGTATTCTTCAGGTTTTATAAATCCAACATATTTGCTATTTATTAATACAAGAACAAAGTAAAATCACAGACATGACAAGCATATTGAAATATTGTAGTTCGCTGTTTTCATCAAACCTAAGAGCTAAAAACTTTTTATGCTCACTACTTAATAAACTGTTCCCAATATACAGTAATTGACAAAATTACAGACAAGGCTAGTCAAAAAATATAATTTATACTCATTTTAATTTATTAATTAACCAACAACTAAAATCAAATTTCAGATAATTACATGTCAAGTTCAATTTTATTTTGGTACGTTACACGCTATAAATTTCTGTTTCTAACAACTATGTTTGAAAAATTATATGTCTTCATTTACAATTCTCATACAAAGTTTACGTATCATCACATTTAATTATGTGAAACCAAAATTAGGTGTCACTCGTAATGATACATTATTTAACAAAACATCGAGACAGTAATATACTATTTACAAATAAAAATATTATTATAAAATACTGACATGGCCCAATGTAACAATACTGGTGTTATGTACTTGTTCTAACACTTTTTAATCATTCAGAACAAATTCCTTCAGACAAGACATAGGGTGCATTTTCCAAAGTGATTCCAGCTGAAATGATTACAGAAAGTCTATAATACAAATCATGCAGTTGAAATTCCCAATTAATTTGACTACCCCTGATCATGCTGGATGTTTGGATATTAGACTCATCCTCTATCACTTAAAACTGATGTGTTTCATCATATCTTATTATCAATATATGGAAATAAAAAGTACAGGTAAACAAGTATCTATATACTTGAGCCAGGCACAAAACAATGTAACCTTTGACCTTTATCCAGACTTTCAGTGTACTTGATCCAAATCTCTTACATTTGAGACTAAATATTTATTTTAATGAAAAAAAAACAAATAATAACATTAGATGTTTTTATAAGTGTAAAAGATAATATACCATACATTACCGTAAATTATTTCAAAATATCTCATGGTCATCTCAGTGTTTGTTTACACATAATGTTACAGAAATGAAACATAAGAACTTTAACTGAAATAGCAGTATGAGCATAATGTACAAAATTTGTATGAGAGGTATTTCAGTGTTTTACAATTTATGATGTTTGTTGTATATTAATGTATCGTGAAGTTTTGTTAATAAATATTTCTGTATTTGTAACACTTAACTCTGAAATTTTACACACTCATATTGTAAAGATAACATATTGGGCTATGATGAAAAGTTAGAATACGGAATTTCATTTTGAAAGTTTTAATCACGTCCCTCGCTGCTTCTTGTCGTTTGATATTTGGTAACGATCTTTCTAGAAGTTTTATTTTTGTTATTGTTTTTAAGCTTTTCAATATTTATAGAATTGGCTTTTTGCAAGTGTGCTTGTATTAACTGTGTTTTTCATAAATAACTTGTAATACTAAGTTTCCAATAGATTTAGTGTTGTAACTTTGTTTTAGGTACCTGTGTTTCTCAGAATGTATAGTTATCTTTTATTTGCTTCTTCAGTGTTTTTCACCCTTGTTTCAAAAGCTAATTTTTGTGTATTATCACTTCTAACCAGTGTTATTTCCAGTAGCCATTCACTATCATCAAAAGGTTTATCTTTGATATTATTTTTATCCCATAATTTCCTTCTTTTGTTCAGTTTTCGTTTCACTCTTATCTTAAAATTTCATATAACAAGAAGAATACTGTCCATATAAGTGCTTTATCATTTTTTGCCATTGAGGATCAGATGCTTTCATAAATTCACATAATATTTCCTTTTTCTGAGATTCCATTGCTTTATGTTCCTTTCTATATAGAATCTATCATGTTGGTATTCTTTCTCATTCAGAACCAAATGCTTTCATTTTGGTGCATCACGTCTCTTACTAATAAGGTTTCGCTGTTTCTATCTAATATATCATGTTTCTTTTATATTCATGTTTCATTAATTCTCTATAAATGGATCATGTTCTTTCCAACTCAGGATGTATTGATTCCATATAGTTGTATTATATTATATTTCTTTCTATGCCACATCAACTGTTTCTCACAAGGTTTCTAATTTAGTGAAGTCAACTACTAGAGTAAGAAATGTTTCGTATATTTCATTATCCACTTCATGGAATACTTCTGTCGACGTATCATATATGAAAACAGTAAAACAAAGTACTGGCTTGAATGGTTTACAATTCTCTTAGCATAAGCATGTGTTTCTGAATGTAAATTGAAAAAGCTTTTAATCGTGAATTTTTGCGTTTCAATGACAAACTTTTTATTAATTTATAATAAAACTAAACTACATTTTTACAGTATACACCACACCTGTATTAAATTGTAAGAGAAATAATCTGCTTTTCTACAGTGTATATCGCTGTCTGTATTAAATTATAATAAAAATAAACTGCTTTCCTTCAGTAACAACAGAAATTAAAATTTTATTTTTATTATAATAAGAATGATAAAGGAACTTATTGACAACTTTAAAAATTAATTTATTTTTGAATATATTTTATTGCACTTAATTGCTATAAAAGTTTTATTTTATGTTTATACGTCTTAAAATATGTTTTTCAATTTACGTTATTTATGTTTACTTGAAAACGGTTTACGAATGCTTTCATCAGGGATTCTCAGTGAAATTACATCCTGAACGGTTACGTCTGAAGTGATGAAACCGCTGGAAAAATAAAGGACACAAAAAATGATGAATCATATTGTAGTGTTATATGTATATATATATGTTTCTATTACAGGTTTGTTTTATTTAAATAATAAAATTCTTTGTTGTTGCATTGCACGAACTGCCTAGAAAAAATTGATTCGGGGCGACTAGTTTAACTTTGCAGTTGTAGCTGTTTTTGTTATGGTAGCCTATTTTAACCTCGTTGTTTTTGCACACCCATAGTCCAAAAGTGCAAACCTCGTTTCTTGTTGGAATAAATCATGAACTCTTTATTTCAAAGCCCGTGTACCAAAATTGAGGTCCAAGCTGAACCATTTACAAGAGTGTAATCAGTGAGATAATACTGATATGTCTGAAAACTGTTTTACTAAATCACGGAAATTATTATTTTGAGTTTTCCAAGCTTATTATAAAAGATATAATTGAATGTAAGTGACAAGTATTTTAAAACATAAGAAATTAACTCATTTTTTATTTGTAGGTACATAATTATTTGATTTTGTATTCTGTTTCAGTCTTGTGAAAATTTGTATTTTTTCCAGGAAACTTGCACTGAACAAAGTGGATACGAAAAATGTGACCCTGACTTGGTAGTAGTAGCAATGGCTGCCTGTTTTTCAGAATATGTAAGCGTCTGTGGGTCAATAATCAACTTTAAAGGACAGATAGTAGTTACGGAAACATTTATTTGTTAGAGAGAAATTTTAAATAGAGTGACAGAAACTTTGTTGGAAATGAATTAACAAGGAATGTCATTTTAATTACTGGTATTTTAGCTCTCATTAGACAGGAAGTGGAAGTTAAAATAACTTAAAATTACTGTTTAACTATAAAGTTAAAATTCTTGGATGTTTGTTGAGATAATAAATATCATATTCAGTGCGTTAAAAGTTGGCCTTAAACATATTTGTCAATGAATCTGTTTCTTAAGTGTATTTGTGTAATTCTTTGTCTGTTAATAAGGAGAGAAAGAATAATAAACATTGTGTTTGTTCTGAGTGATGAAGGAATGGAGTTGGAGGTAAAGTGAAGAAAACTAAGCAGGTGGACTCGAAACAACCGAAACTAAATTAAAATTCCGATCAAAACAATGATCAACTTATTACTGAAACTTAAAATATGGTTATAATTCAGAATTATTGACATTTATATAAACTTTGATATTTTCTTTTAAAATAGGAAATGTAACTTTTCAGACAGTGTAACTCTTCAATATATTTTTTTATAAATCACTAAGTTGTTATTTGTATATCAACAAATAAATATTTACATTTTTACTTGTTTAGTTAACTGAATAAGAATATTCTAAATATTCAGGCCTGACAAACAGTTTTTACGATGTTTGTAGTAACAATGTTTTATTACCGTTTTCTGTGTTTACAAGCGAAACAAATTGCAGGAAACACTATTTTTCCGGTAGATGTCACTCTACGTATCTTGAAATTAAGTTATCACATATTCAATTTTTTTTTCTCACAGGAAGACTGTGATTCAAATTTGACATGCTCTGGAGGTAAGATATTTTATTAAAGATTGTAGTATAAAATATATATGTCATATAAGTAAACATTTTTGAAAAATATTAGGAAGGGATATATTTAAAAGTTAGATTAACGACCCAGGATTCACAAGTGTAAGATTAATTTAACTTCGTAGCGTTGGGATATAATATTACTGCATCGGTGATATATTACCTTATTCTCGCATTGTAACCAATTTAAGACGAGTCTTCTGAGTAAGACATACCAAACAGTATAATCCAAACCCTATAATCAAAACTAATTGTATGTGTTGATTAACATACCCACAATTACCACGCTTATTTATAACTTGTTTGATTAGCAGTCACGCGCAGATGAACTTACAGGAGGTAGTAGTGACTCGACTAACAGTTTTACATTGCTAAGTGACCATTTTAATTCGCTGGTTTGGTTGCATATTTATTGCCAGTTCACATGTACTCAGTCAGCTCTGTGATAACGTGTATTTTACTATTTTCCACATAGCATTAATAGTTTTATTTAGAACCAGACCTTTGACAATGTGGAAGTGAGGCCGTTGTCTTTCTAGTAAAGAACACATTATAAAATACCGAACGTTACCTTTGATTTTGTACACTTTTACCAACACTTGTAACTTTGCATACGTCATTCCGAGTTTTATCTACAGAAGAACTACGTATGATCTCCAAAAGGAATTCAAAATTCTACTTACCTTTTAAAATTATCGAACATTCAACTCTTTATGGAAAGAGTTGTAAACAATAAACTTCATGTGAACAAGAAATAAAAGCAACTTTATGAATTTCCAGAGCAAACAAAAAAGGTTCGTTTGTTTAGAGTGAAGCACAAAACAACACAATGGGCTGTCTTTCTTACTCTGAATATCGAAACCCGATTTTTAGTAGTGTGAGTCCGCAGACATGCCACTGTGCTAGTGGAGTCCAGACAAGAAGATGACATTCCAGTTCATAGAAATACAAAATATTATTTTAATTTCAAGACAGTATTTTACGAAATTCGTTAACGTACTTGTGTAATAATGACGTCATAATTCCCCACATTCTCATAAGGGAGCGTATTGTCAGAGAAATATTCCTGGGCAGCCAATAATACAAAGTCGAAGGATACGTTATCCAAAATAGGAGAGCTAAGATTATTGATTCACAAAGAAATGAAGGAAAACCATTTGCGACATAAATGGGGCACCAACATCTTCCAGGATAACATCACGAGATAATACAAAACCATACATATTTTAAGGGTAACGTGAAAGGACTTTCCAACCTAATAAAGATATGTTTATATTTCCTGGTAATCGCTCATTACATATTGGACAATAATTTAAAGTTGACACAAACCAAACTTAAATAAGCTTTCAGGCCTACTCCAATTTTAAAGACAGTTTTAATGAGAAAAATAGCCAAAAAAACGAATTGTAACAATATTACGAGGCCATCATTCATGCTAAGTTTCTCAAAATTATTTAAATGAATTTTTTGTGTCTTTGGCATGTTTAAACATTGTCGTTAAATTCAGCTTTCTATCAATTATTTAATAAATTGTAAGTCTAAGAATGAACTTGTCCTCTTTTGCTGAAATTTATTAGAATGGAAATTATGGTGTTGAAAATGATACGTGGCCATAATTATTATGTTGGGAATACTTAGTGACTGAAAAATGAGTTTCTAGAACAGCAATGAAGGTAAATCATCGTTTTTTTCAAATCCAATTAACCATCAATACTGAAACATCTAATGTGATTGAAATGTTGTTTACTGGTTTTTGCATCATGTATCGTTACTTTTAGTAATTGCCTGGCATTGTCAGGTGGCGTACGACTAGTAATCTGAGAGTCGCGGGTTCACATCCCCGTCACGCCAATCATGCTCGCCCTTAAAGTCGTGGGGAAGTTATGATGTGACAATCAATCCCACAATTCGTTGGTAAAAGAGTAGCCTAAGATTTGGCGGTGGGTGGTGATGACTAGCTGCCTTCCCTCTAGTTTTACACTGCAAATTTAGGGCTGACTAGCGCAGATAGCTCTTGAGTAGCTTTGCGCGAAATTCAAAAAGCAAAACAAACTTTTTTCTACATTTCACCAGATTCGCACATGTAGTTCTTATTTATAACATTTGTATACAAAAGGAAGTAATAATTTATGATGCTTTTCTCGTGTTGAAAGAAAGAATAATGGTTGTCAGACTTGAAAATAGCGAGAGGTGTTTGTATCATGAATGCATTAAATATAACAACCCCGTTATTATTTTACCTTTACTTGGGCACGTAGTTTTACTGTAAACTAGCTACTCGTTAAAAATATTTTGTAATAAAGCATTCAGTACATGTTTTGTAACCATTTGTGAAGATGTTTACTACTATGGTAAAATTTTTGTGGGAATAATTATCTTTCGACCATTTATACACAGCCAGTGATGTTTTATACAGAAAAACTCTCACACTAGTGATTATTAAATATATTTTGATATCATAACTTATGAATATGTAACTTTAAATAAAGTTCCTGACCATATTAATAATATTTTTTCATAATCTTTGTAGAATCTTGTTTTGACATGCTCAACAGACAATGTAATGCATAAAGCACATAGTAACATATTCCATAATCTCGCAAAAATAAATATATTTTCAACACAAAATAACTTAATATCATAATTGTTTTTACTTACAGAAGTAGAAAAGACTTGTTTATTTGATAAAGAACAGTTGAGAGTGTGTGAATACATTCATGGATGTTATCAGTGTAATTCGTCATCAAACAGAGAATGTTCTCCAAGATTTGTCATTTCGTTGAAATTGGCCATGCTGGAAGAAAAGTATGTTTGGAACTGTATTTTATTCTATGGCGTAATTACCGCTGTATAATTAGTTAGTATATTTGTATATTGAGTATACATAACAGTAACATGCTGAGAACAGTATAGTGGCGTCAAAGTTTGGCCATACCATTGAAGCTTCTCCAATTGTAGCTAGAAGTAACTACTTCAGGGTTTTGTTTTTCTTTTAAGTTCAGTGTACGATTACACAAAGGGTTATCTGGGCTTTTTTCACCTCGAGTTTCTAAACGGGATTTTAGCACTATAAGTTCACAGACTCTATTTCAAGAAGGTTTTTTTTCTACTTCTTTCAATCAATATTTATTTTCTTCTGTTTGCAAAATCCTTGGAAAGGGGTTTGTATTTTATGTTTATGGTAAAACTTCTAGAACTGTATACCGCCGCCCCGAATTTAAAATCTTGACTATCAAATATAAGGGTTTGATTGTAACTTTTATAAAACACTCGCAACTTAAAATACAGGGTATAATTGCTCACAGTTGAACTCGACATGCCCAGAGCTCTACCACAGGACCAACTCTCTCCTGTCTGAAAAGGGTCAGAATGACGAATTTACTTTTTTGATTCATTACTTCCCTATTTCTATATTTCTAATTTTGCTGATAAAATTAACTATTGTTTATTTTATTCCGTATGTACAGTAATGTGTACGGAAGTAAAAATAAAAATTCTGAAGCATGATGTATTGTTGAGCACAAAGCAACACAACAGATTATCTGTGCTGTACAAATCAGGAGTATTGAAACACAGGCTCTAGCAATATGAGCCTCCAGACTCATCACTGAACTAACTCTGGCCCTAAGACTGTACTTCAGTTTAAAACATGTCAGTAATAGATGTTAGGCTTAAATCTTATAGGTAGCTTCATATATTAATATTATAACACCATATGCAAAGTAAATTTTCAAACAGAGTAACAGAGTCATTACAAATAGCATAATAGTTTTATACAATAAATAATTAGTAATTAACCTGTATTGTCTCAAGCTTAATGTTTCTCAGATTTATAGAACTGATAAAATATTTGAATATTGTCTCCTATGATGTATTGAAATAGAATTATTTTTATCCTTTATAGGAAAAAAATATTGTTGGCAAACCATGACAAAGGAACAAGTGAATGTCGAGGTGAGTCGAGATTACATTCTCCAAATAGCATTTTCAAATACATTGAACACAGTTAACTTTCCAGGTGGATCTCATTTTGCACCTAAAGATGTAATTCTGAGAGGCACTTTTTTAGAATATTGTGGCGGAGTGTCCGCTATAAAAACAGGACAGAAATTAATCAGATTATTCAAATATTTGTGTCTTTCTGTGTGGTATTTCACCTTACCAAAGTATAGTATATGACATTTAGCTAAATCTTAACGCTCGAATGCTGTGCATCAGGTTTAAAACGTCTTGTGCATTTGAAAGCTGACATTAGGAATATCTGTTTCAATACTCAAAAAGGCAATGTTGACCTCAGTAGGGCCGAAATTCTTCTTATATTTAGGCCTAGTTTACCTGACTAGAAACCCGAGGTTCAAGACATTGCACTACCAAACATGCTCCATAGATGTAGTTGTGAGTACTTTGTTAATCAACGACACCACAGACTTACTAATCGATTAAGAATGGCCACTTTAAACTGACAGTGCTGTAAACTAGATGCCTTCCTCACCAGTCTTTGTTTTCTTATATTTACACAAAACTGTTCAAGGTCTAACGGTTCTTGCTTTCAATAATTTTGAATTCAGCCTACAATAAATGCAGATAGTCAATGGAACCCACTCATTGGCTACTCATGTCGGACAAAGTACTTGTATAACATTTCACTGTCGTCTCTGTAATAAACACAAACTGATAAAAACGTGGCACTTGATTTTATTGTTTCTGATAATGATACCTGTCTGTACATGTGTATAGCCCAGAACGCTAAGAGGGTCATACTGTGTCTTTATTTGGTCTACATTTTAACACGAGGGATGGTAGATTACGTTAGAATTATAGTGGTTTATTTTGTGGTGTATTAACATTTGTGTGTATCATATGTCATTCAGCAAACTGCTATCAAGAAATTGTGTTATGTTTGATTGTTATAGCAGATATAATGTCGTTGAAATGTATTTTTTACATTATTTTTTGCGTGTACCCATTTTCTCAGCTATCGAAGCATTGTTAGATTCATTTACTGATCATAAGACGTTAAAATTAAGCCAACTGTATTTTTCACATGATACAGTAATACTAGATCTATTGTATTTTAAACATAAGACATTAATACTAGGGGTACTGTATTTTAACACAAGACATTAATACTAGGCCTACTGTATTTTTAACATAAAATGTTAATATTAGGCCAACCGTATTTTTAACATAAGACATTAATACTAGACCTACTGTATTTTTAACATAAGACATTAATACTAGGCTAACCGTATTTTTAACATAAGACATCATTACTAAACCTATCGTATTTTTAACATAACGCTTTAATATTAGGCCTTGTGTATGTCTCAACACCACATTCTTTATTTAGTTTGTTTTGTTGTTTTCAAAAAGAACCGTATAAAATGGTAATTCAGCTTCACTAAGTCAACTTTATTCATGGCCGACAACGGTTTTCGCTAAATCTAATTTGAATGGGTGGCGCACAACAAAAACAGTTTTGGTCCGAAATTTGTATGTATGTGCCGTTCCAATCGATATTGGTAACTTTGACAAAAACAAAGCAAAAGAAGGCTCTTTACACTGACGAAGTGGATGTTGTGTGTAAAACAACTTGCATTTTAACCTATTACATATTTATATATAGAAACACTTTTAAAGATACCATATGGACTCTCAATAAGTAATTATACTGTTCCATAAAGTTGAATTTAGTGGTGAGAAATTGTTAATCAAATAAATTATTATTGGAACCGTTATGAATTCTTAGAAAATTTCGGGTATAAAATATCACGTATTATCTTTATTTTTCACCCATATTTCAGTGATGGTATTGTTTCAGGCAAATCTCTTGATCCTGTTTCATGTAATGATCTGTATAAATACCTTTTCTTCAAAGAGATGTCGACATAACATTATTCGCCACAACATTACAATGAAAACTGCAGTTACAAGCATACAATTTCTTATCATTTTTTCCTTGCAAGGTTTTGTAAAGTAAGTATGTTTATTTTATTACAAACAACACTTTTTAAGTATCCGTATTGTACATTATTCAAGTGCAAATTCGTGTGCGTAGAATATTCGATTATTAGTGGTGCATGATTATAGAGATTTATTAACCATATTTTACTTTAGAATAATTTCCTCTTGTTTCGACTATTTATAACTTAAACTACCTTGTTTCGCTTCTCAGGTGTTAAAACGGGCTTATATTGGATGATGCCTCAGTTAATGAATAATAGACGTAATACAGATCATTCTGAAACTTACGACCAACGTTCAACCGTGAATGAAAACGATGCTGGCTTTTTTAATTTTGTAGTGGTCGCTGTTGACAACAGAATAGCTGTCTGGAAGTTTGGTAATTTGATTTTACTTTGTTAATGTTTTTCTTAGATTAACATGTGCAAGTATCTTGTTATTTGCCTGTAACGGAAAACACAAAAACTAGATCTCGACTTCAAAAAGTAATTTTAAAAGTGTTTTACTGTATGATGCCAGATATTTCAAAACAAAACATTTTCATTGTAATTTGTCAGATGATTTTCTAAAGGCCAGACAAACATGTCTTGTGTGACGTAACACACAGTTAAAAAAAGTCTAGATCATGTGCCACGTTTGTCTTATATCGTAGCCTTTATTTATGGCCTGGAATGGTTACATGATTTGTACTGTCGACTTGCAATCCACGAGTCGCGAGTTCAAAACTTCTTCTCACAAACTGTGCACACTCTTTCAGCATATCTTGAATAGAGGATAACATAAGAATGTGTTTCATGCCAAACTTTATAACTTGTGAAACATATATTATATGCGAATATATACTTGTAAAGTGAAGGAATATGTTATATTGCATGGAAAATTAAATAAATATCCTTTTCAGGAAGTTAAAAGTATACAAAGTCAATTGTTGGTTATGTAAATACCTCATTTAAATAATGGATAATATTCATGGTAAACCTGATATATGCTGTAATAGTTGTTTCATTGAGGTAAGGGTTTTGCTTGTTAAAGTGAAACTGCAGATGTGTTAAAATTTTGAGGAACTTTAGAAATATTCTCTGCCAAAAGTAACACTATCCTTTGTAAGATCTTGTGATGATAATTCTTTGGCTCATAGAAACACTTCAACCATTGCAGAGGAAAACTGCCACAAATAAATATGGAAGTCTGAAATAAAACGACCCTCAGTAGCACAGTGCATATATAGAATCATAATAATAGCATCCTCTTTTTGTAAGGCAGACTAAGTATACCTGGTAAGATCATCTGCCTTTATAAAGCATATCCAATAAAGAGATAAACATAATTCAAAATATGTTTGCAATCCTAAGCAAATATCTGCCTGGTAAATTCATTTGCCTTTAGAAACTTTAGCAATAACATCTGCCTATAGCAATATATTTTCCTTCTAGAAGTTTAGTAGCACCTTCTGCCTACAGAACTTTAGTAATGCCTCTTAAAGAACTTTAATAAAACCACCCGCCTAAAGTAGCAATATCATCATGTAAACTCACAACTTATTTGTAGTAATACGCCCTCTGGTTCACCATTTGTGAGAGTGTTTCACCTTCTTTTTCCAGTTCGTAATGTTACCGTTGGATTCACTGTTATTGTTTCCAGCCTGCCCTTGCAACACACCTTCTGATAACACTTTGTGGAACTTTGACATCATCGTATCTGGTGTCTATGACATTGTTGTATCCCCCTCACTACAAATTGTGAAACACATAATGAATCTGACTTCGCCAGGTTAGTGGTGTGGAGTTGAATTCCCCTGCAGCAGCTTAATTCAGTGACAAGTGAAAAAACTGAATAATTAATAACCATACACAACTTATCACACTGGTTACCAATTCTGGCAGCTACTGATAGCTCGATAACAAATAAATTCGAAAGTTTTTTCTGAAGAATTTACAAAGTCAATTCGACGTTCCAAGTGTACCTTTATTTCTTATCATATACATTAAAACTTAATATTTACATTGTTTAATTTTTTAGGTTTGAAAGTGTGGTTTAGCAGAAATATCTTTTTTTGTGAAAGGTGGCACTGCAGTTTTAATAATTAGTAAAATAAAAAGTGGTGCTTTGTTGTAAGAGTGTGTTTGTATTAAATAAAACTAGATACTACAATGTTGGCGTGAATTAATTTTCAATTAATTACTTTTTATAGATTCTCAAGAACAAAAGGGAAGTTATATAAAACCTGATGATAACGTTTCGTTAAATGTTAATGAAATTAGAGCTACAGCAAAAAGTCAATCAGAATATGGACTAGCTAGGTTGATCGTTCTCGATGAATGCAAGTATATTTTGTACTGCTTTTACTTATTGTGTAACACAGAAATACTCAAAATACGTTTGAAATTCTTTCTTGGATTTATAGTTTTTTTATAAGTCCTGAAAATGCAGTTTTTATGTATTCAGAATAAAAAACGTATTTACTGTGAAAATGTTTATCAAGAATGAGAATATAATACTTATGTTTGTTCACTGTACTAGCATTTTGTACTAATTTACCAACTATCAAAGAATTCACCACACCTATAAAAACTGACAAAATATACTACTTTTCAGTCGTACTTTCGACAATTTTATTCTGATTTCCAACTTCAAAGTTACACTTTAAATTTTTGTGCCTAAATCTGATAAAGCTTTTGATAATCTGAAACTTTAAATCAAAATCTAATCTTTATACTTCATACTTCAAGTTGTACTAAGTGCAATAATGATAACACTAAGTGTCTCATAAATAACATGGGCGAAGTCATATCATAATTGTTTTGATTGAAAATAAGTAACCATAGCCTTGCCTAATTTAGCAGTGTAAGACTAGAGGGAAGGCAGCTAGTCATCATCACCAACCGCCAACTCTTGGGTTACTCTTTTATCATCGAATAGTGGGATTGACTGTCTCATTATAACGCCCCCACTGCTGAGAGGCCGAGCATGTTTAGCGCGACCGCAATACGAACCCGTGACCCTTAGATTACGAGTCGCACTCCTTAACATGCTTGGCCATGCCGGGCCTGTTTTTAGAAAGCAGAAGGTGTGGCTTCATGATTATGTTCATGACTTCTTATTGGTTTGTTTTGAATTTTCGCGCAAAACGAAACGAGAACTATTTGCGCTACCCACCCCTAAATTAGCAGTGTAAGACCAGAGGGAAGGCAGCTAGTCATCACCACCCACCGCCAACTCTTGGGTTAATCTTTTACCAACAAATAGTGGGATTGATCGTTACATCGTAACGCCATACACGGCTAAAAGGGTTAGCATGTTTTGTTTAACTGGGAATTCGAACCTGCGACCCTCAGATTCGAGTCGAGTGTCCTAACTACCTGGGTATGCTGATCCTACTTGTTATTGGCTTGTGGATCAATCTTGAATGAATACTTAACTGGTCCACTTTCTCTGGTAACCGTTTTTCCTTTGTTACTTTAACAACTCATTGAGTCATTGTTCGAGAATGCAAAATTAATGTATAACATACTTTTCATTTCATTATCAAAACGACTCTTAAAATCTTTATTTGTTGATATTCATCTATTGAGACAAAAATAAAGATAAAATATTTCAATCCGTGTATTAAGTATCAATTGGAAATTAGTGATATATGAAGATTCAGGGACACAAGTGCAGTATATGTGGTTTTAGAAATTCGATTTCAAGGAACGAGTTTGTCAAATTCAGAGTTCAATAAAAAATGACCTAGGAGGGTCGAGACGTTGTTCTCTGCTTCAAGACTAAAAGTGTTAAAACCCATTCCAGCCTTTTTGAGATACAAAAAGGCTTAATATACACATATTGTTAGTAAATTATTCCATACCAATTCACTTAGTTTGGAATGCGTTATAAAATATAAAACAGTTTAGAAGTAAACTATTTTTCTTAAAGTTTTCAGCCATGATCTAATTTTTGATATTTCATAGGGTTAGGATTTTAATTATGAACGTTTTGGTTTCTGGACAGGTCACAACATTCATGTTATTTGTCAGATGGTAACGCCCTCTTCCTTCAAGCCTCGTTTAGAGTCTAGGCAAAGAAAGATATTTTATGAAGCACATAAAGAAACTGGGTTTTGCATTAAAGACAATCTTTTCTTAGAACTTGTCGACGGTGGTCCTCCAAAATGTAAGTAATTTTATAAAACATATCGTTATAAGCTTTCATAAAACTTATTGATGGTGGTCCTTCAAAATGAGGGTCATGCCATAAAAACGTTTAGTTATTTAGTAGGTAGAACTTATTGATGATGGTTTTCCAAAAGTGTAGGTCAATCTGTAAAAACATACGTCTATAAACTTCAAAATTTTACTTTAACTGTATCTAAATAATATGTTATGTAATTGTCTATATTTTTATCTGTATAAGTTATAAAAGTCAGGTTTAATTACAGTTATGCTCATGCAAAATATTTTCATAAAGAAATTCCACAAACGTAATTCATAACATCGTTTTTCTTTCCAGAAACTTTGACGTAGAAGAACATTAAATGGCTTAAAAGGCTTGAGTTACATTCTAGTTTCTGAATGGAAACACAAAAAGTTACAATTCATTTTCATGTTTACGCTATGCAACAAATATTTGAATTTGAGTAAATGAGTTTGAATTTTAAATTATGTTTATGTGCAAGTTTTTCTCTTTGTTTCGTTAGTTTCAAGTGTTAAAATGTCGGACTTTGAAAATAAAATGATGACCACTCCTGACAAAACTTCAGAAAGTTCATTTGAAACCGTGAAACTAAACAGTCTTGAAAATTTCTGGCTAGAACTTGGCAACATTGATCAGAAGGGTAATTCATCACGTATACCCGGAACATTCATTATTCAAACAAGAAAAGGAGAAAGGTAGGTTTATACATCATTAAATAAGTTTATAATGTAAGGTTTAGTTCTGTTGTTCTTTCTGTCACTAGAAGAAGAAATAACTTTTAAATACTAAAAATTATTAATGTTATGGGATTTATTACATCGAAAAATATTTCCATGTATTGTAAAAAAGGCTTAACTTGATTTAACAAGGCATACACACGCAAATTTTTTTTTTTATCAAAACAATATCAATGCAAGGTGATGTTTTCATCAAATTATTTAAACGACGTTAAAATGAACAATTCTTCACCATTATTTATAAAGATTTATGAATAAATTATGAGAATAAATAAGACATTCTAAAAATTATCTTCTTTGGTTCAGAACCATATCCAAGAGCAAACTGAACTAACCATCTGATCAACAGGTTCAAAGATCCTGCAAAGCATAAAGTTCCGTTCTAGTGAGATCCACTTCTATTATTTGATTCAAAGTCATTATAATGGTGGACGATACTGTCTGGTTATCACCCTTCGTTAATAGTTAAAAGTTATTGACCATTATAACTTTTGTTTAGATTGCTTATTCGTCATTTAAGGAGAAAAAATATGCCAATTGATCAGGGCTGTTAATTTTGTTTCAGCATTGTCTGTCACTTCCATCAAACCCTTTTAGCTCATATTTTAATCTATTGTTACACGTGACTCACGTGAACAATGAGATCATACACGTGTTTTAATTTTTTAAATAATTAACGGGCAATTGTCTCTGTAGTTTGTGATCATCATGTTTTGCAAACATTTGAATGATGCCACAAGTAATAAAACAGCTTCATTTTATCAAAAAGTAACTGATTAATACACAATTAAACCACACTAAATATCTTGTACGTGATTCAACAACTGAAGTTAAAGACAAATATCTGTTACAATATGAACATACTAGATTCATCTGTTCAACATGTATTTAAAATATTTAATTTATTCAAATTAAAAGTAACTGAGATATATGCATTCACATTAACAATAACAAACGAACATTAAAACAAAATAAACGACGTAAAATAAAAGAGGTTAGGTTGGTCTTAAACGATTGGTTGTTTGGTTATATGGCGTTTATTGAAGCATAGCAACTGTGTTATCTGCGCCAAACAACCGGAAAACAATAAAAGTGAAATTATTTAAACATTTAAAAAGAAATCAAGTTAAGATAAAACAATGACCAAGTTTCTGATACAAAGTTAAATAGAATTAAAAAGGTTAATGATCTTAAAAAATTTAAAGTAAGAAGAACAGTGTCAGCATCGCCAATGACACTGTTCAGTGTTAGGGGTAAAACCCATAAAAAACATGTCTAAAATGGTGCCGTTATTCACGACTGTAACGACGGTATGACATCAAAATGTAAACTATTGTGACCTGTGGGTTACACAGACTATACATTGGTGCAGCCGTACCAGATAAACAAATGTGATGAGTTAAGAACTGTGATCAATGTGTTGCCTAGTCAGAACAACTTCCTCCTTCCAAATCTTATGAAAGCAAGACGGCCAAAGTGCAATAAGAGGTTTGATCTGGAAAAGCTTGTTATCACGTTGGTCACTCCTAGTGGACTGCCAACAGGCGCAGAACCAAGCCTTGAATACAGGACCATAGTTCATGTACAGAACAGGCACGGCAGTGATAGCACCAGAGCAAGCAAGCTGTGGTGTCTGGAGCATGTTCTCGCTGATACTGGCGTGGCCTGGTATCCAGTAAAAGTGAATATAAATGGATAATAAGAAGTGGTCGATTATGAATATTGAAGAGAACAGGGTAAGAACTAATGTGAAGCGGTTTCAGGGCAAGAAGAGAGCTAAGCATGTTGGTATTAAATAGTACAATTCATCTACTGCTTAGTTTTATGCGATCCAGCGCAAAAGAAATGGTGTACAATTCGGGATTGAACACAAAAACTGTAGAAAGGATCCTGTTTGCAACCACAGAGTCACCTAATTTCGAATCATCTGCATTAATGAGAATGGAAGGATGGTTCGAAAGATTTTCGACAAATAGAATGCAGGTATCACAATCAGGAGTATCCACCTTGCTCAGATGATAGGAAAATGATCAATTCATTGTGGATCACTGTCAATCTCACAAGAGAAGTGATAGAAGAGCAAAGGGGAGCAGATAGAGAGATGAATAGCAGTTAAAGACTGACTAGGTGCATGAATATAAGTATATGAACTTGAAGTGAAGAGAGAAAAATTGTGGTCCGAGAGCGTTTGCTCTATGGAATGACTCTTCCCATAAGTATCAGCACCACTACAGAGGGGATTATGCCCAATAAAGTCCCAGAGAATTAAAGAAAAAGATAGTAATTATTCAATGAGAACATCAAGGTCTGATTGATCACAGATCAATAGATAGTAGACAGGTCGTGAGAGGAAACAGTGATTGTGTGAAAGAAGGAAACACGAATGGCTCTGACCTTCAAGGGTATATCAAATGGCAAAGATAAGGTGGGTCGACCAAAAGAGCCATCCTTCCATTCTGTCCTCCACTGCATAACCTGTCCTTTATGTACAAAGTAAACTTCTGAAAGGTAACTGTATCGGCACACTCCAGAAACGTTTCTTGTAAGGATGATTAGAATCAATCAGCCACTTGATGTCATCCAAATTATTATAAAAACCTCGACAGTTCCAACATATTAAAGTGGTAATTTTTACTTGGATGAAGAGTCCTTCTGTTTCGGACCATTTTTTAAAGGAGGTCTATCAACCTCCATGAATTCTGCCTTAAGTCGAGTGGGCAGATATCTCTCAGTGGACGTAGATTCCAGCGACTGAAAGCGTGAATGAAAAATCGTTCTGCGTCTTGGGGCTGAAGGAGAAAATGGGCCCGAGCAGACACTAGAAGGTGGAACCAAAGAAACTGAAATCAGGGGAACCACTGGAAGGAATGGTGTAGACAGATTTGGGTATTGACTTGTCAACTCACTTAATCATGGAGGGCAAAAGGCTCTTCACACGGTATAAAAGTGACTCATATGGCGTGATGCACTATATGTCTGAGATCGAGTGATGACGATAACTTCTGAGTCCCTGGGTAGAAGACATTTTTCAAAGTATTTTAAGAACTACATCTCTTTTCCTTCCATCCTTTTAGAGTAAGAAAGAAAGTAAGAGAAGTGGGAACTGTTACAATTAACACTGCGATGTTCTAGTTTTGACTAGTAGGCATCATGGTCTTTACTACCATAAGGAGTACACATCAGAGAGACACAACATCACGTTTTCTGACATGGAAAATATCTGGGAGGTTTGGGAATATATGGCTCTGCCTTACAGTTTACGTGCCCTGTCTTTATAATTGCATGTGCATGTGGCAATGTAAACATCAAAATAAATACATTTGCATGCAGCATTATCCCATTCTCACGTGTGGAGATAAGGTGCACTGCTAAACGCCTCAGGTGGAGAAACCACGGAAGATTTCGAACTCGGGAATCGGAGTTCTTAAAAAAACTTTCAAATTTAACTTCTCTTGAAGAATTCAAGGTTGCATGGGGACTAACCTCAGCAAGTTATTTTCAAATTTAGGAGTTTGAGGTGTTGTGATGTCGACGTTTCCACCAAACTGTTTCAAGAGTGCAAGTTCCTTTCTCATTTGGGGAGCAATAAATTCCTATAATATTTTCTGAATGAAAAGGGAGACATCTATCTTAAAGGTTTCTGAAATATAGAATGCAAAATTATAAATGGAGATGTTGAGTCCGATTGTGATGGTGACTGTAAAACAGAGTCGTTCATGCATGGTTGTTTACCAATTATCTTTTTTTTTAATTTTTCATGGATAGGAATATCCATAATAAATAGAATATATTTCAGTGTCCACTGTTCCCACCCACCATGGAGCTCTTTGAGAGGACACATTGCAATACCAAATAAGGACACTGCAACAACACCAGGGTTTTGTGAGCACTGTACCCAATAACCAGTATCAGACATAATGTGAACAACACTTGTTGAGAACGTCCAACACTGGTACTTGGTTGACTATATCCCAAGTGTATCAGCTGATTCAACCTGGGGCCGCCCTAATGCTGCCCCTCTACAAGAATTCAAGTCCAAAGTGGTATGTTATGGTTTATTATCTCAACTACCAAGATCCTTTCCTTTCCTTCATGGGTCGTCTCCCATGCAAACACGTGGGCGAATGTTTAGATCCCAGAAGAGGCAAAATAAAAGAACAGAAACTTCTTCCACCTCGAGGGGTTTCAAAAAATAAATGAAATTTCAAATAATTTAGTGCATTAATAGCCTGGAAATATAAATACACACACATATATGTAAAGCACAAGCATAGCACAATTCCCTAGATTTAAATGAGGATAACACTAACTAGATATATTTTATAATCAACCAGTGAGGCTGTAAATTTATAAATTTTATAAAACATTTGAAGCAACTAAGCAATGCCTTGTTTTTTATCCATCTCTAACATGTATACAAAGGAGCAACACCAAAGGGAAAGAATACCACCTCAGCTTAATTATACAGCTCACAAAAGAAAAATTTAGAAAATGTCTTCTCCTAGAAAACTTTTAAAATCTATACACTTACCTTAAGGGAGATCTTTATCTAACTTAATTTTAAAATGTATTTTCTGATAAATACCAAATAAAATGTTTTACAAATTTGTAATTTCTTTATAAACTTCGATCCTAAGCAAAAATCGAAACACAAATCCTTTAAACTAATTTATAACTCTTGTTGTTATCTAGTTCAGAATGTTAAGACCATATTTCAAACAGTTATTACTCATATTAGTGTCAGAACCAGATACAGAAATAGAATCCAAGAAAAGGACAAAGGCAAAGGAAAAAGAGATTAAAAATGAAATTAACCATAGAAACTTGAGTTGAAAGATGGTCTCTCATTTCTTCAGTTTGAGCAACCTAAGCATTAATAACGACATCAAAGTGAAAATAAAAAATATAATAATATTACGAGCCTGACCTAGTCTAGTAGTTAGGGTAATTGAGTTATAATATATGGATAGTTTTACCAAATTCTTCACTGAACATGTTTGTGATTTCAGTCAATGAGGCAGTATAATTAGACAATCAATCCAGGTATTCATGAGTAATGTGTAGCCGAAATTTTGGTAGCGATTGGTGTTGAATGGTTTCTAAACATCCAGTTTCTCATTTCAAAATAAAGACAGCTTGTACAGTTAACCATCAAATAGCTTTTTGTAAAATTTAACAAAGAAAGAAACAGACAATAATAATACATTAACCAGATTATACCTGTCATATCCTGTCCTTTCACTCAAAATTAGGGCTTTTCAAGGCAGCTGTAATCCGATGGTCATGACAGTGCTTTTTCTTTTTTTTTCTGTCATTTCAGTCAAGTCAAAAGAGATGGAAAGCCAATAGAGAGTTACATCGTCTATTCAGCCATAAATAGTGGCTATGATAATAGAACAGCAGCTGTCAGTTTTACTATAGTGTAAAATATTCTAAAACAAGAACTAAATACTATGAACTACTCTTTTCAAGTGTTCAAAACTTTATTTAATTTGCTGTAAATTTGAAACATAATACTTTCAGTTATGATAATTATCCAAAGATGAGTTATTGACAGGGGAAGCAACATGTTCTGGACCATAATCTCAAATATGTTGACTTTTCATAGAGGATTAACCATAATCAAAGTGCTTATCAATTCGACAAAGGTGACATTAGAAATTCACAAGCAGCATTTGATATAAGCTTCTCATGATGTAGAAGAATTATTGGATGTGTGATACAATCTCAGCACTCTTGTGTTTAACTGGGCGTTTTTTATTTTAAATGCTAAGTTTTTATTAAAAAGCAAATATCCATGCGGTATTACTCTTGAAAAGGATTCAGAGGAAGGTCACTAGATGATACTTGAGGTGGTCAGTCTATTCTGGGAAGATAAGACCTCTGATTGTTTTTGTTTTTTTTTAGAAGAGTTAGAAGGAAAATAACTGAAGTTTTAACACTGTTAAGCGAAATAGTGGTATTGATGCACTATCTTTGTTCGTATTTAATGGTAAGACACAGTTATGCATCTTGGCAGGGTAAGGCATCTTCAGCTTTACTTCTCCAACAGGCTGAATGGCTTTTGAAATGAACTGCCTTTCTATTATAAAGTTTAGTGTAATGGATGGGATGGCCTAGATGAATCAACATCCACCTTGTTATTTTGGTATTGTACATACGTCTGTAAAACAAGCTCTTGTTAATAGTTTTACGCGCGTATTTCCAGACGTCAGTTCCACAGAGGTGTGTGTTGAAACAAGTTCTTCAAAAATATTTCAGTGTTGATCCTCCTTCCATCTTATCGTAGTAGTTGAGGTGCTATTTACATTATAACATCCAACAATTGTTTTTGTGTGAACTGTATTTTGGTTTGAAATAACCAAAACATTGATAGAACTTTTAAGAAACATAAGCATGTAATATTCCTGATAAGTGTATCGTATCAGCATGATTTTGTTTTCTTTATATTTTATCTGTAGCAATATAAGTCAAATGTTATTGCAGTAGATGAATGTAACGTTCTCAAAATATTATTGGTTTGATAAACAGATATACTAGAACAATTGAAAAGCGTGTATTTGTGTTGCTTATAAATCTGTTTAAAGAGTATTTATTGTTAAAATATTTTAATATTGGGAAACTGAAAGAAATTACTGAAAAATTAAATTTAATCGACCATTATATTTATATACGTTTCAACCAAAATAGGTTAAAGTTTAAATATCACCAAACATTATTTCTGAATAAATATAATCCGATTATTTATAGCTGGACTGTATTTATACATGATTTAACAAAAAGCTTATAGTTGATTTTTCTCCTAACCTTTTACTGAGGTTTGTTTCTTATGTTCAATTCTTTTACAGCTCAGGGTGGGAATTTTTAGTGCCTGAAGGAAATCAAACATTTTATTTTGACACACCAATATGGTTTACTCCAATTCTTGGATATAGTGGAGAGTTTCAAGTTTCAGTAATTTTAAAAACGTACGACTTCTTCGGATCTTCTGTGGTTGTTGATACTTCTTATTTGCATTTCGTGGTGAGTCTTCATTTTGTTCTGAATAAAAAACAAATTCACTTTATATGACTTGCACTTTCTGTTTCAGAAATTCAGAAAGCTTTCTTTCCAAAGTTTAACACGTTGGACTTATTATTCTTCATTTAATTTAAGAAAAAAAATTGTAATAGGTACAACAATGACTCGTACATATCTTACCTACAACATAGGAATAATACAGGGTCAACCCACACTCTACGAAAACATTAACTTCAAGGTTGTTGTGACAAACCGTTAATCTCACTATCATTTGTAGTTCGTTATAATGAAATGTTTTCAAATTATGAGATAACCTATGAAACTGATGGTTTCGTATTCCTTTTTCGAATTGTTTCTACACGCACATAACTAGAGGGGAACAGAAAACTTAATTTTAATATATGAAGGACAACTGATAATACAATTCAAATATAACATTACGTTTTTCAAAGATTAAATTAGGAAAGAGAAACAAGAACATGTCATATTACACCATAACAAAGACAGCAATTTACAACAAAGCAAATTCAAACTGTAAACTTGGCTCACATTGAATGTATTTTCTAAAAAGTGTTTGGACTAAAAAGACAATGGATGTTTTACATACGTGTTGGATGTTCTCTAATAACCCAGCGGTGAGCTTGAAGGGTTGTAAAGCTAAAATTCGAGACTTAAGCATTGCAGTGGATTCAGCCCAGAGGGTGTATTATGCAGCTTTGCAATACAAACAAACATAAGCACCATTAGAAACTCGGAATTTAAAACAAATTTCAAGTAAGTTGACCTAGCTATCGTTAACACGAATACTACATGAATAAATTGTACGTAGACTTGACATGTTTTGTAGATTTGAGTTAACATTAAATATCGAATATGCCACGATAAGCCTATTTAATTATAGATCATTAACTATAGATCTACTGATACATCATATGTATATAAGTATTTATAACCTCACACACAATAGAAATGTATACAGAATTAGATATCGTGCGCGAAAAGTAAACAATAGACCAAGCCTATAATATCAAATCATGTCGCCTTCCTTGTATAAATAGATTCGTTGACAAAAATAGTAAGGCTTACATTATATTACTTATTCTGTACACTGGAAATAACGTAAAATCAGCGTAACTGGTAGAGCGCTTGTATCAGGCAGAATATGAGCTTAACTTCATACATCAATGTGAATAGGGAATCGTATTCATAAATATATATTAACTACATTAAAGCAATTTGAACACAATGTTATACACATATTTACGTTTTAGAATTTAATATTTTGTGAGTGTTGACGAAAAATAGAGCTAGGCGTATCTTATTCGACAGAACGGATGCACGCATACGTATCTAGGATAATCTAAATATTTTCCAAAAAAGCATATTTGTTTTTGCTAGTCAAGGAAAAACAGAAAACATCATTAACAAGGAAGCCCTTCTTTAAAACAATTTGGTAATTTATTTTCAAACACCAAATCGTAAGTTATTTTTAATAAAATCGTTTTTCTTTTACTTATCTAAACAAAGAATGGGGAAACAGAATGAATGAGCCCCCTCTCAACGAAAAAACTACAAAAAAACAAAGGCGGCGCTGGTTAACACTGTTATTAAACAGATAATCATTGACATAATGTTCACCAGAATAATTAATTTATCGATATGACATTCTCATCTATAATTTGCAAGCACATCTAAAACTGAGAACTTACTGCAAAGCATTGCTGTATTTATGGAGTATACAAAACTGTTGGGTAAACACTTAATGATTAAGAATAATGTACATTTAAATGATGATATGCACAAACCAATACTGGGAAATAAACAGGGAATTAATTGTTTAACTGAAACATTGAAAATATTTAATAATAAATAACAAAATAGTAATGTTCTATTCATTTAGATAAAATAAAACAACTAATGATAAGGTGGCGAAAATTTATGTATGACATTAATAATTTGTATCATTAAACGTGGAAGCTGAGAGGTTATATCAAAGTATGTTCTCAATTTTCCTGCATGACCATACATATTTATATATATATAGGGACACATACACACATAAATTATCATTAAATAAGTTAATTGTAAATGTGCAATTTTTCGTCGACGAAAAAAACGAGAAAATCTAAATTAATGTTTCCATGACCAGTCCTTGTTGTCATCATTAAAAGTCACTATGGATAAAGTCTGTGGCCATAGCAACGTAATGCATTGGGGATATTTAATCCATAAAACAAAATAAAGATGCCAATGTGAAACAACACAACAACAAAGGAAATCAGTTGAAGGTTAGGAGCTTAATGTTTAAACCCAAAATTTCTCAACTCCAACTGTCTTTCGCTGTCTGTAGTAATTTGTGGGAAGGCAATTACACATAATATATGGATACACCATTAACTAGAAATTATTCACAGTAAATGTCTGTGATGTAAAACTCCCAAACTTCACCGTTTCACAAGATGTATAAAAAGGTAAAATATCCCCATATGAGAAATATACCATCTTTCAGCCCCAGCTAATACAGCGGCATGTCTACGGATTTACAACGCTAAAATCAGCGCCTCGATTCCCTTCGGTGGGCTCAGCAGATCACCCGATGTGGCTTTACTATAAAAAACACCCATACCCACATATCAATACTTCTTTGTTCAGTTGTTATTCTTTAATCCAGTAGGGTTTCAAACATTCTTTGTACCAGTGGCACAATGGTACGTGTTCGGACTCAAACCACTAGAAACTGAGTTTCAAAGTTTGTGGTTCGCAGAGCACAGATAATCCATTGTGGAGCTTTGTGCTTATTTTCAAACAAACAAAAAACAGTATTTAGATGTCCAACATAACAAACAAAGAGTATTTAGATGTGCAACTTAGCAAAAAAAGAGTATTTAGATGTCCAACATAACAAACAAAGAGTATTCAGATGTCCAACTCAACAAACAAAGAGTATTCAGATGTCCAACTTAACAAACAAAGAGTATTTAGATGTCCAAATCAACAAACAAAGAGTATTTAGATGTCCAATTTAACAAACAAATAGTATTTGGATGTCCTACTTAACAAACAAACAGTATTTAGATGTCCAACTTAACAAACAAACAGTAATTAGATGTCCAACTTAACAAACAAAGTGTATTTAGATGTCCAAGTTAACAAACAAAGAGTATTTAGATGTCCAATTTAACAAACAAATAGTATTTAGATGTCCAATTTAACAAACAAATAGTATTTAGATGTCCAAATTAACAAACAAACAGCATTTAGACGTACAACTTATCAAACAAACAGTATTTAGATGTCCAAGTTAACAAAGAGTATTTTGTCTGTCCAACTTAACCAACAAAGAGTATTTAGATGTCCAACTTAACAAACAAACGGTATTTAGATGTCCAACTTAACAAACAAACAAACAGTATTCAGATGTCCAAGTTAACAAACAAAGAGTATTTAGATGCCTAAGTTAACAAACAAAGAGTATTTAAATGCCCAAGTTAACAAACAAAGGGTATTTAGATTTCCAACTTTACAAACAAACAGTATTTAAATGTCCAACTTAACAAACAAAGAGTATTTAGACGTCCAACCTAACAAACAAACAGTATTTAGATGTCCAACTTAAGAAACAAAGTGTATTTAGATGTCCAAGTTAACAAACAAACAGTATTTAGATGTCCTACTTAACATCAGTTCTGTGCTGTGTCAATAAAGCTCTTTATCGTTCCTTGGTTATATCACTGATTAAAACAATATTTTCTTTTCAGATGAAAGTTAACTATGCTCCATCTGCCCGAAAGAACCCACATTTTGACCAGCTTCCAACTCTGACTGTAAATGAAACCGATCAAGGACGACCAGTTGCTGAATATACAAATCCATTGTATGAACATTCAACTCTCAGGTCTTTAGGAATGATTGTGTTTCATGCTCATTCAAGTCATTTAGGTTAGTTTGTTTTATATAGATATATTTGTAAATTGTACACGTATTTTAAATTATTCATTGCTTCGTGTTTTCACATCTGATACACGATATAGATGTGAACTTTTAAATATGTGCATTGTGAAAATTGTATGGATATTTGGTTATTGTGTTACTGAACGTTCACTGTAACAAATTTACCGTTACGAGTTTTTTAAACACTCATTATATGAATTTGATGCATGTGGCGTATATTGTTGGACTTGTATTGTGTAAGTCCGGCCTTTTCTCTTAATTTGTACAATTTTTTTTACAGTTAGAACAAACAATATTTGTTTAACGAAAGTTATTGCGTGTTTTTGAACATTATTGAACATTCAAAAATTACGCCTTAAAAATATAACTTGACTCGCTGAGAGACAGAACAGAATATTATTGGTCAGCTACAGTCCGGATAATACAAGCCTCGAAAGATGGAATTGTGATTAACACTCATTAATTGGAAAATTACAGAATTTTACAAGGAACACTTATAAATTTTGAAAAGTATGAACCGTTCAATGTAAATATAAATGAGTTAACTTCAAACGTTAATGTTTTGACAAGAGCATCAGATATCTTCCTCGGTAAAAGTGAACTTGTAAACCGTGTTAGCCAAACAATAATAGAAGAATGCAAGATAACATTCGTGTAATGTGAAGGATGTTTGTAAGACAATTTTTAATTTCTAAGGAGAGAGGTATAACGGATTTACCGTTATACGTTTATTTTAATACCTTCTTTGTTTCAGTTTGATATAAACTTTATAGAAGATTTTTGAGCATAAGAATAAAAGATATTTGTTTTAGTAAAATGTTAGAGTGTTTTTGAAGATTGTTGAACATTTGAGAATCGCGCCTTAAACTATATAAACCGACGCGTCAAGTAATTGTTTCTGAATTTCGCACAAAGCTACTCGAGAGTTATCTGTGCTAGCTCTCCCTAATTTAGCAGTGTAAGACTAGAGGGAAGGCAGCTAGTCATCACGACCCACCGCCAACTCTTGGGCTACTCTTTTACCAAGAAATAGTGGGATTGACCGTTATATTATAACGTTCCTACTGCTGAAAGGGCGAGAATGTTTGGCGCGACAGGGATGCGAATTCGTGAAACATTTTTATAAAAAGATCATCAAAGCCTTAACTGAATTCTAAATACATATAGTTTTGATACTTTAAGTTACGTGGACTCTTCACACTAAATAATGAACCAGAAAATTTAATTCGTTCCTAGATTATCAAACAAATTAAGTTTTGATGAAGATTTCCATGACATGCGTGATGATTAAAACCCATTTGAAGTAAAAACGTGTTTCAAAATGACTGGTTGGGCTTTTAAACTTATATATATATATATGTGTAACAGGGAATACCGTTGTTCTCTATTATATATTAATCACAGCTTCAATACCAGCCGACTTGTGATGTTTCCATGACAATATAACTGTTATTGTGTTTTCTCGTAACGAAGCCTCATCAGACTGTCTGTTTAGTCCACCACAGGGAATCGAACCACTGATTTTAGCTTTGTAAGTCCGTAGACTTACCGCTCAACCAGCGGGGGACAAACTTCAGTGACACAATATAATATTTTTAGTTGTTACGAATATCAAACGAACGAGGCTGTCTTGAGTGAAATAATCAGAAAGTTTGATTTTTCAAAAGATTTTAATTCTTAAACGTGTAAAATTCTATTTATATGTTTTTTTTAATTTACTTTACATCTTGTGAATTATTTTAATAGTGAATTAGATGTTTGGGAAAATTTAGAAATAGAGTATCGCAAAATTCTAAACAAAAGGTTTCATTTGTATTGAGGTTCCACGTGTTTTACTTGCAACAGTGCTTACTAATCTATAAATTTGTAATGTAAACTTTCTTTTACAGTTACATATTTTTACAGCTTGTGGTTTCCTTATGCGACAGTATATTACTAGGAAATAACGTTTCACACAAGAACCAAATGTCAGTGTTATCAAATAACTCGCAGATACAAACTACCATAAACAGAAGTAACTTTCAAAAACTCGTCATTTTGCTACTTGTGAGTGAAACACGATGGTAAAAATAAACCCAACGTTTGAATATTTATAATACCTAAATACTTCCACGTACTGCACGTGTTTGTCACTTCATTTCTTATGTCCCAGTGTTGGTGGGAAGCTACCTTGTACTCATTTTAAATGTTTAGTAATTGTTTCTCAAAGAATAGAAACAGCTACCAAATATTTTGACGAAAGATATGAGATACAGCGTGCTTTTCATGTCTCAGACGAGGCTCTATTATCGTTTTCGTTGTCTTATTTTTCCCTAATTTAGACACCTTTCAAATGGTACATTGAAAATTATGTGGTTCATAACGTTAAAAATCCAGTTCCGATACCTGCTGTGGACATAGAACCGATATCGTTTCCTATGTCTTATAATTCCGAAACTAAATAAAAACTGGTAAACAAATGGGGAACCTCGCTCTTGTTTGGTTGTAAATCTTTGACTAAAATTGTTGAGAGTTGAAATGTTTATACAGACATTTCAGTTAACGCTTTAACTGAATGTTTGGTTCTTAAGTCTCAAGTTTAAACCAAACAGAAGAAGTCTGGACGAACCTATAAGGTACTTTATTTCTTCAGTAGGAAGGGTGAGAATGTGATTGGTGAGAAAATTTGAAAAAGTTTCTGCCTTGATAAGTCATGGTGTGCACATTTCTACTGCAGGAATGATGTATCTTATGTTTGTTTGACTTTTATTATCTTGTTATTCTGTGCTAAATCTACAATAAAGTAACACTTGCATAAATTACATATGTGCAAGTGAGGCTTGTAAATAGACAGACTGCATTCCTTAAATTTCTATTTTTCAACAAGTAATAGACCAGAGGTAGATTTATCAGAAAACAACTGGTATTTTCATAATGATAAATTATTCACAAAAACTTTTACGTTATCAATTAAATCTGTAATTATGCTTCTTTGTGTAGGTGAGTGGGAGGCTAGAATCCAAGAGAAAGGTGGACAGTGGGAACCTCTTTTTCATCAGACATCACTTAAAGTCGTTCGGTATGACATGAAAATGATTTCTGGTGAGGACTTTTGTACTTTAAATAATTTACACAAAACGACAGAGTTCTCCAACGTCCACAGTTTTGTCCTGCTTTCTGCTACTGACCACATAAGATTCCGTGCCAATTCAAGTTGGCTCTGGTGGAACAAGTGGGAGGCAATGAAATACACATTGTTAATATACTCAGCTTGGAATATGTCTGATTCTGGAATTTCTACAAAATGGGTGAATATAGTTTTTGTTTTTCATTATGATTTTGGATAACATTCATTGTCTTTACACGGAACTTATAAATGGAAGTGCATTTCTATAGACTTCCCTTACCATCCACCCCTCAAACATTTTTAAAGTTTTCCTGCTGTCATTATCAATAAATGTATTTCTATCCGAGCTGTTCTTATGTTACAATGATTAGACAGACACAATAAAAGTTTTAATTTAAGAGGACAGTGGGTTGATATGTTGAATAAATTCACATGGTCTCCTATCTTCAGTCTAGGTTTGGAAATGACCTTACTTACTCTTCTAAATTTGTCTAAATGGAGTTTAAAATATTTTTTATATAACTATACAGTAGACTAAGTGAACATTGTTGTTGTTGTTTTGAATTAAGCACAAAGCTGCAAAATGAGCTATCTGTGCTTTGCCCACCACGGATATCGAAAGCCGGATTTTAGCGTTGAAAGTCCGCAGACATACCGCTGAGCCACTGGGGCACCAGTTGAACAAGCTGCAGTAAAATTATTTTGAAAAACATGCGATGTTGAACACAATTTACTCTAAAATGTTTGATAATTTGCATATTTAAAGATTCGTAACTAACGAGCTATTCAGTTAATATTTTTGTCTATTTCAAAATTAGAAGCATTTTTAATGAAATAGTTCTGTTCTTAAAGAGACTGCCCCTGTCTCCCATCAGTAAGGATCTACAGCCCATTATACAAGTTTGTGTTTGTTTGTTTGTTTTGAATTTTCACGCAAAGCTACATTTGGGCTATTTCGGCTTGACATATCTAATTTAGCAGTGTACGAATATAGAAAGACAGTTAGTTATCATACACCACTGCCAACGACTGGGTTACTCTTTTACCAACGAATAGTGGGGTTCACAGTCACATTATAATGCTCCCCCAGCTGAAAGGGCAAGCAAGTTTGGTATAACAGGGAATCGAACCTGTGACCCTCGGATTACAAATCGAGCGCCCTAACCACCTAGCCGTGCCAGGCAACAAGTTTATATAAACAGTAACATAAACCAAATCTTTGTTTAAACTAGTTTATTCAATACATTTGTAAGCAGTGTATGACAAACTTTGTTACCCCTAATGTTTACTTTCATCTTGAGATATTCTACTCAGAGATATACACTTCTGGCAAAAATCTTAAGGCCAATAAAAATAAAAAAATATATATTTTTACGTTTCTAAACTCAACTACTTACTTGAGTACAACTTCGAATGATGAAAATAAGAAAAGGGGAAAATAAAAAAAAACTTTTTAGCATTTAAAAGAAAAAAATGTGAACACTATGAAATTAGCCTAAATACTAACTGTTTAAGACCATAACAAAATGAAGTTCTAAACAGGGTTGAAAATGCCCAACAAAAATTATCAATAATGAGTTGCAGGCCGTAATTGCGAATAACTTGAAACATTCGTTTTGGCATGGTCGATATAAGCGTTTGCAGAATACTGGCTGGAATGTTATTTCAAGTGGTGAAGATGGCTTGACGAAGATCATGCACTGTTTGGAATTGACGTCTGCTTTTATAGACTTCCCTTGCCATCCACACCCAAACAATTTCAATGGGGTTCACCTCGGGCGAACACGCTGCTTTGTCCTAAAGAATCACGTTATTTACATGAAAAAGTCCTTTGTCCTGCGGGTATAGTGGATTATAATGTTGTCCAGCTGAAAGATCCGATACTTTCCACACAAGTGATGGCCTTCAGTCAATAAGGATGCTCTCTCAAACTTGTCAATGTATCCAGCTGCTGTTTGACGCCTCTATATAACCTGCAGTTCCACTGTTCCATGGAAGGAGAAAGCACTCCAGATCATGGTGGAATCTTCTCAACTGGGTCGTATAGAAAATGTCTCTGGTGGGTTACCTTTATCGTGCCAGAAACGTCAGAAACTATCTGAACAATCAAAGTTAAATTTTTCTCACCAGAGAACAAAACTTTCATCCACTTTCCTAAGTCCCATGTTTGGTGCTTCTCAACAATTTTTAAGCTAGCTATTTTGTGGTGTGGAAGGAGGTGTGGTATTTAAAGACGTTTGCGGTTTTTAAAGGCTTTTTCTTGTAGATTCCGTCTTATTGTTCTTGAGCTGCATTCTGCATTCGTAAGGGCCTTAATCTGGTTCGACAATCGGCTGGTGTCTTGCCGGACAACCCGTCGAATCATCCTGATCAACTCCAGAGTAATTTTCTTGAAATTCTCGTTCCGTATCTCTCAGGGTTTTTTTAAAAATTGCCACAAATTATTTTTCACTCCAGTCGCACTAGCAATGGCACAATGAGAGAGACCTTGCTGCTCGACAATTCTACCACGTTCAATCTCTGTCAACTTTTTAGCCTTTGCCATGTTTTTACCTAATGTAACACAGGAGATGTCAGTTGGAGATGTTGACAATTTTAATGATTGAACACAAATGACTAAATTTCTTTAGGTGTTTACCGATTAACGCTTAGTTTCAGTATAATCTTAAACTTTTCACCAGCTAGTATTGAGGCTAATTTCATAGTGTTTACAATTTCTCCATTAAATGTTAAAAACATTTTTTTTTTATTTTCCCTTTTCTCATTTTCATCTTTCGAAGCTCTACTCAAATAAGTGATTGATTCTAACAACGCAAAATGCACATATGTTTTCTTTATATTGATTGGCCTTAAGATTTTGGCTAACAGTGTATATTAATACAGTTGTTGAGTTTCTTGTCACACCATTCAGAGATTATTTTGGTCTAAAAGTAATATTTATACTCGTTATTCACAGCCACTATGTAAAGTGTCTACAACTATATTTGGATAGCATGCATCAGACTGACGTTCTTCACAAATGTGTCAAATTGGTTTAAATCCCCCACTGATTTCACTGTACATAATAAGTTTTGATATTGATATACAGTCTAGTGGTGCGAATAGGATTGCTATTTCCATAAAGTCAGTAATACCCTACCATCCAGTTAGACCGTAAAATGGTCCAGCATGGAAAGGAGGGTTAAGGCGTTCGACTTTTAATCTGAGTGCCACGGGTTCGAATTCCCGTCGCATCAAACATGCTTGTCCTTACAGCCGTGGGGCTATTGTAATGTGACTATGAATCCCCCTATTTGTTGGTAAAACGGTACTCCAAAAGTTGGTGGTGGGTGATGATGACTAGTGGCCTTCCCTCTAGTCTTACAGTGCTAAATTAGGGACGTCTAAGGCAAATAGCACTTGTATAGCTTTGCGCGAAATTAAAAAACAAACAAACAAGACCATAAAATTAAAATGTTATAACATCCAGAAATGAAGCTTGTAGATAATGACAGATATGAAAATAGAAACACGTTACATACTATTAATAATAAATTATTTTTGTTTGGAAATATGATATCATCTTTAATTAATGTGACACATGGGATAATATATAGAATTTTAATACTATACAGAAATATTTATGGAGCTATTTGAGTCCTTTAATTTACTATACATAACTTAGGTTTGTTTATTTATATCAGTGATACCATAATTGGACAATCGGTGTTCTACCGTGTGGGGGCCTAATGCATACTATTTGACTACCTGTATTTTATTGTTTCATGGATTTAAGCTGTGTATAGACAAAACTGCAGAGAAAGCAGCTGTGTAAAATATGCGTTAGGTCTTTACTTACAAATTATATATTCAATTTTACCTTCGGTGAATAGAAAAGTCAGTATTAATAAAAATATAATGTTAAGAACTATAATAATTTTTTGTTACATCATATAGATTAACATTTAATAATACCTTCACAAACCTCACAAAGCATCTTCCCACATTTCACACCCTGGCAATACGCTTTGAAACATCTTTCCTCTAGTGGCAAGTAGGGGAACTATGACATCACATTACCTCTGCGTTTTCACATAATGTTTCACTCACGTAAAAACAACGTGGTGGTAAAGTGCAGTTACAAATAAAATTCCAATATAAATGCTTTTGCACTGACTTGATATGTTTACTGATAGTTATTACAAATTGGAAAAAAAAAGGATTTGAAAACTGAATTTCGTGTTGCGAAGTCGAAAGAAAATTCAATATGTTTTTAGGAACTTCTATCATGTAATGAAGAGTTCACATTGTAAACGAGTTTCTTGTTTAAAATTTTTCAGCCTTGTTCTCCTCATCCTTCTGTTGCACAAAACTTTTCTTTGTTCTCTCTGGAATATAAAGATTGTTCAGGGCAAAAAATAATACAGAAACCTGTATTGGTCGACTCTTGTGGAGTATGTGGTGGAGACGGGACTTCTTGCCGACACAGTAATGGTATGTTTTATATAATATATTCAACATTCTTTTATTGGGAATTCAATTTTTTAAAGGTAATGTAATTAATAACAAATGTATTTTTCGTCATCAGTGTACATTCCAAATTTGACATATTTAGAATGGTAATAACAAATGTTTTTTTTCGTGAGAAAAGCAACACACAAACTATAACGCATCAAAGTTAAGAGGTTTTGGTTAATAAAACTGTTAAAGATGGACAGAAGTTACTGTTGTTTATTCTCTACGTTAATTTACCTCTATATTTCAGGACAAGTAAAGAGAAATAATTTACTTTAACAGTTTTACAAGTATATAGAAATATAAATAATTTAACGCAGTTTGCCAATCTGTTACACTCCACACGTTTACAAATCAGATTTCCAAAAATTAATATTTTGTCACATCTGTAACAAAATTTCAAATAGTGTTGTAATTCATCTAGTTTCCAAAAACTCTAATGTTTAATCTATTTTTCTTCTTAATTAATTAAATATCATGACTGAAAGTGGTGTTTAATGATGTTCAGCCAAAGTTCCTTCGTAAATTTGACTTTGTACATGAAAAAGTAACATGTAACACATAGTTTAACATTCAGAGACACGTGTTGTTATAATGCTGTGTACACTTGCCATTCCATACAATAACCGCTGTTTTAGGATGTCTCTGAAGTAAAGTTCTACTGGAGTTACAGATAAATGAATACACAGCGAAAGTATAATTCCTAAATTTGCTCAGAAAACGTTTATTTATTTTTGAATTTCACGCAAAGCTACACGAGGTCTATCTGCTCTAGTCATTTCTAATTTGACAATGGTTTGGTTTAATTTGGAATTTCACACAAATCTACTCGAGGGCTATCTGTGCTAACCATCCCTAATTTAGCAATGTAAGACTAGAGGGAAGGCAGCTAGTCATCACCACCCACCGCTAACTTTTGGGCTACTCTTTTCCAATGAATAGTGGGATTGATCGTGGCATAATGCTCCTACAGCTGATAGGGCGAGCATATTTGGTGTGAAGGGGGTTCGAACCCTGACCCTACGAGTTGAGGTCCCTGCTCACCTGCAGTCCAAGAGTTAGCGGTGAGTGGTGATGACTGGCTGCCTTCTCTCTAGTCTTACACTACTAAATTAGGGCTGGCTAGCGTAGGTAGCCCTCGTGTAACTTTTCGCGAAATTCAAAACAAACGAAATTCTAAACCAACTAGTCTATTATTATATTGTGTCAATACATACATTTCTTAGCTAACTTGAGAACTTACAAATATCAGAATTATTTTAGGCTGTGCATAATATATATATCGCATATAAAGCGTAGCGTTCATTACAAACAGCTTAATTTTATATTATAACGCTATGTTTGACGGGAAGTTATACAATACTTATAAATAAGAATAATCACATAATTTTCTATTAATTATTAGACCAGTTAAATAACATTATAAATTTCATGTTATTTATATTCGATTTGTTATTTTAATCACAAAGTAATGTATTATTTAACATTTAATGGTACAAGCTGGCAAAATGGGTTATTAAATAAGTACTGATTCTACTGTCAGGTAATAAATAGAACAAACTATCTAAACATGTTTTACATAGATCTATTTTATTTGCATATGTTTATTACAAAACACTGAAGTTATCGTTTTATTTTAAGACGAAGAGGTTCACAGTAATTTATGGCTCAACATGGACAGGTGGTTAAAGCGCTTGAGTCGTAACCTGAGGGTCGAAGGTTCGAATCCCCGTCACATCAAATATGGTTGCCATTTCAGCCGTGGAGGCATTATAATATGACGGTCAATCCTTGGTAAAAGAGTAGCCCAAAAATTGGCTGTGGGTGGTGATGACAAGCTTCCATCCTTCTAGCCTTACACTGGTACCCAGGACATTTCATGTAGCTTTGCGCGTAATTCAAAACACACCAAATCAGAGATTAGTAATAATGCAGATCGTAACCAATAAATAACTTATTCCATTTCATAACGTCACTAGACACAGCCTCTACTCTTTTTAACCAACGCTACAAATTGCACGTGACGGTCTGGAAGATGACGAGAGTTCTTGTAATTGAGTTTGAAGGACAATAAACATTCGAAGTTTATGAACTTTTAATTGGTCGTGACCATGATGGAACTTCATCTTGTGTAATAATATCTTTCTTAACACAAATAGTGAAACAAATCATCTGATGTTGTCAGAAGCAGGTCAGGTAATGTTAAAGTAATTAAATGATCGTTTTGAGGAAGTACACTTAACGGATCTTTAATCTCATTTGGATGGAACTTAACCTCGAATTCCTTGTAAAACTTACTGTTTCTTTGTTAGTTTGTAATTGAACACAAAGTTTCACAATGTCCTAGCTGCACTGTGCTCACCATACGTTTCGAAACCCAATTTTTAGCGTTATAAAGTGTGAGATTTACCAGTGTGCCACTGAGAGGGTGTGTCATAACCTATTGAGGAATTTTTTAGTCCGATAGCAGACTACCATCCTTCATGGAAATTATTACAATCTAAGAAAAGAAACTATTTTTAATGCTGAAAACAGGTCTGTGTATTATTCTGAGGTGATTTTGAGGGTAAAGAGTTTTTACCTGGGAAGAGAGTTTTCAAATTAGTAGAGACTGCGAACCTATAAATGGAAGAGAGACAATAAGGGGAAATTTGGGGACGTTACATTGGCTGAGGGTTAAAATTTGTATTTATAAGAAATCACGGGTAATATTTGATAGATAATCAGTCTGATAGTCATTATTTAACATGCACAACTCCTTCATTTAGTCAACCTTGACTAACAGCCACTTGTATCACTCCACCATACACCGTAAGTCAACCGTGAATAACACTTAGCCACTTGTACTACTCCGCCAAACTCCAGAAGTCAACCGTGAGTAACACTTAGCCACTAGTACTATTCCACCATACCCCACAAGTACATTAAGGCTAAAATTATTATTTTAATAGTTTTTTTTTCAAATAATGAATTATCAACACTATATCTGTCATAATAATAGAGAAGAAAAGTGATCTTATGAAACTGTTATATTCATGATTTGCCATCATAGAGTAATTATTATAGTACTGTTACTGTGTAATTATAATTTGGCACTTAAAGAGTAATACTTATTATTTTCATGTAGTTAATGGTTAATGTTATAATGTTTTTACTTTCTATACGGGACTGCGGAAAGTCTACGGATTTGCAATGCTAGGGGTTCATTTCCCCTCAATGGACACAGGAGATAGCCCGATGTGACCATGCTATAAGAAAACACACATTTATCACAAGTGACAGAGAGATTTAGTTATCCTTAATGAAATAATTTAACGTATTATTTTTACAATGGCGCCATAAAAGTAGACTGAAGAAAAAGGTATGGCTCGCTATCTTAGCATTGGTATGTCAGAAATTCCAAACTTATTCTGGTTTATATAGCTGTTAAGTAATTAATATATTAAGAAGGTATTTAATTTTTTTTGTAACTGCTAATTAACATTCATACGTTACAGACAGTGGGAAAGATTGTTTACGGTGTGGAATGGATACAACAGGAAATGTGATCCAACCAGATTGTGCTGGTTCTTGTGAACAAAGCAATGTCCTGGTAACTTTGGGTAAAAATACAGTTTGTGTTAGGTAAGAATACGACATTTGTTATACTTTGTATTTCATCTTGAAATATTATTAACCCATATCGTCAAATTATCGTGTGTTCGTTATTGGATGTACGTACTATAAGTTGACCTGTTCACATTGAGATAAACATAGTTCCTGCATCTTTTCTTGTTTGTTTCACTCAACTATTTAAATCGATGTTACTTAAATTGTAATATATTTATATCTAGGCATTAGGCTAAACGTTTGGTTACAAATGTTATAAATTATTGCTCAACAGGAAACAAGATGAACATACCATAACACTATGTGATGGATCTAAAAATAGCTCGGCTGTTAATAACAGGTAAGATATACACCAGATTTGAATATAAAATACAACTTTGTATCGTATTTTTCAGTTTCGTTTTATTTAACAGATCAGTAAAGAGAAGGTTGAATATCATATTACCCGATAGCTGATAGCTTACCTAACTATAACTTGCTCACCAACCCGAAAGCTGTTTCGAATATTAGACAGCATAAAAGCAACAAAATTCAGTTGATTTAATGTAGAAAAAATTGATTAATTAGAATGTAAATTAACGATACATACAATAGGCTGATTGACTTCAAATGTTTTCCCAGCTTTCGACATTTAAATACTAATAGTAGAACATGAGCATTCTTCTTTGTGAGTATCGAAACCGGAATTTATTGGTACAAGCTTACATACCACCACTAAGAGGCTACGTACAAAAGTTACTTTAAGACAGTGAAGACAGTCAGAGAAATATACATTAAATGAAAGAAACAATCTATTAAACCTGTGTTGTTGTTGGATGTTTGTTTTTATAAATTAAGAAGTTTCTTGTTTTCCAGTGGAACTCTTCAGAAATCTGCCAGAAACTCTGACGACTGTATTAGGGTGTTTTGTGGAGTGCAAATATTTAATGACCTTAGACTTCTAGTAGTGAAATTCAGTCGAACTGATCTGTTTGTCAATTACTTATTGATTACAGCAATGTATTCGAACCATCGTCGGAAGTCCTATTTCTAACTTATGGTTAATATTTGGAGTATTGGATGGTTTTATATCTTGTGGTCTTTTATGTAATGAAGAATTCAAACAAATTATTAGTTTATAAAACATGAAATGTTGTGAACATCTTCAAGGGACAGTATAATCTTAAGATAATATTTATCCTTCAATCATAGTGGTTGTAAATTCTGTGACGTTAGTTGTCGTTTTAACTTGATTATTAAAATAACTTCGTATTTGATGCTTGAATATATTCATGAATTACCCTGGCAATATGTTATACTTGTATTTTTATTCTGTCGATAATATTATACTAATTTAGTCTATTTTCAATGTCTTTACGACATCAAGGATGTATCATGTGTGTGTATAGGTTGAGTCAGGTACATTCAAATAATTTTGGAGCATCAGTTTTGCCATGTTCGGTTACGTGCAACTTAATTGTTTTCATATTGACAATAGATCTGAAACGCAGATATTATTGTAAAGACTACGACATAAACTTGCCAAAAATATATGGTCTGAGAGCTCGTTTCAACAGTTTAATGACGCACATAAATCCATAAGCTGATTGGTATGTGTAATGACTTGGATAATCATTTAATTGTTCACATACTTGAGGTATGAAACAGTTAAAGCATGACTGGAAGACTTGTCTTGTTCAGTGAAAAGATTCTGACCTTATTTCTGTGTGAATAACCTTCTTGATGTCAGCTACTGTTGCTTCGGTCAGTTGAATGACTTCGGCTACTGATCTTTGTGTTGCCACCTGTCAGAAAACCCCACATTCCGGCTGGGGTATGACGCATTGAAGAGCTATTTCTGAATGGACTTGGTTTTCACAAGTTTCTCCATATTTGTTTGTTCCATTATCATTCAGCTTAGAGAATCGCTTCGTCTTGGAAACTAGAGTCAGAAAAGATTGTTACGTACTAATTCCAGAAACGTTTCGTGGTACCTAGCATCAAACTATTTACAGAAATTCAAACAAAGTCAACATAGCAGTTTGATACATCTGTTTTATCACGACTTTATGTCTGTTGTCAAGTGATTTAATGATTCAACATTGTTTTAAGTGTTAATATAATCATTCACCCCACTATAAAATTATATCCACATTTTTAATTTCAATAAAAAGGGTTAATACGAATATCACAGAATGTCATTTATAATTATTATTAATAATAAATGCTAAGTGACAATAGAGACCAGTGTGAAGGGTAGTCAGTTATAAAGTTGTGACACTTGTTGAACAGTTATATTAAAAGTTGTTTTGATTCGTGCACATGTGATTCGTACGTTTGTAGAAATACATTTTCATGTTTCGGAACTGCGGGAAATTATGGTGATATAACTTTTGTAATATCTGCTGATAAGTAGTGTGTGAAAGTTTATAAATTGCATTTCTAGTTGTCTACTATCTGAAAAATTTGACATTGTACTTTTATAGTGATTTATCACTGCTTCGATATAACTTTCAATGAAAAACAACAGCTATTCTTATTCACACTCTATAATAAGTAAGTCGGTTGGTTGACTTCTTCATATTTTAGAATTACTGTGTTATCGTATTATCTTACTGCATTTAAGCATGTCTGTAAGAGGTATCCATAATATAATGAATTCGTATTACAAATATAGTATTTTATCAGGAGAAACCATTTACTGTTTTTAACCCGTCCTTTTTTCAATTGTGTTATTATACAGTAAAATATAACAACGTATTCATGATTTAATGTCAGTACTTTAGGTAGTAGTTTCACACAAGTAAAGTATGGGAGTATTAATTCAGTTATTCATTGAAAAATATCCAAGGAAAATAACTTCATCCAACCTTAAAGAAGCTAAAATAACTTTTTAAAAAGTTCACAAGGTATTATGAAGTTTTATGTTTATCTTTGAATATGAAAAATTAATTCTTTCTCCAACAAATGTCTGTCGTTATTGTATATTATAAATTCAACTGAAAACTGAAGCATTTTGTATATTGTCTGTAAAACAGTTATGATAATTCATAACAAAACTAATATGACAAAATGAGATAACTAAAGGTGCTTTATACACCAAAATATTCATAAAGACGAAAATTTAAACCAAACTAGAATCGGGCAAACTTATGTCATTTTAATGTACTTTAGTTTGCACTACTGGTTTCATTATCTTACAAAATGTATTTTTAAATGATTTATTCTTTAGAGAAACATCTGCTAAACGAAAATTAAATTGTCATTTAAGTTATTCTATTTTAGGTGTAGATATTTGCATGATACATTTACCTTTTATTTTAGGCTTAATTAACCTATGTGCCACTTATTGCTTGTTAAACTACGTTATCTTAAGAGTACGAGATACACATACTTAGTTTCATCATACATTATAACTTAATTGTGTTCCAAGGTTTAGAAATACATGGCCGCTAAAGAAGTGTATCACAATTATGTTTCAAGTTATAAAAATATTCAAACTTGTATTCCATATACCTAGTCAGATATAGACACCCAGTCATGTCACAACATTGCTACTCTGTTGTTCACAGATCTAATAAGACATTTACGTAAGGAGTCATAATCTGATGATGCTTCAGATCTATCCTGAAAGACGAAACCTTGATTCATTGATTATGAAAAGTTTTAAGCGATAAATAGTTTCATAAGTCTAATTAATTAGCAATTTGTTTCAGTTGAACTTTTACCCTCAGATAACTATTTTAACTTAGTTATCATGGTTAAGGTACTGTAGTAGAAAGCCGTCGTACACAAAAACTTCACAATATTCACAAATACGCAATCGTTGATTGACTGAAAAGAAAATTATATATAAAGGCTTTATAAACTTTATGATCTATTGTGTCTTTTTCACAGATGTGGACACTGCGTTGGTGGAAACACAAACAGAAGCCTAAATTACGACATAGATATCTGTAACGTATGCGGTGGCAAGAACGAGTGTGTTGGTTGTGATGGAATTCCTTTCAGTGGATTTAGGCTTAATGAATATGGACAATGCCAAAACAAAACACAATTAAACACAAGAAAACGTGAGTACTATGTTATCAAATAACCATTTTAACTAACAATATAGTTTACTAAATTAAGTTTGTGTTTTCTTAACTCCAGCTGTGAATACACGAAACTGAAGATCAAAAAAGGTAGCACGATGAATCAAAGAATGAAATAGGCCTCAACTTTACAAATTGTATTTTTAAGTTCAGGTTTGGTGAAATAAAAAAGTAATATTATTATTACAGTTTATGTTGTGGAATAATGAATTAGGCGCAATGCCCTGATATTATTTACATACCTAAACTTTGCAAAGTTACACTTTAGTGAATTGTAAAGGACTAAAAAATTCCATAAATATTTCAAATCTAGATTATTATCACATAACAATAAATGTTACAATCGTATGTAGGTTTTTGTCTGTCCTGAAAATTCGTTCAAACTTTACGATCTAAATTGGTTCACGCGCACACTTCTTTGGTACAGAGGTAAACAAAATGCGGATATAAATGTTTGTTTGTTTTGAATTTCGCCCAAAGCTACTCGAGGGCTATCTAAGCTAGCCATTCGTAATTTAGCAGTGTAAGAGTAGAGAGAAGGCAGCTAGTCATCACAACCCACCACCAACTTTTGGGCTCCTCTTTTACCAACGAATGGTAGAATTGACCGTTAGTTTATAACGCCCTCAAGGCTGAAACGGCGAGCATGTTTGGTGTGATGGGAATTCGAACCCGCGAACCTCAGGCGGCGATTCAAACGCCTAACCTACATTTTTTATATGTACTTGAATGCTATATTTAGTGAAAGCATCCTGTTTCGCGTTGATTGTTAGTTTGGCCTATTTTAAATAACTTTGTCAGCGTTTGTATTGTGAAGCCTTTTTAACGTAGGAAAAAGTAAGCATATTGTTTTCAAGAAACAGAAAAACTGTGTTTTTTCTCTAGCTTGCCTCATTAAAGACGTGCATGTACGTGGATAAGACAAGTTATAGTAATCAGATGTACACTTTTAGAGTCCACTTTGTATAGTTGTTTCAGGGTTCTAGATTCCTTTCTTTTGCGACTATGGCATTTACACTTCTTATGTTGTGTTTTTTTTATAAATTGCATCATTAATAGATGCACTGGCGCGCACATGCTTGGATAAGTATAGGTGCAAACTTTCAGGTTTCTCCTTTTTTCTTTTAATTATTGTGGTCACATATACAGTGGAGCGCCATTCAGCCGCGGACCAGTAAACCGCGAAATCGCTTAAGCCGCTGTAGCAGGTCTTGTCCCAAAATTTGTGATGCATTAAATCTACTACCTGACTTTTTAAAGTTTCTCACACTCTTCTTGTCGTTGACACTGACATGACAAATGTGAGCGAGGATTATCGCGGCTCACCGCTAATTTAAGAATGTGTAAAAACGCGGCTTACGAATTAAATCCTGGCTTTATAAATTCCAGGTGATATTTAAAAAGGATTTGCTTTAATTTGGGAAACAAATAAAATATATTACAACAGAAATCGACCATTAATCTACCTTATCCGCTCTCTACGTCAGCCTTACGGAGGCCGCCATCGTTACCGAATCACACCTCTCCATACATTAAAGTTAATTCGCGGTAAATCCGTGAAAAAAGTGATAAATAATTAAAGTGTTATTTTTAATTCGATAATGCGATATTTTTATGGAATTGTATAAATATTGGCCACAAACCCAATAGAAATCACTTCAGTTTCTTAATTAATAGTGAGCATATTATATTGACAAATTCATACCCCATTAATTCCTAACGTAAACATGCATCGTATAACGTTCTGCAAAAGCTGAATGTCATAAAAAGAATATGAAACGGCGAAACTCGCGCTAAAGTTAGTAGAGAGTTTGGCATACCTGAGTGTACATTGCGTGGGTGGTTTGAAATGTATTTTATTTGTTTTTTTCTTATTGTTTAACTGCCAGTTAATAAATTTGGTATTAAAGATTTAATAATTTATGCAACTCCGCAATATCGCTACCACGAGATTTAAAATGGCGGCCCGCATGTAACACGGGAAGACGAGATTTTACATTAAAAATGTTTATTTTTATTGAAATCTTTGTATTATTAATAAATTTTTATCAAAATTGTGTTGTATATTTTATTTATTAAAAAGGGGAAAAACGAACCATTGCAATGCATTGTTCATTTGTGTCAAAACGGCCCTTGTCAATTGTATCTGAATAGTCTATACATAAATATTATAATGATCCCGGATGAGGCTCCTCGGCTTTTCAGTCACAAAGGTTTAAGCCGCGGTTAAGCATGTTGACCCCCAAATACCACGGCTTAACGGCGCTCCACTGTACTGTATTACAAACATAATAATAATAAATAATTATTATGTGATGGTTTCACTCTCGTCTTCAGTGACGAGTTTAACCTTAAGTTCAAAGCATGATATGTCGTTATATTAACTAGAATCAGCTAAGTATAACATTCGACTTCTGTTATTATATTTTGAATAAATTATGCAAGATAATATAGATGTACTTTTACTTTTATTTACTGTATTGCCCATGTGCCTCTGTTGACATTTACAACATATAAACTATAGCTTAGGTGGAAACTGTGAACATTTCTATTCAAATGAGACTGACTGATAAAATTGTAAATATCATCATATGAAAGTTTTTAAAGGTGTCTTTATTTTCTCCACAGCTCTTTCTTTCATGGAATTTAACATTGAACGTGGAATATATTTTTTAACCACACGGAAACCTAATTCCTTTTGTTACTCTTTTATCTCGGTGTGGAAAGAAACCAAGGGAATACTAATAAAATTTCGGGTTAGAAATTCTGGTGTAAGTATCGTTTCTGATTTATATATTTACAAACATTTTGATTCATTTGACTAACCTTTCCACATAAAAAAGTCCATTTCGAGTTTTATATTGTGGCCCCAATTAGGTTTAAACTTATTTTTGTCTACATATTCTTGCTAATTTGAAGCATACCAACACACAGATAATCATTTTTCCATACACTGGCATGTAACGTTTTAAATTATTGAATGACTGCTTTTAACATATATATGACATGAATTTTAACAAATAATATGGCGCTGTAATGGGCTGAATGATGAATTAGGAGAAGCAATGAAAATAATTAAAGAATATAAAAGACAAAAAAGTGAAGAAATTCACTTGTTAATAGGAATTAATAGTGAGGCTTAAAGTGTTAAATGCATTAAGAAAGTCAAAATACAGATTTTAATCTCAAACAGTTAATAAAATAAAATAAGACAAAAGCAATAAACTTAAAAATTAAAGACAAAAATTGTAAAGTAGAATTCCAGAAATAGAGTTGAGAAACTGTAATGCTCAAAACGTAAACAAAAGTAAACGGTGAAAGCTGTTATCAAGTTCTAAGTAATAGGTAAAAAGGAGTTGTAATTATTGGTTTCTACTACTCTTAAGTTTCTATTTAGAAAACCAGATTACTTGAAGCACAAACTGTTCAATATATTAATTATCTGACAACACTCACATTTTCATGCTTACTACGAACCTTTATAACACGTGTGAAGATTCTTCCATCATAAAACTTCTCACCTGATTCTACTTTTGTTGATATTCAAACATTTTATTCAATTAAAGTTTGGTTTAAACCCCTTTTCAGGAACTTCTGGTATCAAAGTATGGCATTCACTACTACTACGTTGTGATTTATTAGCACCTCTCTATGTTTCTCTCATGCTCTACTCACCACTGGTATTGTTAATCCATTTTCTACTTTGAGCTAACCATCAATAACGTTTAATTTTTGAGGTGAATCTGACAAGTTTTGGTAGCAGCAGTACGAAATTTGTAGGTAGCTCCAACTGTTTTATGTTGAGATTTTTGTAGAAGCTTGTTGATAACAGATTTGCACTCCTTTGAATTGTGTCTCATGTTGTAACGAGCGTAGTTTCTCTTCTCTGTTTTGGCTCTCAACCTCTTGTCATCTTTGGTTGGATCCTACTTCTGGCCAATCATACCTAGCTTTGATTTTCACAGGTTATAATTTATATATCAAGTTTGCACCCTCCTTAGGCTTCCGTATAACTCTCCTGCCATCTTGATCAACTTTTCTATGTCTCTCGGCGCACTTCCTTTTTGGAACAGTGACATTTTACTGGAGTACGTAATAATAATTGTTCACATAGTAGTTGTACTGCCAGTTCTTCAAAATTATATTCATAGATTAACTTTTCAGTCCACCTTGTGAAGTATTATTGAGGACATACCACAAACTAAAGTACAGTTAACTTCTGTAAACTTCTTGTGAAAAACCTTCGTCAGTTAGTTAATAGCACTTCAGTGAGACCACTTTTAATTTATCATAGTTCGTGGTAGCTCCTGACGTCATGCATACTTGTGGACCTTTTTCTGATACCAGAGCTGTCAGAATAAGCTTTATTTCAGTTAAATATTACGATACAGATTTAGCTATCTATACTGTATCCATTACATGCACCAGATTTAATTGTTTTATTACTGGTGCTCAACTTTAATCACATAATGACTGAGTTTAGCTCAGTGTAATGGACAGAGCATAGGGCCACACTGAGTAGCTTTGCACTAAAGCAGAAAAAGTCAAATGTTTCCTTCATTGTAGATAAAACTACGAAAAATGATTAATTACAATATTTATTTTTGTGACAAATTTGAAGACAAATACAATTTAGTGTCAAACTTTTTATCCTTTGGTAAAATTTGAGGGTGATGACTTCATGAGATGAATCAATAAGCTTATGCCTTATATTTTTATTGGATATTAACGTATCCAACTGTTGTACTATAAATATAATTGATTACACTAAATATGTTGTTAATGATCAGATAAATATGTATTGTTTGCAGTATATTTTATTTTTGACTAAGTTTGCCTAACTAGTACATTGTCCTCAAAACGTTTTTACTTTCATGAAGAAGTTTATAACTGTATTGTTACAATATTTTTTATTACTATCACTATTTACTATTTGTACGTGTGACGAATCTTCCTGCTTCAGAAGACCTTTACTAAAACAAATTGCTATGTATCTTTATTGGATAAATTATTCTATTCCATTCAACCATTTCTGCAGTTCCTTACTTCTGCTGGATAAATTATTGTGTCCCATTTAATCATTTTTCAAGTTCCTTATCTCTGCTGGATAAACTGTTGTATCCCATTTAACCATTTCTCCAGTTCCTTATCTCTGTTGGATAAATTATTGTATCCAATTTAATCCTTTCTCCAGTTCCTTACCTCTGCTGGATACACTTATGTATTCCATTTAAACATTCTCTGAAGTGTTTTTGTGACTCTTTTTGGTTTTATTCTATCAGTTATACGTTTTCTGTCAGATTATTTATTTAACTATTGAACAGTCTGAAAAAATATTTTAGTTTTTGCTTCTAATGTTCTTGATCTTTTTAGTTTTAAAATGGCAGTTTTCAGTTCGTCATCTTAAGACTCTTTCAAGTAATTTTTACTTCACACATAGTAACTTATAAAAACACCACCTTTCATTCATATCCTCAAAGAAGATAATTTGGAAAATTTCAGTTTAAGGAAGAGCTATTCCAGCCGTTAAGTTTGTTTTGGTCTCTATTATTCATCACCAGACATTGAAGTTACTATTTTGTGTTAAAATAAATAATGAATTTGTAGTGTTAACTTACTTTCTAATGCTGACTGTAAGAGAGTAAAATACAATTTTGTGTTTTGTGCTGATTGATTTTAACTGAAAATGTTAGTTATTTTTTCTATTCATTTGGATGATGCATACTTATCATATAAACTCCATGATAAAAGAAATCACATCACCACCTTTCTTAGCTAGATTTATCAAAATAGGTTTGACTCTTTTGTTTGCCATATATGTATTTGTGTGTGTACATGTGTTAGCTATAAATCATTTTTTACTGATTGACTTATAATTTACAGAATATATCATATTTCTTCAATGATCTACCGGCCATAAAAGCTCGAAATATTATGAAAAATAGAGCTAGGTTATACGCCAATTGTCCTTCATTTCCAAGTGATATGTACTTTTGGCCAAGTACCATTGCCACAATTGAGTGCCAAGTACATGATGTTTCTTCAGAAGATAGATTGTTAACTATTAAAGAGTCATTCAAGTTCATACAACTTGACTTCAGAAAGAACTATGTTGCAAAAATAACTCCCACAACTGTTTACAACAACCAAAGTATAGAAGTAAGTCTGTACTTCATCATTGAACTAAGAAATCAATATAAAGTTAAGTCTTTTATATGCAAAAACGGCTCGTTTTATTTTCGTTGAGGAAATATTTCAAATAGAAGAGCGAACAACGTTCTGACCTTCATCGGTCATCGTCAGGTTCACAAAGAAAGAGGTAACTGACCGGAAGTTGACCACATGTGCCGTAGTGTAGAGGGCGGGATTAGAAGTTTGAATATATAATTTTCTCCATGATATTAATATAGGTATAATGGCGTTCCTTTATACGGCACTCAGTTACACAACCCCTTCCAAACATGTGGTCAGCTTCCGGTCAGTTACCTCTTTCTTTGTGAACCTGACGATGACCGATGAAGGTCGAAACGTTGTTCGTTCTTCTATTTGATATATTTTCTCAACCCAAACGAGCCGTTTATGCATATAAAATTCTCAACAAGTGGGTTTCTCGACATCACTGAAAGTTAAGTCTGTAATTCATTATTAAATAAAACAACAGATGTATGGATATAAGTCTGTAGTTCATTATCAAATAAAACAACAAGTGTTCAGGTAAGTCTGTATTTTATTATTAAACAAAACAACAAGTGTACAGGTAAGTCTGTAACTCATTATCAAACAAAACAACAAGTGTTCTGGTAAGTCTGTATTTTATTATTAAACAAAAACAACAAGTGTACAGGTAAGTCTGTATTTTATTTATAACAAAAACAACAAGTGTTCTGGTAAGTCTGTATTTTATTATTAAACAAAAACAACAAGTGTACAGGTAAGTCTGTATTTTATTTATAACAAAAACAACAAGTGTACAGGTAAGTCTGTATTTTATTATTAAACAAAAACAAGTTTGAAATAAGGGTTATTTGTCACATTAAATTAATAGAACATTTAATATAGTGAGCTCTGTTTTAAATTATTCTATACAAAAGGGAAAAAGCTGGTGATTTCTTCTTATCAATTCAATAAAATTCTCCTCATTTCTACCAGACACCTCTTGGTACTCTGAAGAAGAGAAAAGATGATCAAGGAATGATAAAGATCAGACTTCCTGAACAGAAGTACATAAAAACCTTCATAACTGAATCAAATTCTTGTCTTTTCTGACATGGTGTCTCAATATAAAACGATATCCTCTCATATAGAAATATCACATCATATTCTGAGCAATTATTGTGCTCATTAAGATATATTTTAGTTAAATAATCTCTGTATTAGCCACTGAAAATATAAACACTGAATTTCGTGAACCCAATCTTATTTACTTTTTGTGAAATATATATTTATAGTAAAGACAATAGTTTAAAAACTGTAATTATTTTCCTAACATAAGTTGTAAATAGGTGATTAAAATGTACATTATAAAACAACAACGATATGGATAAAAATTAAGCCTTAAAATTATTTGTATTGAAAAATTCCATTACCGTTTGTTTAGTGGTAATTTTAAAGTCATAATGGAAACTGTTTGTGGTGATATCATTCAAAAGTGTTGGGAATCCATCAGGCAAAATCGAAAAAGGGGCTGAAAAACTAGTTAGCACTAAGAAAAATCAAACAAGGTGTAGGATTTGAGTGCTTATGCGCATTTTATGTTTTATCTCTTATTACCTTTCGCTGTCTGCAGCCAGCTGTTGGAAGGCAGTTATGATTGAAATTTGTTTTTAATATTAAAAGTAGAAAATAAAAACTCTTTAAAAATATTATAACTGCAAATTCCTCCAAACCTTCACCTTAAACATTTCTAAGAATTCCTAAAGTAGAATAATCACATTTTTGCGTGCCACCTAACACATCCACTTTTCTTATTGGTCAGTTACTATTTCACTGTGCTTACCATAGAACATGTGCAAGTAACTAATGAAATAAAATCTCAAATTTGAGATACTGACAAGCTAAATATAAAATAAGAACCTCCTTACTCTACGATTTGCTGAGATAGCAATATATTTAGCTACAAGATTTGCTATGTTTATTACAACAATTTTTTTCCAAATTTCTTATTTAGTACCACTTACTACTAAGTAGCTCTTGTTTATAATCAGTAGAAACAGGATTTTCTTCTCTGTTTAATTCTGACAGTTGTTTATAAGTAGCTTAAAGTAGTAATTATAACTAATAATTTTTCCCAAACTGTTTAATTGTGAAAAACAAGTCATTTCTCTTTATAGGACTGGGTTTTTCAACCTACATTTTTATTTACTCAGAGACCCAACTTAATAACAGGAATTTTGACGATACTAATGCAATAATTTAATATTTTTTTTTATTTTTCAAACGTTAATGTTTCAAGCCTGCAAAAAATATTTTCTCTACACACCCAACTAGCAAGACTTATGAAGTATACCACAAGTGCAACATTTTGTAACAGGATTGTGCACTCCAAATCATTGTTTTTTAGTGTATTTCTCATATATTCTCTGTGTTTAAAGTACCATATGTGGCACTACAATAATAGGCGTGAGTAGACCAAGAATGGGAAAATTCAATGCCATTCCTTTATGAAAAATAACTAATTTTGTTTTGCTATTTACTGACTTAATGTCTAAGTCTAAACAGTTAGCATATGATTTATTTATTATTAATTTAAAAATTAAAGTAAATTAATATCATCATGTTGTTTGTGTACGTTTACAAATCAATTAATGTGTATAGTATAGTATTAAAAATGCATAAATATGCCAACATTGAAAGTCACGAATGTATCACATGTAGTGAAAATTCTGCCACCACACTTGAATGTTTGTGAGGTTGTTACTTTCTCTAAAAGGTATTTTGTGACAATTAACATGTAATTATGCCTAAGTATACAAGCTGATATGATAATAACTGACTTTATATAATTGAGAATCAGTGTATACAATATAAAGACACATGTTCCGATGTTACAATAACCTAAATTCCAAAAACAAATATCCAAGAAAAGTTAGGTCTCATTTTATTGTTTGGTAAAATTCAAGTTTTATAATTTTAAAAAATGTAAGTATAAAGTTAAAGTACTGACATACTTAAAGGATATTTTTTACAAAACTTTGCTTGCTGTCTGGTTTGTTCAAGTTCTCTTAAAGTTTTTTGGTACAAGTTAGAGTAAAGAATGACATAACACCAGTTTCTTGGGCTGGCTAATTTCGGACATTATTTATAAATAATTAGATTTGTAAAAAATTATTATTAATCATTTTATCATGTGAAGCCACACAAAGAGTCAGTCTGAACTTTGTCAGTTTTATAAACCATAATAGTTTATATTTTATGAATTTCTTTAAAATTTTCAACCAAGGTTTTGTGAGGTACGTCCAGCTGGTCAGAAGAACTCACTACTAAGAGCTTTTTCAACAGAGATATAAAATTTTAACCTGATGTTTTTTACCTGTATGCAATTTAAATGAAGACCATTATATGCAATATCAGTTGTATATTTTAAAACCATTTTTGCATATTTCATTATTATAAAATCATTTTTGCATGTTTCATAATTATAAAAACATTCTACTCAGAATACTGTATTTGATACAACCATAACTTAATTTGAGTATTCTTTAAAATAAAGTGAAAATGGATAATTTAACATTAAAATATTTGTCTTGAGATGATGTACTTATTCCAGAATTGAAATGTTTTTATTATTGTATGTTATAATGGGAAATTATACTCAGTTCTTCACAGAAGGTGATTTACGAGTTTTTATTTCCAGTTAACTGCAGAGGTCAAGAACATATCATCAACATCCTTCAAGTGTGCTTATGTTTCACGTTCACTTAGTTTCTTCATTTCTTCAGAAAATCGAGCACTAACTGAACATTCAACTGTTCGTTGTCACTTCCCACAAATGTTTCAGTGCCAGGATTATAAATTGCTTTTATTAGATGAGTCATGGACCAAAGATGATGAGCCACATCATGATATTATACTGTAAAATGTTTATTTTTTACTTGTGTGTAAGCCTAGGTTAATTACTATTAAACTATATGTAATTTGATCAGGTGTACCATTTTATTATGTTTTGGTGTTTTTCTAGTTCTAACATATACAAGAAAATTAATTATTTAAATAAGGTAAAGAATCTAATCTCAGTTAATAGTGTTAAGATAAATGTTTGTGTTGTCACATTTTACACGAATAACATGTGTATAAAAACTGTTGTGTGTGTAAGGTTGATGTTGTGTAAAAGTCATTCTATAATAACATAAATCTGTCCACTTGGTACTTAAAAAAGATAGATTACTACTATTTTTTTTCTTTCAAGCTATTAAGAAGTCGTTTTTCTATCTACAACGTTTACTGAAATGATTTTCTATATGTCAAGTAAATTGACTATGTCTAACACGTGATTAGTAGCATATCTGTATTATGAATACATTAAAAACATGTACTGGCTCAAAAGAAATAGATTAGGTCGAAAACTGTACAAATATTTGAGGTGTTTCACGGTGTTAACCACTTATTCTCACTCTTAACACTTAGTTAACTTAAAATGTTTAACTTCAGTACTTTGTTTTGATTATGTACATGATTTGAATTTATTTTATTTTTTAAATAAATAACTTCCTACTTAACAGCAGTAACTAGTGAAATGAAAAAGCTAAGGTGGTTTAAGTCAGTTTTATTGTGACAAAGAACCAATGCTACTTCATTAACTATCTATCTATTAAAATCTAACATTTGACAAAATCCGATAACAGGACTGTAAATGGTATGTTCACATCTTTCCTTTTGCGTATGATGTCGAATACTCAGTAAATAATTTGGTGATTAAAAAGTTTTCAGTGCCTGTTTGCACTGTGGATCACATATCTTACTTAATTATCCACTTAAACTAGAAAAAAAATTAAATATCATTTAGAAAATTTTAAAAACAATTTACAGTTTGGGCATAAAGAACAGGGTGAATTAGGTAGATCCGTAACAGACCTGTGAGCTGCAAATACTACAAATTCATGTTTTTTTCTTCAAAATCGATTATGCTTAGAATGCTGAAATGAAGTCATCACAAGGACACAAAACATGAAACCCACTTGGGATACTGTAATTAACTACCCAAGTACCCAAAAAAGTATTGGTTTATTATCACATTGGGATACTGTCATGAACTACCTAAGTGACAAAAAATATATTCAGTGATGTCGAGAAACCCACTTGTTGAGAATTTTATATGCAAAAACGGCTCGTTTCTGAACCCAAACGAGCCGTTTTTGCATATAAAAAATATATTGGTTTATTATCATATTAGGATAGTGTCACGAACTACCCAAGTGACAAAAAAAAATATTGGATTATTATCACATTTAAAGAAAAAAATTAACTAATCATCAGTAATTAAAATGTTAGAAATTGTTATCATATTTTTTCCGTGGTGGTTTTTAAGCCTTACCGTTCATGTAAGTTCGGCAAATCTGGAAGTCTTAACTACAGTAAGGCTGTAAAACTACATATCTTTTACTTTGATTATCATTCATTAAGCGTAGTTCTTTACAGTTATAAACGTTATTTGTGTTACATATTTTATTATTTTTATTTATTCACTTATTTTACAGAGAAATGTGGGATAATACAGTTAAAATTTTCCGAGTCAATGCACCAGCACCAAGTGTATTACATGCTATAATTTCCGATGGTCTACAAGAAATCCAAATCCACTTTACATCTAGCATAATTTTAACAAAACAATGTTCAGCGATCTTCACTTCAGAAAGTTTGGAACAATTAGGATTTTCAAGTGAGTATTTTAAATTCAAATTGTACCGATGTGAATTTAACATGACATATTATGGAGACTTTTCGTTTACTCCACTAATTTTAAAACAAATAACTTCATTAAATATAATCTTCTCTTACGAAAGTGAGTTTTTAGTAACCTTTTGTTAGAATTTTCTCTAACACCTTTCAGGAAACAGATTTAAATATTTATTCACTTAAAATACTAGTTTATTTCAACTTTTGCCTCATAAAACTTGTGGATTATTAAAAAAGTGAGAAGTTGCATTTAAATCACGTGTAATAAAACCAACATTTGTTGAATATCTTCGAATGAATATTATATTAGAAATAAAACATTTCTGCAGCCAATTATATAACAGTGTTATAAACTATATATACGTATAATAGTTGGTAGCAATAAGCACCAATCCTGTAATTTGCGAGGTGTAGTTTGATTCTCTTCACCAAGTGTGCACTCCATTCCAGCTGTAGAGATATTATTACGTAACAGTCAATCCTACTGTTTGTTAGTAAAAGAATAGCTGAAGGCTTGATTCAGAGTGATGTTGAGGAGCTGATTTTAGTCTGGCCTATTCCTACTAAATTAGAGACAGCTAGTACACACAGCCTTTGAATAGCTTTGTGCAAAATACAGAAGAAAGAAACAGTATACATAATAATTATTGCAAAATAATTTATTCCACTTTGTCACAGTTATAAGTTATTCAATCCCACATTTGGTTTGATTATGAAAACAGCATTTCTACTTTTACATTACTTATCAATTTTGCAACTTTATCAAGTCTCCGATTTATCTATTTTATTAAAACAGATTATGATATAATTTATCTTAGGATGCAATTGAAAAGGCTTAGATGTGAAGTTTTTAGAAAGATTTCCTTAACACTGTTTGTCTATTTTGTAACACACAATGTTTCAAGAGTCTTCAGCGACAAATGATAATTTGTAGTAGTTACAAGGAACTCTAGCCAAACTACCTTTGTGGAATGAGAATTTTGTGCATTTAAAAATATTACTAGATGTAACTTTGAATTTCTTTCAGACTCCATTATATGCAGTTTTATCCAAATATATAACAATGTTCTTTGGCTTACTGTTTAATCAATAATATAATCTTTCAATGTGCCCCCCAGTGGCTCAGCGGTATGTCTGCGGACTTACACGTTAAAATCCGGGTTTCGATACCCGTGGTGGGCAGAACATAGATAGCCCATTGTGTAGCTTTGTGCTTAATTCAAAACAACAACAACCTTTGAATGTATTTTCATGTCTGAGTGTTGGATTCCGATCGTAAACCGATTCAAATGCTGCATGTAGTGATATGGTATTGTATAGAGGAGATGAGCATCCATATGCTTGATCAGATCGACGAGAGTTTGAGGCTGTTACAAGATATATTGTCGTTATCACGAAGCAGACACGAGGAACTTTTAAGATTTGGATTGTTCTTGTTCTTGTATTGCATTTTTTTTTCGAAAATTATATTTTTGTGTTCAATGAACTGTAACTGAGAAAGTATGTGTTAATAATATTCTGCATTCTTCACAGATTGACATGTTTTGAATTCAATTCTGCATTTATGTCTAGTGCACTTTGATATGTCTTATGTGGCCTTTATGTGTTTTAACAACTCAAGAACCAAACTGGATTATGTGATATGAAAGCCCTTCTATACTCACAGAAGAAGATATCCAAAACCACGACTTGGTGGTCGAACATCCCAGCAGAAACATCTTGTAGCAAGACCACTTTGAAATCCTCAAAGAAAAGAATCATCTAATCTGTGCGAATTGACTGATTACAACCATCTCAACTGATTTGCGAATCAATCTATTTGATGAGAAATCTATGAAAGGTTTATTTGACAATATTCACACTTGGCACATCGAATAGGCCTTTATTGCAAATTTAAGTCATGATTAATTATTTTAGACTTTCACTGTTATAGTAACAGTTAACCCACTTCCAAAGCATTGTATCAATATCGATACACATGTATATATAGATGCATAAACATGACTGAGGAGGTTATATACATATCTCCTCTTGGAGGTGAGAGATAGCGTTCCAGGGGGTGCGAGATAACAAATTCAGTTTTTTTAATATAATAAGGGTAGTGTCCTATATATTCAAAAATTACGTTCGATTTTTTAGTTCTTGTTACGGACGTAGCTTTTTACCTTGTTACGATAAACTATCGTTTCTACCGTCAGCAGCGCAGACCGAAATGTTAATGTACAACTGTAGAAAAACAACACACGAAACATAAATATCACCTGAATACACGGCACAACTAATTAGGTTACATTCGTGAATGCCCTAAGTGTCTATTATTTATTTATGTCATGTATTCACGTGATCGTGACTCGACAAACTTCCAGAAGTATCCAGAATCAATCGATGACGTCATGTGACATATATTAGAGAATGTTCTTGAAAGTTTCACATGATATATAAACCCACGCGTGATGTATGGTGGTCAGTGAATTGTTGATTCTGTGTTCGTGCAAACAAACTTCATTATGTCAAAGAAAAGGAAATGGAATAATGATTGTGAAGTTTGGTTTCACTTGCATCGGCACAGCTGAGGATCTGCAAAAATCCCAGTACATGCTTTGTGATGCTGTTCTTTCAAACGCAAATTTAAAGCCATCTGAGCTGTGGGAACACTTTAACAACCGGCATGATGGAGCAGCTGCTGCAGGCCATGATGTTCAATCGTTGAAAGGTAGTAGGACTCGCTTTGATTCTCGAGCAACCCTTCCTAAATTAGGCTTTATATCTGCTGACAAACCACTACTGATGGCTTCATACCATGTGGCGTATAAAGTAGCCAAATCAAAGAAGCTCCATACAATTGCAGAAGAGGTGATAAAACCGTGTGCATTAGAAATGGTAACAGTTGTTCTGGGAAAAGAAGCCTCAAACTGGCTTAAATGCAGTTATCAAATAATGCTATTAAAAACCGACTTGGTGATTTGAGTTTGGACATTTTGGACCAACTTATCGCAGATACCAGGGCTAGTCCCTTGAAAATCTCTCTCCAATTGGACGAAACAACTGGTGTTACAAATTGCAATCAATTTATTGGTCTAGTGAGGTGTGTTTATAATGGTGCCAAATGGAAGATTTTCTGTTCTGTGAAGATCTGAAAACAACCACAAAAGGGACAGATGTCTTTCAGTGTGTGAAGGACTTCTTTGCGAAATATGATATAGATGTCCAAATTATTGGTTCTTTGTGTACCGACGGTGACTTTGCTATGCTAGGAAATAAATCAAGATTTTTTGCACCGATAAAACAAGAGAATCCACACTTGTAAAGTATTTACTGTTTTCTTTATCGACACGCTTTCCCTCAAAAAAATACTGCCTCCAAAGTTGAAAAAGGTCGTTGACACTTCTGTGAAGATCATCAACTGGATTAGGGTTTGCACACTGAACCACCGCCTCTTCAAGTCACTTTGTGAAGATATGATCTGCAGGGAGAAATAGAATCACAAAAATTCAACCAAATGCTAGTGTATTTGAGTGATATTTTTACTCGTATGAATGACATTAGTGTATCTCTCCAAAGTAAAACATAAACATGTTGAAATTCTGCGAAAAGTTAAATGCTTTCAAAGAAAAGCTACATCTTTGATGTCGATGAGTTAAAAGAGAGAATCTTTTAAATTTTCTAGTTCTCAAAGAAATGGTAGATGAGGATGAGTTCCTAATTCCGTGTGTGTGAAGAAATTGTGGATCATTTGGAAATTCTATCAAAGTCATTTGATGGATATTTTGGAGGAGAACTGGAAACTTCTGAAAAATGGATCATGAATCCATACTCCTTCAATTTGGATAATATGCCAGGTGATGAAGAACTGAAGGAAAATCTTATTGAACTGCGCACAAATCGAGTTCTTGAAATGCAGTTTGAAAGCAAAACTTTGAAATAGTATTGGTGTTTGGCAATGGACATGTTTCCAAGACTTTGTGAAAAAGCACTAAATGTGCTCATCCCATTCGTGACAATATGCTAATGCGAGTTTGGATTTAGTGCCATATTGTCAATCAAGACAAAATCTTGAAATTGCTTTGGTGCAAAGGCAGACTTGCCATCTGTTATCAGCAACAAAGGGCTATGCTTTGAAAAACTCATAAGCAATAAATAGGAATAAAAGTCATTAAATTTAAAGTGGCTTTTGAACATTTGAACATTTCAAATTTAAAGAAATTTCATTTCATGCATGGAGGAAAAATTAATTTTTGTAGGCCATGTAGGGTTTATGCAACTTTTAGTTTGTTGTAATATTTTTTCTTTCCAAATGTTTCGTTTCGTTTATATATAATTAAAAACTAATTACAAAAAAATGTTGTTGTTGTTTGGAATTAAGCACAAAGCTACACAGTGGGCTATCTGTGCTCTGTCCACCACGGGTATCGAAACCCGGATTTTAGCGTGTAAGTCCGCAGACATACCGCTGAGCCACTGGGGGCTACAAAATTTGTTTTGGCCACCTTCACCTTTATTCTTAAATAAATAATTACTGTGAGGGGGTGCGAGAACATATTAAAATTTTATAGGGGCTGCAAGGAATAAAAAAGGCTGGGAACCACTGCTATAGATAATGCCCTGAATCCCAATGAGGCAGACACCAGAAATACCACATAGCCAAAAGCTTCTGAAGTTTCTGAAATCCTGCGAGTTGTAGTGGCTGTGAATGTTCATTCTGAAATGCATGAAGTACCCATCGTAGTGCCATCTTTAAGGCTATGGAAAGGAATGAGGAGATTATTAACCAGTTTTGGACCTGGTTCAAGCAGAGTAGGCAGCTCTATGACAAGGTAGAGAAACTGTATGACTCTGTGTGTCCTCCCAAAATAATTCATGTCACAATGGAACAGCTGAATTATCTTGACAGACTGTACTTTGAGGTTTGTGATCATTACAGATAAAGAGATACCTCCTGATGTTTAGCATGTATCAGATAGAGTGAAGGGTGATTTCTATACCCTACTTCATAAGTGAAAACAAATGGTAAAATATTGAAAAGCTTTAGCTGGGCTAGCGATTCAACAATATCAAGTTTGACGACTGCCTCAAGAAGATCACTTCTGGCCACAAAAGCCACAGCTCTGCAAACAGGAAAGGAAACGAGAAGGAAATAACATGAGATGGAGCGGCTACAGGCAGAGGCATCTGCACTCAAATCAGAGTACGAGGCTCAAGGAGAACTTCAGCGACAACAAGTGAAATCCATAGAAAACAAGAAGAGTTGCAAGCTCTTAATGATGAAATGTCAGACGTAGCTGGGGAATTGCTACCATGAAGGGAATCCACTATTTGAATAAGTATCTTAGTGGAAAGGACAAGGATGCAGTAGAGGGGACTTTTTGTTTTGATTAAAAATCTGCCTGTTAGAGGGCCAGAAAAATCCTGGATAATTGTTATGGGAATACATTCGTTGTTGCAGAAGCATTCAGGGACAAGCTGCAAGAACAGCCAAGTGTGGGGAGCAGAGATAGCCGAGCAGTGAGGAAACTGTATTATTTTCTGCAACAGTGTCTTGTAGCAATGGGTCTTGTTATGGGTTTGGAAATCGTCAATGACTGCAGAGAGAATCGAAAAATCCTTGCAAAACTGCCAGAATGGATGGTGCAGCGCTGAGGCAGAATGGTTGCTGAACACACATTATCCATCTTTCAAGCTCTTTGTGTATTTCCTCAAAAAGGAAGCTGATATTGCTTGTAACCCAATCACATCTTTTGTCCTGCTTCACAATTTCAGAGCCAAAGAGGACATTCCAACTGAACCAAAGCAGAGCAAGGGCGCTAATGAAAAGGCTTTGAAGACAGGATGCATCTTCTATCAAAGTAACAATAAGAACCATGTTAGATTTTCATTAATAAAACTCCTTTCAAGTGAATATATCACCTGCAGAAAAATGATAATTGCTTTGGCTACATCGCTCATGGACACCTATCCAAGAACTGCACCAACAAGAGCCATTGCTTCAAATGCAAGAGACAATACTCAACCTGCTTGCATGGCAATTACGAAAACCTGAATGGTTAGACTGTGTGATTAACTGAAGTCACTCCAATAAACACCACTGCAACAGAAGGTGTTGTGACACTAAAGGTGACAAATGATAACTGTGAGAGAATATCTATGATTTTGCCATTCTATCTGTCAAAGAAGGAGGATCTTGATAGAGAGGTCATGGTGTATCCCTTGCTGGACACACAGAGCGACACAACTTTCATCCTGCAAGACACAGGTGATAAACTTCTAAACCAGATCTTGTCAGACTTTACCTCCCTACCTCCACAATTAATTGTTTAAAGCTCAAAGGATTGTAGATTCGAGGAATCAGTTCCAGCAAAATAATCAGTCTGCCAACAACCTACTCAAGACTTCATCCCAGTGAACAAAGACCACATCCCAACCTCAGCCACAACAAATAGATGAAAGCACCTCAGAACTTTGGAGAAACTGATACCTCTCTTCATAACTGTGAGGTTGGACTTATTGTGTGTTACGACTGTCCTGAGGCTCTTGCGCTATGTGATTTTATAGTTGGTCATAACAACAGGCCATTTGTTCAGAAAATGGATCTGGAATGGAGCATATGCAGTAGAACTGGTACTGAGAACCCAAGTGAACAAACCAACAGAATACACAAACACAACGCTATTGAAACACAACATCATCTCGATGAAGTTTAACTCATTTGTAACACGAGTGCAAAAGAGGAGCATATTTTGCCTTAGGTAATTGAACTCTTCCAATCAGATTTTGCCAAGAACAAAATCAGGCAGGATCACTCCATATCACAGGAAGATGAATTTCATGACAATGCTAGAGACAAACACATGCAAAGACAAGGAAGGTTTCTACATCATTCCCTTGTCCTTCCACCACGGACAGCCAGACATATCTAACAACAAACAATTTGTAGAAAAGAGACTAAAACAATTTTTGTATTGATTGCTGAAGAATCTACAACACTTAGAAGACAACATGTTCTTCATGTCCGAAATAATAGAGCAAAGGCAGGCAGAAGTGTCATTGTTTGAAAAGGAGCCCAAGACTTCCTGGCACATTCCACACCATGGTGTTTATCATCCTTAGAAACCAGGAGAGGTCAGAGTTGTCTTCAATCGCAGCATTTATTATCAAGTATAATGGCTGAATGATGAACTTCTTTAAGGCCCAGACCTGATGGATTTCCTGATCGGCATCCTATATAGGTTTTGAGAGGAACCTGTGGCCTATAAGGGGGCACTGAGAAGATGTTTCGTGTGTACCCTGAACAAAGAGACTATCTGATATTTTTCTGGTGGAGAAGTGGTGATCTGTTGACAACCCCTTCCACTTTCAAAGTGAAAGTGCACTTTTTCAGTGCCCCATCCTCACCAGCTTGTACAAAATTTGGTTTGAAGAGGATAGCAGCAGATGGACGTGGGAGATTCTCTGGAGAAGCCTGCAATTTCCTTGAGTGAGATTTCTATATGAACGATGGCTTAACCATATGTAGTTTATTTCAAAAAGCCATTCAGCTGATAAAAGATGCACAAGTCTCATGCTTATCAGAAAATCTTTGACTTCATAACTTCGTTTCCAACAGCCATGATGGTAGTCCCTGAGTCAGAAAGAGACAAAGAATTGAAGAACCTAGATCTACACTTTGATCAGCTTCCCCTTGAACGAGCACTCGGTAATCAGTGGTGTATCGAATTGGACAAATTCAATTTCCGCCTTTGCCTACCAGTATGACCAATAACTTGTAAAGGTGACATTTCAAATAATCTGTGATGATGATGATACATGTAAAAATGGCTGTTATGGATATAGAAAGCACTAAGTCGAGCAGAGAACAACATTTTGACCTCCTTTGGTCATCATCAGGATCACAAAGAAAGAAAGGTCACTGAACAACAGCCGACCACGTGTTTGAAGGCGGTTGTGTTATTGAGTGTATGAATGTAGAAGGCGTGCTTATATGTTGGATTATATTTATTTATATTGGTATATTTGTATTGGTTTATTTTGGACTTGAGTTGTTGTATGAGTAAGGCTTCTTTAATTTTGCATTTGTTTAAATTTGCTTCTTTATTTAGTGTTTGGGTGTTTTATGGTCATATGGTGTTTATTTGATTTGCATTGTTGGAAAACGTGTGAATGTGACTTTTTGTGTTCTTTTAATCTGGTTTCCATTTTTCTGCTTGTTTCTCTAATATAGAAGTCGTGGCAGCTGTCACATTGTATTTTTTAAATAATGTTGTTGTTGTGTTTGTCAGTGTAGTTTTTACATAGAACAGACCTCAGTTTTGTGCCTGGTTTTTGAATAAATTTGTACCAGAATACTGGTGGATGTACCACTGTGTTAATTGCTTGTTTTTCAACTTGTGTCATAAAACTATTTGCTAGAAATTTACGGACTTATACAACTTAACATCAACTAAATCAACAATAGGAACGACAGGATCAAAAAGTTCTGCTACAAAAAAACTAGAGAAACTAAGATGCAAACAACAGTTCTTTGTTATGTATCTCATCTGTGTTTGTCAGTCGGATCTGTTAATTATTTGTCATGTTGATGTCTTTTCTGTTGTTTGCATTTTAGTTTCAAAGATTCTTTTAACTTTAAATATACTCTTAATAAATTAAATCGTAAAGTTTTTATGGCCAATTTTGATGAGATCCATCTTCACTGAAATCCCAGCGACTGAAGCCTGCAAGAAGCTTTAAACCCAAGACCCCAGTCCCTTTATAGAGATCCCCAGAAACCAATTGGAAATCCTTACAGAATTCACTATCACCAAAACTAACTTTATGTTCAATAACCACAACTACCTACAAATAAATGGCCTAAGTTTGGGGAATCCCATGTCAACATTTTTGAAACAAAATGAATCACAACCGATTAATTCAGCCTTACACCCACCACTATAATTGTACTGGAATGTTGATGATAAAATTACAGAACACACACCTAATTTATCAGTCATATTAAATCAATACACTCCAACATTAAGTTCACCTGTGAACAAGAAAAAATAATCAAATAGAATTTCTTAACCTCAAAACCAAAAGAACTAATACAAAATTCGAAACAAAAATCCACAGAAAAATCACTCATTCTGGATTATACATTCTCTGGGACTCAGCACATTAAATGAGACAAGAACTCAACATATTAAGAGACCAAATAAATGGAACCACAAAACTGTGGTCACGTGATAAAATTAACGGTGAAATGAACAAAAAGAAGAAGAACACTTCATTAACATCAACGAATGTCCTCAAAAACCACGGAAAAGACTATACGCACACACCGAGACCAATAACAGTAAATCCCAAGATACAACAAAATCTTATAGTAGCAAAATGGAAACCAGATTCAAAGAACATAAAAAGTCACCTTCACACGTTTTCGAACACTGCAAATCAAATGAACACAACATAACCATAGAAAACACTCACATACAAAATAAAGAAATAAACATAAACAAAAGTGAAATTAAAAAACCTTGAACAATAACTCAATTCCAAAATAAACTAATACAAAGGAACACCTTTATACCGATATTAATAAATATAATCCAACATATAAGCACGCCCTCTACATTTCTACACTCAATTACACAACCGCCTTCAAATATGTGGTAGCTATTGGTCAGTTACCCTTTTCTTTTTTTGTGAACTGGATGATGACCGAAGAAGGTCAAAGCGTTGTCTTATCCTCTATATAATGCTTTCTATACTCATACCAGCCATTTTTACATATATATTGTCCTTTCAATTTCTGTATCAGTGTATAACCCACTAGAACGTATTGCTCCCTTTATGTTACTTGGAAAGCAGATCTACAGAGAAAACGTTGGCTGGGAGGAGTCCATGTCATCAGATCTACAATCAAAATGGAAACAATGGCTGTTTGAGCTGGGCTCCCTCTCCAGCCTGAGTTCTCTGAGGTGTTTCAAGCCAAGAGACTTTCGAATTATTCAATTCACATACCTCCGTCTAGTAAACAGTAAAGGATATATACACTGTTTTCTGGTACTGGGTAAAGTCAAACTTGCTCCATTGAAGGTTATAACCCTGCCAAGGTGGAGCTCACTGCAGCAGTAACTGCTGTGAAGATCAATAGTGTACTCCACAACGAGATGAAACCCACAATGTCAGAACACTTTTGAATGGAATCAAAGATAGTGCTTGGCTACATTAACAATGAAATTCATCGCTTTCATATCTGTAGCCAATCGAGTCCAAGTGATCATGCTTCTCATGAACTCCAAGCTTCACAAATACAGACATCCACTTGGTTCATGGCCCTTCTTTCCTCTGGTATTCACAGCTACCTTTGAGCAATGATGTGGACATTACACTGAAAGAAGGGGACCCTGAAGTCAGGAAAGTACTGGTGACAAGTGCAGAGAAAGGTCAAAGTGGGTTTGTACTCCTGTACACCTGCAGTACTTTTCTGATTAGTTTTCGGTTGTCAAGTTTCTTTCTGTAGTCCAGAGGTATACAGCAAAAAAGGAAAGAAAATATCAGGCTTGTACAAGCAATAAAAACTGTGGAAAATGTCATTATGTACATGCTTCAGAGTACTTGTTTCCATGAGGAAATCAAGACCATCAGTTGAAACAAAGGACCAGCCATAAGACCACTGAAGAATTTTGATCCTCTCATGGACCATGACAAGATTCTCAGAGTTGGCGGAAGGTCATTTAGTCAATTTGATCATCAAGCATTTTCAGGAAAAAGTAGCTCACCAAGGATACAGTTTTACCCAACATGAAATTTAATCGCATTGTTACTGGATCATTGGAGAAACAAAAGGAGTTTTCTCTCACTTGTACAAATGTGTAACATGCAGAAAACTGAGAGGCAAGCTACATACCCAAAAATTGGCTGATTTTCCAAAGGAGCAAACAAAATCTTCACCATCTTTCATTCATATTGACATGGAGTGTTTTGGAACCATTGTGACGAAAGGTAGATTGGTAGAAAGGAATGTAAGAAATATTGTCTTCTTATAATCTGTATGGCATCCAGAGCATTCCAGAGCTATTTGATGACATGTTAACAGATGCCTTCCTAAATGGTCTATGCTGCTTTCTAGCCATTCGAAGTTCTGTTCAAACTATTAGGTGTGATCAAGGATCAAATTTCATTGGAGCATTCACATGAATTGCGAAAGGCAGTGAAAGAAATGGAGATGTCAAAGATTAAGGATTCTCTTGTATCATCCCAGGCAGAGTTCTTTATGAATCCAACCTCTTCAAGCCATATGGGAGGGATATGGGAGAGATAAATCTGCATCATGAAAATTATTCTGATGACATTGCTAAGACAACACGGCTCCAGACTTGACTCTGCCACTCTAATTACGTTCTTCTATGAGGCAATGAATTTGTCAGAAGTTGGCCTCTGACTCCAGAAAACCTCAATGAATCTAGTGCACCAGAACCTTTGACACCAAATCATATTTTCAAAATGAAGTCAAAAGTCTTGATGTCCTCACCGAGAAATTTTGCTTGAAAGGATTTGTATACCACCAAGTGATGGAGGAAAGTATAGTTCTTGGCTAATGAGTTCTGGAAGAAAGACTATCTACAAAACCTCCAGCAGAAACAAAATGACGTAATAAATGTAGGAACTTGGCAGATGGTGATATCGTCCTGTTGAAAGACGATGATATAGTAAGAAATCATAACAGACTTGGCAAGGTTGAAGATGCTTACCTGAGCAAGATAATCTGGTGTGAAAGGTGAAGCTTCTCATTGGTGATCAAAGTCTGCCTAGGGAAGGAAAGTGCCTATCTCAGCCAACTATCTAAGAATACCCTATTTACAAACTAGTTGTGTTCGTGGAGAGAGAAGAGTATTGTATCTCGATAACGTACAATGCATTAATAATGAATTAGGTTTTCCTGTTTCCCCACATCAAAATTATGACATCGGATTTACAGATCCCAGATGCCCTGGAGGATCATGAGTTATACATCGGTCGTTGAGATTGTGACATTCATGCTCAGCGGGTGCTCGGTGTCAGTTTATTGGTTTTTCATTTTATTCACCCGTTCATGATCATGACTCTTATGTCATTACCATCAGGATGATCTCGTCTTACTTCATACATTGATTTTTTTTCTCCAAGTCTCTCAATGAAATTCTCAAACTAAGAGTGGGGCGAAGATAAAGTATCTTTCTGAGCACCCCCAGGTATCTCTGTTTCCTCATGGGAAGAAGAATTTAAACCAAAACAACTGTCAGTAATTTGTTTGTTTGTTTCCTTAATCAGATCCACTTGGGTTTGAGAATGTTGCAAGAAATACTGTCACATATTCTCCATGAAATGTTAAAAAAGTTTTTTATTTTCCCTTTTCTTATTTTCATCTTTCGAAATTCTACTGGCCTGGCATGGCCTAACGCGTTAAGGCGTGCGCATCGTAATCTGAGGGTCGCGGGCTCGCGCCCGAGTCGCACCGAACATGCTCGCCCTCCTAGCCGTGGGGGCGTTATAATGTGACGGTCAATCTCACTTTTCGTTGGTAAAAGAGTAGCCCAAGAGTTGGCAGTGGGTGGTGATGACTAGCTGCCTTCCCTCCACTCTCAAATTGATAAATGAGAAACATCTTGATTTTAAAGATTTTATATTTCATCTATATAAACTCTAGACTTCCTTTAATAAATAACAGAATATTTTTGATAGAACATTATCTTTTATTTTCTATACTTATATTTATTTAAACTGTTAAGCTTTTCTCATCTCTCTACTTTTCTTTTTATTATTGGAATTTTTAAAGTAGCTTACCCTTTTATTGAAAGCAACAGCGTGTATCCAAAGTCCATTCATCGTTTCTTTCAAACAAGAATAACAGAGTTTGTGACTTGCATAAATTCTTTTTCTTGCAGGTGTAATTGTGCTAAGCCTCAAATTTTTACTACCCAAATAAAATTTATTGTAACTTTCAAATACACATTTCAGAACACAAATGATGTATCAGTCACTTGAACAACGTGTCAAAACTGCTATAAGTTATATGGCTTCCTAGGTAAGCTATAAATAGGCTGAATGGATGTTTTCAATGTTCTGAAAACAAGATTAGGACCTACTAATTCTATTGACTAGGAATTTTCCTGTACAATCAAAGAAAATAACATAGCAATACTTGCCACATCTTTTAGACTGAGTTATGCCTTACCTGTATGCATTTAAACTGGTTATGACTATTCGACCTCTAGACTTGATCATTATATAATATACGGGTTTCATTTTTAAGTTTGTTTAATCCTAAACATGCCTGAGGACTTCTGTTTTTGTTATCCGTGTCAAAAGAATGTCATGTTTACAATTACCACAGCTACTGATGAAAAACATTCTCAATTACCACAGCTACTGGTGAAAAACATTCTCAATTACCACAACTACTGATGAAAAACATTCTCAATTACCACAACTACTGATGAAAAACATTCGCAATTTGAATATTTACTTTCACAAAAACATCACCACTGATCTATTTTCTAAATTTTTGTGATTTTTTTCAAAGTTTTTATACCTTCCTTTGTGAAAACAGCTTTGTTAACACTGTTGGTATATTCGTATGAAATTTCAGTACATTTTGATAAATATAAATCTTGTTTATATTTAGCAGCATTGTCGATTTGTGTTTTTATTTTGTCTCTTGAGTTAATAGTAAGAGGCTAAGCATATTTATCTGACCTTTAACCTTAGTTTGAACACTACAGAATTAAGTTACTGTTTGAGATTAAATGATTAACCTGTTATTGAGATGAACAGAAATCTTATGTTGTGTTTAAACTGAGACATATTAAATGAATACTACTGTGAGTCATTTTGATCTATTAAAAATGATATTTAGGTATAGAATATACAAAAAGTATAAATTATTTGTTATGTCCAATAAATTACGATAGCCCATGGCAATTTAAAGTAGATATATGTAGTGACTAAATACGCTTTACTGTACACTTCACTTTATATTTGCTTCTTTAATTTATTAAACTGTTTTCGTCCAGTTTAATTATATGTTTAATTATTTCCACTTCAGACTGTTCTTGTTGGAACTCTTTCAATATTCTGACATTTCATCTCCAATCTACTGTAAAGTTAAGTCTAAATATGACACTGATTTTTGCCCAACATAATGGAATTCGAACTTTCTGTCCTCCGAACCATTTTAGTGATGAAATAGAAGGAATTGTTCATATAAAGCTTCCTGAAAGAAAGGTAATTTATAATTCATGCTGATGGATTTTCATTGTGACTTAATCTACTATGAAGTAATTTAATGGTAGTCACTTATTATGAGCTTACTCGTGTAAATTGAGTGAAAAATGGCATACAAAGTTTAAGTAGGTAAACAGTAGCATTAGGATCTATTTGTATGATATTAAGAACATAGCTCTCTGTGCTGTGGTAACTGTGTGTAGATTGAAACCCAGTTTGTTAACTCGTAGTTACATCAGTTAAAATGTGAATTATTTACCTAATTTTATATATCGTGTGGAAAAAAGTGGTTACAGAAACAGTGTTGTTTGTTTGTAATTAAGCACAAAGCTTTACAATAGGCTATATGTGCTTTGCCCACCATGGGCAATTCTATAAAAACCCAGTTTCCAGTGTTGCAAGTCCAAAGACCTTCTACTGTGCCATTGAGGAACACGGAAACAATCGCAATAAAAGAAATTATGAAGTAAAAAATCCCTAAATGTTTTATAATTAAAAATTAGTAAAACAGCAATCTCTGTAAGCCACAGTTTCAGATAGAGAATTATAATTTAAATTTTCAGATAAAACCAACATTCTTCTTACAAGGACCTCAACAAGTTTGTACAGGAGTGTTTCAGTTACGAGTTTCACAGATTATAGGTGGAGGAGTATTTGGACTGAAATATTCTTGGTCTGTAACCTCCAGTCCAGCAGGTATGTGTTTTAGTTACCGTTATTCTTTTAAGGTAGAAAAAATGGCTCATAAGCTTATCATGGACTTTCATATATACTCATTTTAAATCTTTATACGTTTAGTTATATTTTACATAGGATTTAATGTGATGAATAAGTCTATACTTCAAAAGGAATAAATAGCTATTTTAAAATGATTGAAATACTAGCTCCATTAAAGCATACTTTTTCGTAAACTTTTATTTGTCATTGAATTGCACATGGTTCATATTAAATCAATATGATAATAAACTGTCATATTTGTAATGCAGTTTCTACAGAAAACAAACATTGTCTCAGTTCCTTAATTAGTATTTTGCAAAAAGGATTAGGCCTACATATAGGGGAAGTAACTGTTGTAAGTACTTGTCTTTAACAGTTTAGGCTTTTACTAATAAGTAAGAGTCAATAAGCATGTTTTCAAACTTAAGGTATATGAAATGTTGCTTTTGAAGAGAAACACTCTCATGTTTATTACTAAATGTTTGGTTTTATATTTTAGTGAATTTATCAGTCTTTCATGACATACTGTACTACAAAAGAAACGTTCTGGACATTCCTGTGGAAATGGTAAGACAATCTTATTTAAATCCTTTCTGATCCTTCGGAGTATAATTGTAGGTGTTATACAGTGAAAACTCCTACACATGGGACACAGTAATAGAACATTTAAGGATAAAATATTTTTTGTTCTTCAGAACAACTTTCTCTTTTAACATCTTTATGGATTCTTGCAGTTCTTCTTCAGTTTCATCCATAATAGTAACATTTTTCAGAAAAGTCCAGATCCAATAATGTATTATTCCTCAGCTCTATTCTACATTTTTTAGTTTCTATCTGCTTCATTACATGGTCAAATAGCATAATAAAAAAGAATGATGATACTCATACTTCGCACACCACGGTTGACTTAAAACTGCCTGTTAGTCCATCTGACAGTTTCACCATACATTTTGTTTCCTGGCAGATTACCTTCATAACATTTTTATTTGGTATTGACTGGCAATTATCCACATCTCTTTTGGGGTTATGATGTTTATTGACTTTTCAAAATCAACCAAATTTATGTAAACATGTTTCTAAAATTCAGTAGACTTCTTAACAATTCCACAAAATATGAAAATATAATCTTTCAACGTTCTACCAGCTTTGAATTCAAACTGCTTTTATCATAGTTTCTGTTGAGTAATAGTTTTTATTTGTACTAGTTTGACAGAAGTGAAAACTTTGTTTAGTAACCATGTAATTCCTCTTTAATTACAACAATTATTCACATCTCCCTTCTTGGACAATACAATCTATATTCTAGTCTTATGACATTAGTTTTTTCCTCCATACTGCATTAAAAATCTTTGATAATCCCTTTCCACCATGTATTCTCAAGATGGCTGATGTGGGGATTAAACCTTTATTTTGATGAAAGTTTTCATACCCATACCAGCCGTCCTGAAAATACATTTTTACTTCAAGTGGGTTTCTTGTCATCACAAATTCCCTCTCTACCTCCTTATTGATATTGGATGCTTGTTATTCTTCAGTTTTTGAATAGCTTTTACTGTTTTATCACCTGATATTTTATCAGTGTGTATACTTACACCATTGTCCTTGTTATTGGCAACAACACTTGTTCCTTAACAACGTTTTGTTAATTCAATCAGTGTTTAGCACCCTTAGTGACACAGTGATATGTCCTTGAACTGCTAAAACTTATGGTAGTCAGAGCACAGACAGACATTTGTGTAGCTTTGTGGTTAGTTACAAAGAAAATATGCGAGTCTTTAAAATATTCAACAAGTTGTTGTATAGTTTCTTTTTCCATTTTAATTATACTCGTGTCTTTATCTTGGATAGTTATGTTTCTCCCACCTTCCTTTTTCTTCTGTTTCTTTACAACAAGTTTTGCTTGACATTTTTACTATTTTTACTTCTTTATCATATGCTTTGTATTTGTCCTTTGGACTATCATCTAAACAGAGTTGGACTCTTGCATTTTGTATGGCTTTTCTTTAATCAGTTAGTTTCAAGGTCCTGTGATATCCATATTTCTCTCATAATTTAGTAGTAACTTCAGAACTTCTCTTTGCTGTTTTTTTTAATCTGTTTTTCTATTCCTTGATTTTTTCTGTTTGATAATTCTTTAACCTTAGTTTAGTTTTCCGTTGTCTGCGTGGACCTAAAGTGTTTTGTAAACATCAGTGCTGATGACAGAAGCACGGTGTTTTTGTTTCAATAGCTTCAGTATTCAGCTAGTTTGTATTGTATCATTACACACAGTTGAATTGGTAATGAAACAAACTTTTATATTCAGTGGCCATTTATTGATTAATAAAATAAAATAATTTGAGTGTTAGTGTGTTTTAATTCCAGAATAATGGTTTATTATCATCTAAATATTTTATATAATAATTAAAACCCCAGGAGAGAGACTATGAAACGTTTTACTGAAGACTAATACAGGGTTAAACCTATTCTGGAGGTGTAGTTGATATAAACTTGTTAAATTTTCGTTTCTGAGGTTTTCACACAAAACTGTTTTATTAAATTACACTTTTAAACTTTTGTTAAATGGTAGAACCTTATAAGTAAGTCTAAAATTAGATTAAAATATACAAGTTTATCCCAACATGATACAGACATGTATTTACTTTGAGGTAAATAGTAACCAGTTCTTACCCTGGTTCAAATCTTCTTTCCACTCACTTCAGTCTCAAATCTATCAGTTCGTGCCAGACTGTTTATTATATCATAGTTCAACGTGACACAACATTTGTATTAGTAATTTTAGATCCTTTTTTGCACGAAACTTGTAGTTTACAAAAATACAGCACTAATTCTCAGTGATGTAAGTCATCATTGTTATTCTTATAAAGTTATATTTCTCACAAGAAATTTCGTTTTAATTGTGCAGACATGTAGCTCATACACTGGGAATGAAAGTATGAAACACCCACACTAAACCCAGTCCTCCTTTCTCAGTAGTAGAGAACTTCGTCTCCTAGAATGAATATAAACATTATATTACCATAAGCTGTTGCTTTTTATATCTCATTTTTGCTTAACAGGGCTAGAACTACTCTAAATAGTGCATTAACTTGCACGATATATGGTTCAGTAGGACTTGTGTGATGTTGGATTGGTTTTGAACAAATCAAATCTTAATTATTTTAAAAGTATTTTGACTCTCTTTTGTTCAATCAACTATTTTGGGTTCATTTTTAAATCTGAGAGTGAGACAACTACTTTTAAATGAATTGTGTATGAAACTTTGGTAGTTCCCCTTTAGAATTGACATGTCCTTACTTAAGTTTTTGTATCTTTTTGGATAACAGTGACTTCTGTTGGACCTGGTTCTATCAGTCCACTTCCCATAATATATCCTAGATATGATACACTGGACCTACCAATTTGATAAATTTCTACCTTAACCTTTAAATTTTTGTGTCTAAAATTATCTACAACATCCATGTAAGCATATATAACCATCATGCTATATATCATGTGATATAACATAATTCACAAATAAAAACATTATCAAACCTTTTTAAAGTGGATGTAAGAAAAGTTGATATGTTTTAAACAGCAGATTATTTTACTTACATGCATATCTGTTTCTCAAATGAGATAGTAACACTATGCAGCTCTATCTACATCAAAAGTATGATTAAATATACGAGTAACAACTTCAAAACTAATGAATTAGTAATATGTCTTATACATAAAGTTACAGATTGTTTAAAAAGTTTGTAAAGTAAACATTTTACCTTGTTAAAATGATGCACATTGAAAACTGACTTGTGACAGCATTGCAATATGTGTTTCATTAAACTAATAGCTAGTTATATAATGAAATATAGGCACAAATGATGTTTTGAGATACTACATCAGTAGTGGGCAGCTCCTTAGCCTAAATGCGAGCTAGCCACAATGGCACAAATGATGTTTTGAGATACTACATCAGTAGTGGGCAGCTGCTAAGCCTAAACGCGAGCTAGCCACAATTGTATAAATCAACTTTTTCGTCATTTATTTTTAATCACAAATTCGGTAATTTGACCAAAATGAAAAATAAGTTGCCCACTAAGGTACTGTATGATGACATTCTCATGGCATCCTAGTAGTGTGCTCTCTGGTGGCACTACGTGTAATTATAAGTTCGTCTTCTCTGTGTATAAGACAACATCACTTCTACCTATTCACTTCCACTCTCCTGTTGCCTAAGGTGGTGGTCATCTGGTGTGTACCACTCAACATTCTCATTAACTACTAACATGCAAAACATATTTTTGAATATCATTAATAGGTATTAGGTTGAAACACCTTAACTTTTCCTTGAATTAACCTACAATAATTGTGTTTCAGATAAGCATTGGGGTTAATTTTGTTAATTTGCTCATTATTTTAAAGTTAACTTTTGGTAGCTGTTTTTAGTTTATTTTAACTTTTGAATAAAATGTTTTTTTTCTTTTTGGAGTTCAATGCTACATGGTATGAAATAATATGACTTAAAAGGTGAATACAATATTCGTGTCACAACTAATAGTTACATCCTACACATACTGTGATGCATATGTAAATACTAATTTCAGAAAAGTGATGTTGTTCACAAAAAGTATGTATGACAGAGGACTGAGAATTATCTTGGGAAACCATTTCTGTAGCTTAAGTGATTGTGTACTTCATGTTCCCAGTGTTGTCACCATTGAATAATATATGTGCTCAAACTGTCACTTACTAATCTGTTACTACAGGTTACTAGTGTCGTACAGACATCTTGTCAACTAAATATTAGAGATATGAGGTAACATAAATTTTATTTGGCTGAAGTACTCAAAACACAAACTTAAAATGCCTAACAAGCAGTTTTTCTTTCTATATAAAACTAGATTCAACTTTCAGACTAAGCAGAACCACATCCTGGTCATACACCTTTTTTTCTTCGACTTCTTTCCATGACTTTTTTTAATTACCCCAAATTCCTGTCATTCCAAATCCTCTAGACATCACTATTTATCTTGTTTCGAAGAGGTTTAAAGAATCTTGTTATCAATTCATTGGTGTCACCTCAAAGTTTTCTGATTGGTCATTCATTCACGTGCTTTATTTTACACTCATAAGTTTGTCATACCATTGTCTATTTAATTAATCTACAAATAAAATAAAATGATAGAAATTCACAATTATAAGTTGTAAAATTTACTACCTGAAAGTGTGAACCTTTTCATATTGTAAATATTATGTATAACAATTTTCTGTGGAATATTAATTGTGTAAACATTGTTAGATGAGTAACTGATTATAACAATCATTTACGGTAGTTAGAAAGATGAATGTGTTCTTATAATGTGATGAATTTTTTCTTTTGCAAGAAAAGTACAGACACTCACACTTGTGTATTGGTTTCACCATAACTTACAGCTTCAACCAGAAGTGCAATACGTGTTTTCTGTGTTTGGTGAGAATGTCTTGGGTGTCATGAGCGACATCTACTACCATTCTGTGGTCCGGAAGAATTTCCAACAGCTAGCTGTCTCGATAGCAGGTTTGTTGGAGGCTGATCCTGCTCAGGATAATATATACATAGCAGAAATAGATCAATGTGGTGAAGATGTATTTCCCATTTCAGTAAGTTACACATCCTTTATATTTAGAACATGTACAGAAAATATTTCAATGTGTTTTCACATTGAATAATTCACATTTAGAGAACTGTATGGAAAGTTTGATTGCACTGTCATGCATCACAGTAATTATATGGATTTAATTGGGTAGATATGCCAAACATAATGTTTTAAAGATCTGTTGTAATGCGTACAAAGTTTGTGTGTTTAGTCAACAGCAAATTGTGTTATCACATATCACTTATTTTGCAACACTTTCATCAATCTTACCAAGATGTTTCATGGATTGTTTAATGACTTATGGAACATAAATCCTCTTGTCTATTTTCCATTTTTTGTGAGCTTTATCCTTATTCTATCTCTTTTTGAAAGTGTGTACCTTATTTTACCACTAGAATATCTGTGTTATTTCCAGTAATAACGTTATTCCAAACCTGAGTGGTTAAAAAGAATGCAGGTATCACAGCACCATATGTACCGTGATCTGTTCTTATTTATTTATTTGTTATTTAACACTTAAGTATTTTATACATATAATTCTGGGTTATATAGAGTGGCTTGGTTTACTGTTTAGTATCAAAACGCTTCCTCTATCTTAGATTTAGGTCAAGGAACAAGCGTTTCATACCAGACAATAATCCAAGCTTTTCCATGTGACCCAGAATAAAATGTATAATTTACTTAATTGGTATTGAATATGGCCTGGCATGGCCGAGCGCGTTAAGGCGTGCACTCGTAATCCGATGGTCGCGGGTTCGTGCCCGCGTCGCGCTAAACATGCTCGCCCTCCTAGCCGTGGGGGAATATAATGTGACGGTCAATCCCACTATTCGTTGGTAAAAGAGTAGCCCAAGAGTTGGCGGTGGGTGGTGATGACTAGCTGCCTTCCCTCTAGTCTTACACTGCTAAATTAGGGACGGCTAGCACAGATAGCCCTCGAGTAGCTTTGTGCGAAATTACAAAACAAACAAACAAACAAGGTATTGAATAACAAGTAAATAAATATATTTAAAATTATATAATATAAATAAATATTTTTCCTAAAATAAGTTTCTAAATAACATCTCTGACGCTGGAAAATACGATAATTATGTGTCTCATTCTTGTTTTTGGTAAAAGTATTCAAGAATTCTACATATTTAAAAACGGCTGGTTTGGGTTGAGAAAATTTTTATATAGAGGAGCGAACAACGTTTTGATCTTGTTCTGTCATCGTCAGGTTCACAAATAACTTATTCTATTTTTTACTTCATATCAGCCCAATCAATATTCAGTCTCATTCACAGTTAATATGATGATACGAGTGCTGTATGTGCGATAAATAAAACCATTCAATCTGATCAGAAAAAATAAATTTTGATACTATCTTATTTATTTTTGTTGAACATACATGAAAAGGTGCTGATGTACCATCAAAGCACATTCAACTAAAAACACTGTTTTGATGTAATAATTTATTGATAACAAAATTGTATGGATGTATTGACAGATTTTATTTACTTTGGGAAACTTTAAACCCTTAAATGGTAGCCATCATCAGTTGTTGATGCAACTTACAACATTTCCACTGTTTAAGGGTTAAAGGGAAATTGGAGACAAAAAATATGATTATGTTGAAGTTAACATTTCCATATTAATGAAATTGAAGAAAAAATACAGTTTGTTTATTTATGAATTTTGCACAAAGGTACACAAGGGCTATCCGCGCTAGCTATCCCTAACTTTGCAGTGTAAAACTAGAAAAAAGCAGCTAGTCATCACCACCCATCACAAACTCTTGGGCTAATCTTTTACCAACGAATAGTGAGATTGATGATAACATTATAATTCCCTTATAGCTGAGAGGGCTATCATGTTTGGTTAAAAAACAGTTATCAGTAAAGAAAATTATGTTCACACGAATTAATATTGAACGTTAGCTGATGATGGGTCCACTTTTTTAGAAAACAATTTTGTGGACACATTGTATATGTACAGTTAGGTTTTATTCATCATGTGTTTAAGCTGTCTCTAAATTCTTGTTTTCAAGTCGAACATAGTTGGTGTTGTTATGTATAAAGCATTATGTATATACGTTGTTATTCATGTAGAAATTTCTAGAACTGGGTAGATCGATCATTTGTATTGGCCTGGTGTCTGTACGAGACGAATCGAGATTACTCTGGAATTCTGGGAAGTTACGCGATTGTTCGAGAACACAGTAGGCCTACTAGTATATAAACAGACGGCGATGCGAGGAGAGTCAGTCATCCGTTTTTATTCGATTCAAGAGGTTGTCTTCGTTTGAGAAAGTTTAAACGTTTGCTGTGTGTTTATTCAACTTGGATTTGTGACTGGAGTTAGATCTACAAAAGCTGTGATTTTATTTCGTCAATCTTTACGATTCATTCGAATTACTAGTTATACTGAAGGTCAACACGTATAGGACTGTTTAAGGGAGAACGGGAAAATTTGGGAAACGACAAGTTGAGACATTCATCAAAAACATCGTAAAAAGAACTTCGTCAAATTTATTGGACTGTGAATTGTTTCTGGACTTCTCCATTCAAACTTCGGAATTTCTTTGTGAGACCAAATTCACCCCCTAGACGAAAATTTTGGATTTTTGATCTGGACTGTTGGACTTTCATTCTGGATCATATTATTGGACACAGGCCAGTACCATTTAGTATTGTAATTAATTTTGAAGGTTGAAACTGAACATCCGTCATTGTTATTATATAATTTATTTTATATCTGTCACATATATAATAGTTTATTGTAATAAATCATATAAGCTGTTATCTGTGTCTTTCTGTTGCGTTCAGTCTACATAAAAAAAAAACGTAACAGTGTTCACCGGAAATACTGTATTTATATATTATTGTGTATTGAAGAGGAACTGTAGTTTTACTATTTTAGAGAAACTTACTGTGTTTTCATAAATATGTCTACTTCAGTTTTTCTGATTAGCACTAACATAATAAACAACAGATGTTAAATACTCAATCTTGACAGGCGAATGGTAATATTATAAATATAACTTGTTTTTGACATTATTTGTTTTTATTAACATTGTTTCTAACCCTAACCAAATATAATATGGCTTAATATTTGTTATGATAAGTATTTATTTTGTCATACTTTAGACACAGTATTTTGTATTTAGAATTGAATAATTAAAATACACAACATTTCTTTATCATATTTTTATATAAAGTTAAATGCACATTTTAATTTTTAAACAATACATGTGTGTATTTACACAGCAAAGCCATATCAGGCTATCTACTATGTCAATCAAGGGGAATGAAACACGTAATTTTCGTAATGTAAGTTTGTAGAAATTCTGCTGTCCCACCAGGAAGCATTTCAACAATGACAAATGTGTTTTCAGCAATCAGTACTGTTCTAAATCATTCTCAGGGAAATTTGTGTACTAACATATCCAGTTTAACTATTCATTGAATGAACATGAGCTGTGCAAAGCAGTAAGAAATAAATCTTCATATATTAAAACGGTGTTAGTTATTCATGAAATATTTGTAATTTAAAAAGTTGATAAATAAATTACACCAGCTGTATTGTGACTACTTCCATTATCTTTCAAATATGAGTTTCCAAATGTTCTTAAATGAGTACTTTTGTAGTTAGTACAGAACAAGGAAATGTTGCGAGACAGCTTAAATTTTCAATATTCAAAATACAATCTTCTGTTGAACAGTTTCTGATTTCACAATCAAATATTTCTAATTCCTATTTCTCTTTTATCATAAAACAACAAAATATGGATTCCATATTTTTATCACGAGAATAAAATACTGTGTTTGAATATCTTGATTGTTTCCTGTTAGATATAAAATACTTTTTAAATCTAAGTATAGCACAAGTGTTAAATTTAGTTATTTATGGAAGCAATATTTTATTTCAGGTTTGATAACATAACTGTTTATGAAGAAAATCTTACATAAATCAGTTATTGTGAAGAACAAATTGTTACAAGAATCATGTTACAAGAGCTTTTTATGCTTTTGTCATTGTTTTAATTCAGTGTTATTGTATCATAATATTTCATTGTGTATAGAATGTTATTGGCTTCTTTTTGCCAACAAAAGTGGACAAAGTATAGTTTGAGTTACTTATAGACTTAACATAATGTTTACAGATGACATGTAACTCATTAGTCTGTCTCTACAGTTCCATCTTCCAAAATAAACTAAATCTGTCTATAAAGTTTAAAAACTTAGTCAGTCTTTATCATTCATATTCCTATCAGGTTTTTCTTAAATCACTTAAATTTACTGCCTTTACAACATTTGAGTACAACCAATTCTGTTAGAAAAATGAAACTGTCTCAGCTGAAGATGCCCAGGTAAAATTGATATTTGTTTCCCATAGCTTTTCTGTTCTCATTGTTATATATGATAAAACATGATACATGAACACTATCAGTTACCTTTACAATCTTAAACACTTCAATCAGATCCACTCTAACTATTATATTTCCCAATAAAAATATTTTAACAGGTCTTAGTCTCTCCTGATATGATAATCAATCTGTCCCAGGCACTCTTCTAGTAACCCTCCTCTGAACCCTTTCAGACAATTCAATGGCTTTTAGAAGGAAAGAATCCAAAACAGAACACAATACTCTAAATTTATTCTATGTTGTTGTTGTTGTTTTGAATTAAGCACAAAGCTACACAATGGGCTATCTGTGCTCTGCCCACCACGGGTATCGAAACCCGGATTTTAGCGTGTAAGTCCGCAGACATACCGCTGAGCCACTGGGGGGCAAATTTATTCTAACCAGTGATCTATGCAATGAATTTATAACCTCTTTAAGTTCGTATTCAACAATCCTGTAGATACAATCTAAAATACTATTTGCTCTACCACTAGTATCAACACACACTTGTATGGCTGAAGAGACTGATTAATCAATACACGAAGGTCCCTTTCATTCAAGACGTTGTTAAAGTTATCCTTGTCCGTATTGTATTAAAATTATAGTAACCAATATACATTTTTTTACACTTATTAAAATTAAAACCCATCTGCCATTGATTTGCCCAACTCAAATAATCTAATTTTTTTTGTGAAGTAACACCATCCTTTTTACAGCCAGCAGCATCTGAGATCTTAATAACATATACAAATTTAAGTAATTTATTGACTTTTTCTTCATCTATATCATTAACGTAAATTTAAAAAAAAAGTCCCAAAACTGAGCCCTGAGGTACCCCACTTGTTATCTTGACCCAGTTTAACTGAACTCCATGTGTAACAACCTTCTGCTTTCTTCCACCTGGCCACTATTCTATCCAGTTCACGAACTTATTTCTTCACATCAATAGAGATAAATGTTTTACAAGTCTTTCATGTGGTTTTTGTATTTTCCAAGATTCAACCTTGTTCCTGAACTTCGTCTTTTCCCAATTTCATGTTATGGTATCCTCTCAGAAGACAATTAAATTTCATCTCCACGGTTTTGGTGTTTTCTAAATGTGTTATACTCATTTACAAAAATAATTATACCATCTAAAATAAACTATAGGAAAGTAGGTGATAAAACTAAGATTTTTATTTAAATCTGTTTTACATTTGTAAGTTTTACAAGAACATTTTCTGTGATATTTAGACTCTTAAACTGTTCATTATTGTATGAAACAAGATGAACATTTTCACAACCCTGAGGTTCTAAAGAAATGTTTGCCAATGTCTTTCTTTTTTAGAAATAAACGATAGAAATTTTGAAGTTTTTAGATGTTTCACATCTTAACTATATTTTACTCACTTATTAATCCTATTTTATTCTTTTTTCTTCTCTACTTGTTCTGTAATTTTTGTACTTGTAACTGGATTTTATTGATTGCATTTCTGGAATTATGATTCATAATTATTCTCTTTGCCACAACTTACTCGGGATGTTAATACTAAAAGTTGATATGCAACTGTATGTTGTTAAAAACTTTATTGAAAAATGATGTAGCTAATGTTAAATCAATTATAGCTGTTCTTATTTGGTTTCTCTGGTTAATAGTATCTTACCTTTTCATCTATCACACTTTCTTACAAGAGATATACATTTCAGTTTTACTGGCATGTAAACAGCAGCGACTTCTCTCTGCCAACCATTAGTTCACCATTTTTGAGAATACCGAGATATGATATGAAGAGAAACAAATTTTACGAATTAGGTGTTGCAGGTAATGTCATATTCTCTGTATTAACTAATTGTTGAAGTGTAAAATATTCAGTTTTCTTCAATAATTATATATATATATATATATATACATTGATGTTTATTATTATTAATATTTGTGGTTATCCTGGTAACCTTGTGTGTGAAAGATGTCACTGAGGATTACATACATGTTGCATACTAGCTAGTAGAGGTCGATTGCATCCATAAAGTGACATCACAGAGCCCATTGCTAGGAGTGATGTAGTAGTTTCATGAAGGAGCAACAGAGGACGCGTTAACATAATGAATATGAAGGTAGTTTACAACCAAACCACCAGAGGGGGATGTAGATCAACCTGGTTACTTATCAACTTGTATATTTAATTAACTTTTACTGAGAAGTAAAACTATCATTTCTATTTTTTATAGGTTTAAAATAGCAATACAAATTATCAACACATTTTGAAACTATTTCATTTCTTGCAATAAAGATCACGCACTCTGATCCAAACATTAAGTAAATGCGAAAATGTTTTGCGACAAAACTATGAACAATCACATAATTAATATCATTGTGAGATTCAGTTTAGATAACAGCTATGAATGTGACATATGTTGACACAGATAATAACTGAAATGAATACAATATTACTATGTAGACTTGTGTAATAGCTATGTGCTAATCTAACCTATAAAACAGATATTACACAAGTCCACAAATTCTTACACAACTATAAAATTATACAGTGTATACCAAATAATTTCAGGCTTGTGTAGCATCTGTTTTATAGATTAAATTATCACTAAGCTATTACACAAGTTCATATTGTTCTCATATTACTGTATAATATATTGTACAAATAATACAGTATATACTACATAACTTCAGACTTTTGTAACATCTCTTTTATAGGTTAGAGTGTCACCAGGCTGTCATACAACTCCACTTTGTTCTCACATTACTGTATAATATACTATATAAATAATACAGTATATACCACATAACTTCAGACTTGTGTTAAGTTTGCTTCACAGGTTAGATCCATCACCAAAGTGTTACATCAGTATAGAAATTCGTGTTTCTAAAGAGAAAATTTTGATTTATTCAACTTGAAGGTGCTTTAGGTGTTGTGAATGAAAATACAGAAGAACCAACAGAAATAAGTTTTTTCTGATCTTTGTAATTAGATGATATACAAAAAATGTTTATATAAAGTTTATTATTTCCTCATATTTTAAACTTTCAGAGATATTCCAAACTGATATTTAAACCATTACCTTGATGGTGATTATTTTTAAACACTTATATCAAGAATAATAAACAAAGATGAAAGAGGTTTATAGGAAGGATAGCAGGATGTATCTCAAAAAATAGTATTAGTAGAAGTCGAGAGGAATGAATCATCTATATAAGAAGTAACGAGTCATTTGAAAGCATGCGGTTGTTTGTTAAGGTTTTTTGTTGTTATAATTATTAAGACTAATAATAAATATAAAAACCGAGTGGCTAAACAGTGTGTGTTGTTTGATGGACAGGAAGGTTGATACTTTGACCGGAATTTGACAATATAAAGAGAAGTAAACGAAAGTTTTAATGCTGATATTATGTTTATCTTCATTTGTTATTCTAGTTATTGATGAAAGGAAACACATTTTGATGGGCCAATCATCCATTGTTATTAGAACCAAAGAAATACAACTGGTGATCAGTACGAGAATAAAATTTCTGACAATTGGTTATAAACAGCCATTTTGTTTGAATGGGACATATTTTAATGATCCCAGTAAAGAAAATACAACTATGTTCTATCAGTGGATGTGTTTTCTTGATAATGGGTTACCATGTTACATTACTCAAGAAGATGGTGGCATATTAAGACTGGAACAAGTTATTGGAAATGATGTTTTTTACCGAGAACTCTGTATCAAGGATGGATTACCCCAACTGCAAAAGTAAGTGTTTATGATTTATATGCACCTTTTTTATGCATTCTTGTAATTTAAAGATCAAACACTGAATAAAAACAAGTGAAGGGGGAAGTGTTGTCGAATTTCTTCTTACATCAAATTTCTTCCTCAGAATTGGATATTGCACTTATAGGTGCTAAAGTCTTAGCCTTGCTGGTAAAGTTGATAAGTATATTAACCCTACGCATGTTCTAATCAGTTTTTCTGATGACAACTTGCAAAGGTAATTTGAATAAATACTAAATTATATTCAACAAAAACATTGATAATACACACACACACACACACACACACACACATATATATATATATATATGTGCTCGAGTTGAACCACGTTTTTGTGAAGTCTAAAACACTTAAACTTCAAAATTAAATGTTACACTATCCAACACATGCATTTCACACAACCTACATGCCAATTTCCCCTATTGGTATAGTGCTAAATTCCAACTTGTGATTTCCCCAGTGGACACAGAAGATAACTCAACGAGGCTTTGTTCTAAAATAAACAATCAAAACATAACAGACATTTTGAAATAACATTTGAAAATAACCAGTACGTCAGTATTAACTCGACATACAAAAAACAAACAACACTTTGAACTAAAAGTCAAAAGTGAGTTAAGTACAGAGTGATGAAACAATAGAGAAGTAGTTGGGAGAAGTTGTATAATATTCCTTCATAGCTTTGGGCTCACTAATGATGTATAATGTAATTAACAGTTTGCACTGTTAACTATAACAATGTAAAAAAAATCCATTCTATCCACAAACTGTCGTCAAACTAACAAAGGTGTAATGTGATACACTGTTTTAATAAGACACTGTTGACGACATAAGTTCAGTCTTCTTGTGTAGATTCAGTTATAACACAACTGTTTATACGAGACAGCTTAGACCTAGTAAAGGCAGAATTCTCTTTATGCTTACATTTTACTGTTTTATAGCCTTTTGAACTATGTTTTAGTATTCATGCCATATAATTACAGTTCACAAGACGAATATGCAACTACCTTTATGGTATCCAATTACATAACAAGTAAATTATTGGTGAGCTATCTCATAAAAATTATTGGCCAGGTGGGTTAAGGAGTTTGACCCGTAATCTGAGGGTCGAGGGTTCAAATCACGGTCGCACCAAACATGCTCGCCCTTTGAACCATGGGGGTGTTATAATGTGATGGTCAATCTCATTCTTTAATGGTAAAGTAGTAGCCCAAGAGTTGGTTGTGGGTGGTGATGACTAGCTGCCTTCCCTCTAGTCTTACACTGCTAAATTAGGGACAGCTAGCAGAGATACCCCTCAAGTAGCTTTGCACGAAATTGAGAAAAAAACACATAAAATTATTTTTATTACTAACATTACTATTTATTTTATTTTATGCAAGCAGAGATGTTTTAAATTTTTACATTTTACATACTTTCATAAAAATAAATAATGGATACACATGAAACACAAAATCTAAAGTAATTACTAGTACAACTAGGGTATGGCCAGGTGGTTAGAGCGCTTGACTCGTAAGCTGCGGGTTATGGTCGAATCCCCATCACACTGAACATGCTCACCCTTTCGGTCGTGGGGTCATTGTAATGTGATGGTCAATCCCACTATTAATTGGTAAAAGAGTAGCTCAAGAGTTGGTGTTGGGTTGGCATGAATAGTTGCTTTCCCTCTAGCCTTACACAAGTAAATTAGGGATGACTAATGCAGATATGTGTGAACATAAAGTTGTTTTCAAAATTCAAAACAAACAAACAAGTACGACTCGGGTCTTTTTTTGCTCAATCAACGGTCTGTGGCACTTACCCTACTTTTTATACTAATAGTATTGCTGCAATAAATCATTTTTATATCATTAAATAACTTATCAAAAACACAGTTATAACATACAAAATTGAAACTGATGTAACCGCATTGTTAAGATTGTATTTCTTCCTCCACCTACATTAATTTACTTTTAAAAATTGTAAAACAAAAATAAAAAACGCTGGCATAGGTATGTACAGACTACCGAGATGGGTGGAAGGTTTGTGATAAAAGGCAGACATTTTGGTAAATTCACTTCTTCTGAGCTATTTGTTGTGCATAATACACAATATGTTTGAAATATAAATGTAGAAGGTTTGTGTGAACATGAAGTTGTTTTCATAATGTTAACTAAATGTGATTCCTACACTAAGATATGCACTGAATAATTTTATTGATACCACTAATGCAGTATCTGCTTCTTCATATATGTTTGTTTTTTGTAATTAAGCACAAAGCTACACATTGGGTTATTCTATTAATGCTCGGCCACTGGGGAACATTGAAGGAAGAAAGTATTTGTTTCTTTCTTGTATTTCTAATAAGATCTGTATCTACACTCCTGTATTACTTATAGTTTAGTTCATGTCGTTTTTCAGTAATGTAGTCAAAGTTGTATTCTGTTCATTATCACTACATGAGCACAATGTTAAATATATAAGTTCGTATCAGGGCAAGTAAAAGAAGTGTAGGAATAATTTCTACTCTCCTCAGCATGACGCTACAAGTTATTTACATTAAGTAATATTTACCAGTCTGTTACATCTGTAATTCCAGTCAAACAGAATCTTTATCATAATCTGTGTAATTTTGGTATTTATCTTCTGTCCTGGATGAGTTGATGATAATGGCATCCACAGAATGTTTTCTTCACAAATCATAATGTAATGATATTGTGTTCAACTGAAGTTAATTATTTGTTAATTCAAATTACCTCAGTGTTGAAAATTTATTTTCATTTAGCTTTTCACTGTTATTTTTTATAAATTATATCATTTAATTATATAAATGAATATTTATTAAAGATAAATTAGAAGAATTATGAAAGGTAGAAAAACTTCAAATGTTCAAAACAACTTGTGAGGTGAATTGATATGTGGTGGATCACAGAAAGAGAATAAACAGTTTTAGATCAGTAATACTTAATATAAAACAACTTCAGTAACTTAAAGTATATTTAGTTAGGGTTTTGAAGTTAAATATTACCTGCAAAGTGTAAATTTAAATTGACAAATAATATTGCTACTGAGAAATACCAAAATGTTTAAACAAGTAATTCTTTAGTGCTAACATCTAGAAAAAATTAATGGGTTAAATTCAGATAATGTAATGAAAAGAACTTTAAACTCAGTACAATAATATGAAAAATTTTGTTTATAATGCTGCAACTGACTCCAACATCTATGTGAAATAAGTAAAATGGAACACAGAGGACAGATGTAAAACCAGTTCAAACTAACAGTGCCAAAGACTTATTTCAATCTCTTTTACCAAACTTACAAAATGAATATTCAAGTGTCATTAATATGTTTAAATTTCATGTTACAGCTCTACAGGTTTTAAATGGAGTTAAAAGTAAATATTTATACAGTAAAATTTGGTCAAATATAATCTATGCAATTATTATATAATACAAAAACACATTTTATAAATATCTGCCCTCTATATACCCTTATTATCTTGTGTAACATAGTCTTGTGTTCATTATGAACATGTTGGAAGGAGAATTTATAGATATGTTGTGTAGATAATTATATGCTAGTATACAGTGCAAGGTTAATAAATTAATGTGTGTATATAGTTTGATCGATTCAAATTCTACCCTATATTTACAAAGTGAGTTAAATGTAGTAGTTGTACATGTGCAGTATGAGGTTAATAACTATTGCAGTTGATGTTATATACAAATAGATGTTGCATAACAAACTGAGATGTAATTAATGTATGCATGTTGTACAACACACTGTAATGTAATTAATGTATAAATGTAAATGTATAACACACTGTAATGTAATTAATGTATAAATGTAAATGTATAACACACTGTAATGTAATTAATGTATAAATGTAAATGTATAACACACTGTAATGTAATTAATGTATATATGTAAATGTATAACACACTGTAATGTAATTAATGTATATATGTAAATGTATAACACACTGTAATGTAATTAATGTGTATATGTAAATGTATAACACACTGTAATGTAATTAATGTATATATGTAAATGTATAACACACTGTAATGTAATTAATGTATATATGTAAATGTTTAACAAACTGTGATGTAATTAATACATGTATATTGATGTTATACAACAAACTGTGATGTAAGTAATATATGTATGTAGGTGTACAACAAAGTGTGATGTAATTATGGTATGTATATAGATGTTGTATTAGAAACTGTGATGTAATTAATATATGCATGTAGGTGTTGTATAACAAACTGTGATGTTATTAAGATTTGTATGTAGGTGTTGTATAACAAACTGTGATGTTATTAAAATTTGTATGTAGGTGTTGTATAACAAACTGTGATGTAATTAAGATGTGTATGTAGGTGTTGATAACAAACTGTGATGTAATTAATGTATGTATGTAGGTGTTGTATAACAAACTGTGATGTTATTAAGATTTGTATGTAGGTGTTGTATAACAAACTGTGATGTAATTAAGATGTGTATGTAGGTGTTGAATAACAAACTGTGATGTAATTAATGTATGAGAATTAAAGATACAATTGTGCCTCTGGTATTCAGTGGTTTCAAGATAGATTCCATTGTGGCAACATGGAATAATTACCAAAAATAAAAAAGAAAAAAGACACAAATGATAAATCTAAATTATAGGTGATGATTCTTCAAGAAATCAGTCACTGAAAGAATTTTTAATCTGTGAAATAACTTTGTTGTAAAACTACAAACAGGTTTGACAAAAACCAAACCCTTGAAAAGTATATAAACTAAACCTTGGGAATTAAAGAAACACCAGTGGGTAAAATCTTTATAAAATGTATACAAAATTGGTGTTCTAATTGGTAGTCGTTCTAAAGCTTCATCATCAAAGTAGAAAAAGATCGTGAATCTATAATGATTTTTTTTAAAAATTGATTATTATACAAAGTGCTTCAGAAATTTAGTATTCAGAAGTAGATTAAGTGAATGATGTTTATGATCTATATATTTTTTTCACTATTGTAACAGTGCGTTGGAAGATTATTCTGTATATTAGAGTAGAAATAACCTAGCATTTTCTTTCCAGTCAAATAAACAGATGGTGATTTTCATTTGTAATCAGTTTATTTGTAATAAAGTTATGTATTTGTTTGAATTGTTCACAAATAAGTTATTTATTTAATGATTAAACACTTTAAAGTATAATATCATTTAAGAACTTAAATAAATCGAACATAAATATTTATAAAATTCCACATTATTTTTATAGCTATAACTTCACTTTACTGGTCAAAAAGGACACAAGGTCAGCCTCCTCTAGCATCTTTGTGAAAATAATTGATGGAGATGATATTACACCTTTCACTCTATTGGATATAGCATATGTGAACAACGAAGTTGACTTAGATACTGATATGAAAATGTATTATCTACCAGATACTGCTGAGAGTATATGTTCAAAATACATATATGGTAAGTTGTAAAACTGAACCAATCTTCACAAATACATCGTTAATTTCATATATATAATATCAGTATTGGTTTTAATGCAGGAATATTGCAAATCCAATACCATTGTAGTGTTTATCTACAAAACACGTGTTAGAGGAAAGGGAATGTTAATCACTTTGAAATTATTAGAACAATCAGTACATATTATTTAATCATTCAATATAAAAATATATCATACACTTTATTTCAAAACTTGTGCTGCCACCTATCATTGCAGCTAGAATAAATATTCTAGAATTTCCCAGCGTCTGTCTTCATCAATACATTATAACAAAATTGTGTAATTATTGAATCTTTTAATTGGCACACTTTCAATTTTAACCTTATGTCTATAGTCTGTAGTGAATTAATATATTCATCCATAAACATAGTATTTTCAAACTACTAATCACGTTTTGTATACCATGACGTGTCATTTGGGGTCCTCTGATTCTCGTAGTGATTCCAAACTCCATACTTCTGTTTTACTTCACAGAAGAAGCACATCTGATGACATCCTGCTGTTTTCATCTTTGTGTTTGAAATTCGTACTCAATGTTAAGATATTCGACCTGTTGATCTCTTTGTAGATATAATTTTAAAACTTGTTTGTCGTGTGTAAAACTGATTAAGTGAAGAAAGTTTGTTTAGCATTTTGTTATTGTGAAGAAAACCTGTTTGTTTAACGTATGTTCCATGTTGAAAGAGAAGGAATAAGACAGCACAGATTTTAGTGTAGATACACTTCAAATCAACACTGGCTAGACATATATATATTAAATTTAACGTTCTGTACAGAACTGAAATCAAAAACCTTAACTTTAACAGTAATTGCAACATGTATGACTTCTTGAAGATGTAAGAAACTTGTCACATTATAATCAGAAGTTCAATATTTCAACACAGCAACTGATCAATTCATTCTGTGAACTTTTAGGGAACACTTTATTGAAATATTAGAATCTGCTTATTTAATTTTTTATAAAAACCTTTTCAGATGTAATTTTACCTTTGTAGTTTTGTTTTTCATCTAAATGGTGGATTCTTGTTCAGTTTCTGGCTGTTTTGCTGTAATTTAATACATATATGTTCTCACTGTCAAAGGTTATAAGGAAGTATTATCTTTCTTGAAACTGATATTATAAGAAAATTCAAGTTTAGTAATTCAAGTTTTTACTTAATGAAATCTTTCATTGGTGAAAAATGCTGGAGAGTCCTTTAAATATTTCAAGAAAAAGTAAAAATAACAATGATTATGGATCAAACAACAGTGTTTTGTAACAATTTCAGAATTTTTGTTTGTATGCTGATTGTTAAGTTGGTGATAAGATAAATTATTAATTACGCCATCTGAATTGTTCGGAAGCAAATTAATTGCCTTGCTAACCAAAACAGACAATGGGTTTTGTAGGACTTAGTAATTTCATAAGGTCAAAAAATAATTTTACAATCTTTAAAAAAGTGTTTTCTACATAATTGAAGTCAAACATAGAAACTAAGTTTCTAAGAACCCTTTACTTGTAAGTTTACATTCTGATAAATTCATGAAGATAATTTTATCTTTAAAATTATTTTTGTGTTTCTTTATATGGCTCTTCTAAATTGAAAAATAAAACATCAAGTAACATATTTTGGTTTGCAGTTTTGAAGAATTCACTTTAGTAACAATATTTATGAGGAAGTAATTAAAATGTTTCGTCTACTCCAAGCATTGAGACAATGTGACTCTTGTACTGATCGGTTAAAATATGAATGAATGATTTGTGTTCTTTAATTTTGGGAAACTAATGTAGGTGAAATAAAATTAATGTTCCAAGTACCATTGAAAACATATAAACAAATTTATTTTGAAGTTCAAGTGAAAGAGAGCAGTATATGTTTAATTTACAAGCTTAAGTCCCTTCTTATTCCTACGATTTGTATACTGGGTATATAAATTACAAACAAAAGAATAGCTTATGAAATGCTAACTAAATATTTTATCAGGACACCGAGTATGTCCCTCCATTATTTTGTACATAAGACTAAATAGAACTATTCCAGATTTGAGTTCTGTTTGGCACAAAATTATTTGTGTGTTGTGCCATTTTGTTTTCCTTTTTTATTTTGATTCAATGAACCATGTGCATACTTAGTGTCATGTGGGAACCAAGGCAGGTAATTCAGGCAATATTATCAAGTGGTTGTTAATGTCATGTAATTGTCAGTACGTACTTGTTGATGTAAAAGTAATTAAATATAGCCCTCGTTTCCCAGTACAAACAGTGATGAAGTTAGGTTAGACCTTTGTTAATTGTTGTGCAGTGTGGTGATCATGACAAGATTAAATATATTCTGCAACAGTCTGATCAACCTATTGATGTCACAGTGATTATTTTAATTTACTTTTATTCATCACAAGAATCTATGTAAGTTATAGTTATTTAACAATAGTATTTTGACAGTTACACACATTGAAGTTTAATTTTACTGTATTTTTAATAATAAAGTTTAATGGTGGACTCTGTTTTTAGTGTACAACAGTGTATCTCATATCATAGCCACACTATTGACTCAAAAGATATTCACTAACTTCTCTATGTCGGATCTTGCTCCAAGATCTGGAAATATTTATTGAAGCTTGAATCAGAAACATTGTTTACAAATCTTTTATTTTATGATGTGTTTTATTTAATAACACACAAATTCTGTGAATATGATTGTATAAAATATGTACTTATTAATTTTGTTTTCTGTTTCTATAGGTACCTTATGTATGTATTTAAACACAGTAAAACTTACATACAGTCCTGACAACAATGGAAATGTATTTCATTTTAAAGTTTTTGCTGATGCAGTGTCAAATGGATTACCTGAAGAGCTATCTCCCAACTTCTTGTTCGTCTTTAATTTGACTTCGGCAGCTGCTCCATTCATTGGTGTTTTAAAGGTTAGTATAAATTTATTCTTTTTATTGTATCAGTCATTTTCCAATTGTGCATTAGTAATTTAAGTTGAAATAAGAAACATTAGGTTTGAAAAGTAAGTGAGAAAAGATAACCCCAAATTTTGATGTTACTTAATCTGAGATGCAAAACGTTAATAGCAGGACTCTTATGTTTAAAGGAAGTCTTTTTATTGAAATTTATTAGAATTGAAGCTTTGAAGATTATTATATCCTTTAGATTGAAATATCTTTCTGTATCAGCATTTATTAAATAAACTGACATCAAAATATTAATGTAACATAGCATAACGTATGAGAAAAACATTTATCCCACCACTTGTTTTCTAAGAAATCATTAATTCCCTTAATAACACATTTACTGCTCTGGATGTACATGTGAATTTAGCAGTTGTTTACATGTGCTGATAAGGCACATGTTCCTCGTAAATAAATAATCATAGATTAGATGTTTCAGTACATTTATTGTTATGTTATTGTTACATAAAAAAACACAATGATATTATCGTTAAGCCCATCACTACTTGTCACTGAAGATGCCACGTTTTCCAACTGTTAATGTATTAAAATCCCGTAAGGTTATGGCCTTCTGTAATGACAAAACATATCAATCAATAACCATGTGATTTTGTAACAAACACAAAACTATCCTCATTGGACATGATAAGTCTGTGTTTTTGAAAACTTAAACTTGTGTCCCCAAATCTTATTTCTTGAGAATATAACACAGAGAAATAAAAAACTTTCCTCTATCGATTTATAAGATAAGTTTTCTTAACTTTTAAGATTCTGTCTTTCTCTTATTTAATCAAAATATTATAAACTCTGAAATCTTAACATAACCTTTGAAGTGATTTTTGTAAAGAAATGATATGCAGTCAACGTGCTTATAAAAACATCGTAAAATCCTACAAATGCTGTTCTACTAACTACAGAGTTGTGCCTCAATGAAAATTTGTGAGTATACCACCCTAGAGGAGGGTAGATATTTTTATTAAATGTGTGATCCAAATTATAATAATCTGGTTGAATTATTTTGCACTTTCTTTTCTTAGAAGGCCATTTGCGAAATTTGCTACAAACTTGACTAACTTCGCTTCTCTGACTACCATTAATGTTCATAAAAGTCAAATCATTGACCGTATAAGCTTTCGATTAATAGCAAAGATCGATGACTAATAATAGTGCTTAACTCCGTTTGGCAAATGTGTAGTGATATACCAGAAATGAAAGGGAAGGATTGTGTAGGTCTTTTCTTATAGCAAACCACATAAGGCTGTCTGCTGAGTCCACCAAGAGGAATCAAACTCTTGATTTTAGCATTGTAAATTTGTAGACTTGCTGCTGTATCAGTATGGGTCAGAGGATTGTCCATCTGTTCTTGTGGTCAAAGTATTTTAATTTTAGTCTTTCTATTTACTACCAAGAAATTAAGACTATGATATGGCTAAAACTGTTTTTTCCTGCTATTTTTGAAGTTTCTTAGAAACACTTGAATATATTTTCTTTAGTTTTTTAAATATTAGATGTATTGCTTTAGAATATTAAAAAAATGTTTCAATAATAAAAGTTATTTTTTCAAAAATAAATTACCTTTTAAGAAAAGTGGTGCAACTATAGATAAATAATGTAAATGTGTGGTGAACCTGTGTTTAATTTTCTGTTTGTGTATATATTTTAATTTGTCAGATTCTTATCTCATCGACGTCAATTAAAGACACCTTTGTTAAAGTTATTTTGAAATAAAACATTTTGTTTTGTGATAGGATAAATAATTTTAAAATACTTCAAAACACAATGATGTGTTGAGATTGTTCCCTTTTGTTTCTTTAAAGTTTCATATTCGTTATTAGTATACTCACAGAGTGGTCTTTGTATACTTTCACTTCTAATTTCTATTAAGACAGTTTTTTCTTAACTTCATTTCAATCCCAATTTATTACAGTTACATTATTGTTTATACCTTTGATTATTGGTTCATTCTTCCTCATAAAGAATTCTGTAGTACAAATCACCAATTCAAGCGTCACATTTGTGACTAGTGGTATGTGTCAGGCCTCTGGTGTAGGCAACCCAAGAGATAATTTATCTGGAACTTTTTGCTGAGAGATTGAACATTACATAAATTATCCTCTGTCTTGAGACTTCACCTCACTTCTTCCTGAAGAAGATGAGCCAATTTAGGCAGACAAAGAATTGGACCACTTATTTCCACCTGTGCATTTTGAATTGCTTTTCCATGTTTTTTTCTGGACAAGCAGTTATTAGAGTTCATTTTTCATGTTTGGAGTACAGCCCATGAATCTATCATAAGTATGACCCATTACAAAATTTTCCCACTCTGTCTTACCTTGTCTATCTTTTCTCTGAGGCTTTCCACTGAAATACTGAAAAGTTTTCAGGGATATCCTGTTTTTTCTTTCTTTTTTGTTGGTTCATTTGTTGTCTTTGGCTCTGGCTTTACATGCGTGGTTTATTTGTTGTTGGGACATTCTAGGTCGAGATCTGACCTTACCTTGTGTCTGTTTATCATCATTTCATCTCTGGGATTTATATATGACGCCATTTCTGCAGCAATACGTCCTCTTTACATGATCCTCAAGTCTTTGAGATCACAAGTTGCATTAGTACAACAACAGATCTTAATTTCTAACCTTTTTGCCTGTTTATCTCGGTGAGAGCCAAATATGGCATCTGTCACAGTTTTCCTCCCCTTTGTAACTCTTAACTATCATTTCTTCATGATGGAGGTTAGTACAGTTCCTCCTTTTCTGCTATCTTTTGATGTTCTTTCTATTCCAAGGATATTACCATGCTTGGGGTGGTTCCTTTAATTTTAAATTTGAATTAGATGGTTTACATTATACAGACATTTTTTCCGAGAAGAGGTACTTTACCGTATTAAAATTTTTAATTTTTCCCATACTGACAATGTATTTCTGATTGGTATTCAACTCTTCTTTGGTGCTTTCATTTTCTGCCGAAACCTGAAATGATAGTTTGGTAGAATTGAGTAGAAGGAGGCACATGCACCTGGAGAGTATATAATGACCAATCTCAAAGCATATAAATCCAACAATGAGTCTCTTCCATTTTCAGCCTACATGACACTGCTAGTAGGAGGTAACATAAACTTCAATCTTTATAGATGAAATATAAAATCGAACACAAATATTTCATGGAAGGAAAAGAATTTGCAAGTTGGGAAAAAAAGAGATTGGGAAAGTAAATTAACAGAAAAGAAATTCAAATATGTAAATATAAAACAATAAATAATGAAGAAATTTTACTTCAAAAATGAAACTATCTCACATATTCATACAATACAAAGAGCGCATAATAAATATGTTTAACATGAGTCCTGCTAAATGAGAAATGATAGTTTGATAGAGTTGAATAAAGAATAATGCAACAAGGGTGTATGTTTAATTCCTATTGGTGGAAGGCTGTTATATGATCATTTCCATGTAAGATACATTGGAATCAGACAGTTCCAGATGGATAAGAGCTTAAAGTCTTGGCATGCACAAAACAATATTTACCTACAGAAGGCAACACTGAATAAGAATAGATATTTATGCAAGGAAAAGTAATTACCTTTTGGAAATAAATTTTTCAGTGGAGGAAAGTTACAAATTTTGCTCTTTAGAAAATCCCTTTTTTTGGTTTAGGTAACACCGTTTGAAGGTTTTGGTTTAGTGACAGATTTCACTCTAGATGCAAGTGAAGGATGGTGGACAAACATTGATAGATGTCCTTTAACTTATCAATTTTTTTATGTAATCCATGGAAACTCAAGGTACTTTCCTATCGAAACAGACATCTCTTTCTTCAGTGGACTAGCAAGGAATATAATACTACCATGCGGTAAGTTTTGTTAAATATTTTATGAAGAATTTTGTTCTTCACACTATTGACCACAATGATATATACTTTCTACGTACAGCATTATATGCTGGTACTTTTCATTCAACATTCTGGACCAAAGAGTCCAATTTTGGCAATGAAGTGGCATAATATAGATAGTCATATATAAATCTTTAATTTCACATTCATACTCTACTGAAATTTGATAGATTGATATCTCTTCTAATAAAAACATAAAATGCATTACTGATAAAACTTGTTTAAGACTTGCTTTATTTCATTTCTAAAATATTAAGCTTTTCTTATAGCAACATACTGCTTTCATTTAATTCAGTTTACAGTAATAATTTTAGAAAACAAAATTGATATACCTTTATCAAATTTCTCATTAAGAATTGCTGTATATAATTTATATCAAATTGTTCACTTTAAATGTTCCTGTGATAAAACCCTTCAGATGAATAGCCTACCTTAGGTTTCTTCCAACTGATAAAATAAACAGTAGTTAATTGAAAGGAAATGACTTTTGGTTGATTATTTAAAAAAGTATAAAACATCTTCTTTTTTCTTCCTTCAAAATAATCATTGGATATACAAAGCATATCAAAATCCATAAAAAAAAATTATTAAAGACTAATCACCCAGGAGGGATACCAAGTTGTGTTTAAAGTTAGAAAATACGTATTACAGAAATAAACTGAAACCACATACGTGAAACTTTTGACTGACAAACTCTATTTTTATAACCGATACCTCTAATAGTAAGTAGTGGTATAATTGCAAAATTTATAGTGCTGGAACTCTGTATGAATATGTCATATTCAGTTCCTAATTCCTATATTTAAATCCATTTTAAATAGATTAAATAGGTGCAGTACATTAATTATTTCATATTTTAGAAAGATCAGTCTTTAAGCTGGTCCTTCACAGAGGTCTTATCTACTTCAGATATTAGTTTTTTTCATGAAAGTTAGAAAAAAGAATGATGAAAATCTAAATTCCCTGAACACTAGTTTTTCATATGAACGGTAGTAGTGCACTAAGTAATTTTTATTTAATAAAATAATGCAAAACACACTGAAATAACAAACAACAAACAGACAATGTCCTTTAAGCATCATAATTTTTTCTTGCATTTTTAGTGGTACAACATGACACATTAGAACATCATTACAATATTTTTTTCTTAGGAAGCAACCTAAAAATCTCAATACAGAAAACAATGTAATATAATTCATCATTTCACAGATGAAAACCTTGATGATTAAAACAAATATAGTTGCAAACATAAAAGAGAACTACATGTGTTGAAAAATCCTGAAAGAAAAGGTGTGACATAAGGGTTATGACTTTTTATTTGATGGCTCTGTAACCAAACAATATTGAAGGGTAATAAAAATTTGCTTTTTTTGACAGATGACAATGTTACAGTGAGTAATTTAGGTAAAATTTACTAGTACCTAAATAAAAGTAAGAAATGGTACATTCAGTAATATTTTTATATGTATGTAATGTTAAAATGACCATGTTAAGAGCTGCTATCCTCAGACTTCTGTTCTCAGGAACTCTTCCTGAGCATTAAACGTGGTATAACTGGAGTTACACTGGCACTGAATTCAATAAGCAGAACACCTTTATCTTAAACAGCAAAAAAATGAAGAAATGTGTGTCATATAAAGCTATTAATATGAAATGAAGTTTAAGTAGTGCATACCTTAACTATAATTTTTACAATATTACACTGTCAACAATGTTGTGTTTTATGATGCACTACCAACACAAATAATGAAAGGAAGTGAATTGTTTTTGCTTTTTAGATTGGAATTAATCACAAAGCTACACAATAGATTGTCAATGCTCTTCTCACCACAGGTATCAAAACCTGGTTGTAGCAGTGTGAGTCTGTAGACTGGGGTCATTAAAATTGTAACATATTTTATTATTACTGCTATATTTAAGTGAGTTACTGACAACATTATGCATGATAAAAATACTGTATCAATTTAATTCTCTGATACCTTTGTTTTAGTCACAGTTTTGATGGTACCCCATCAGTTCCCAAGGGAAAGTGAATGTGTGCTGGGTAGTCTGAGAGTCATAAGTATCTAGGGTGTTTTCTCAATAACAATTTTTTACACAAATTTTTAGTTTTTCAAGTGATTGAAATCAGCTACATTTTTGTGTGGTGTTCTGTCACTGCTACACCTGTGATAGCAAGTACCTATAAAGGTAAACACACGTGTCTTTGAATGTAACTTACAACAGTGAACAATCAGAAACAAAACTATGCTTCCAAAGACAAGTATGTTTTGAAACGTTCTGTGTAAGGTTACTATTAGCCTTACTGGCTCAAGATAAATATAAATAAGAAACGATCCACAAGTCTTTCCATCACACTTGATGCAGATGTGTTTTACTGATGTAAAAATTCACCTGCAGTGTGCTCCTGTTATCTAAGTGTACAAGGACGTAGGCAAAACACATGCCAAACATGCTTCATGAGAAAATTGTTTTATGTTTTTGTTTTTGAAAAGCAGATTTAACACACAATTTTTTGAATGTAGAATGCATTCGTGCCAGTTGAATGATAATAGACAAGAAAAGGTGTCTGTAAAGTAAGTTTTTTTACAAGAGAAAAAAATTAGTGATATGATAAGTAAATCTATGATTTTAAATTAGTGTCATTTCTTTTTAAGTAAAAAACACAGATTAGGAATTAGTGTTTTGGACTGTCAGTCTGCAAATCAGTCATATGTATTTCAGTTCTGCCAAAAAAATCTTACTTATCGCTTTGAGACTTAGAAGAATAGTAAGAATCATTGTAAAATTTGATCATTCAATTTGACAAGAGTTGTCCAAAAGTTCATGTTGTTAGTTTACTATCTCTTCTCTTGTCTGTTAGGTGATAATTGGTACAGACAGGCCTCAAGTAGTTTTTTTGTGAATATTTGAAAACATAAAAAACACAGTTTGTTGCCAAAATTGAGATACATAAAAACATGTATTGAAGATTACATTTTAAAATGCATGATTTTTGTTATGAATCATTATTCCATGTGAAAAGCCAGAAAGACATACTTTTAGTTCTACTTGTTACCTGCACACTGCAAGATAACATAACAGATATTTACCTTTTCCAAAAGGCAGTGAATTGCTTTAAGAGGATATAAGTGAGATGATGATTGTGTGAGAAGATACATCAGTTTAATATAAGATAGACATCGGAGTGAGTCTGTTTTAGATAGTTCATCCCTCACTTCCAGAACATTTTTCACTTTTCTCATAACTGACTGAAATTACTTTGCTGAAATTGCCTTTTCAAAAAGTAAACTGCTACTCAGAAGTGTTTGTGTAAGTCTATTTGTGTAAACTAACTTTTCTCATATTTACTTTTTGGTTCTATCAGGAACAAATCAGGTGATAGTCAAAGTGTGTGATGTTTTTGGCTTATGTTCTAACAAAGCTCAACAAGTGAATGTACAGTGCAAGAAACCTGTGACATTTCAGGGAAGTTCCAGCTTTGATAAGCTATTAATGTTTGGTAAGTTATCATAATAATTTTAAACTAAAGAATGTCGTGTGTCGTTAAAGTACATTGTAAACTATGTATAACATGACACAGTCACAGTGTCAGTTTTAACTTTAAAATAAAAACTTAAATATCAAGGAAAACTAGATTTTTATAAAAGATGCAGTCATTTTGAAATTTCAAAAAGGTCATTTTAAACAATCTATAATATAATATCATACCTGAATTGTTTAAAAATATAGGGTCTAAACCTAAAATAATGAACAGGTTCAAGAAGTGGTGGTTACTACATGCAAATTTTGTCAGTTGATCGTGTCTTTTCAGAGACACATATGGTTTTCATATTGTTTCTATCTTTTATTTTTCATTCCAAATACTTTTAATTTGATCATCATTCCTTCATTTTTTGTCATATTTACATGAAACTTGGTAAGATTATACATTGGTCTTATACATCCAGAATTTAGGAGGTAAAATTTCAACAATCCAAAAATGTATATTTTGTCTTCTCTGTTGTCACATTTACAATAATCAAGATGACAGGTGACACAAATACACATTTTCATGTGACATACAAAACGATTGGAGTCAAAGCTAATTGAAAAATTATAACTTTGGGATTTTGGATCAATTGTTCAGCCATATTTTGACCAATTTCTATGTTATTTGGTGGAAATGTACTTTTTACAAGTGATGCACATTGAAAAAAGAAAAGACAAGAAACACACTTTGATGTTGTTTTAGACAATTATTTTACCGTGTTTTTGACGATTTTTGTAAGACGTGATATGAAGATACAGGTACCATATACATACAAAAACGTTGGTCAGGCCCATTTTTAGTCATTTTAGAAGGCCAGAAGGTTAAATAGACACATTGTTTCATACCTCTGTTCTAGATACAACAATAATGAATACAAAGTATCTATTGAGATATTTTATTCAATATTTTCGTCATTTTAAATTTACTACTTGGGATATTTTTTCTTAAAATTCACTATCGACAACTGTAGTTGTGGATCATTTGATAATAATAATTTATTAGTAAATCACATACTCATGAGAAACATAAATATTTGTGAAAACTGGTCAGTGCCCATAGATCACCTTCATCTAATTATTTACATGTTACTAGTCAGTACAAATTTTTAGAATTCAAGAGTTTAATAGATATAAAACTACATTACCAGTCTATTTGTAATAGTGCATCGTGCAAGAACAGATGACCACACAATAAACTTAAATAACATGACAGTAATGGGATATTAACCATGCACAATAAAAAGAAGGTTAGTAGAAGCATTCTATATTTATTTAGTTACCTGAGCATCGAGGTTACAAAGCTTGAATATCCTTACTGAAAAGATAAAAATTGTACTTGATTCATGTTCTATCAGGAAAGACCCCAAATATTTTTTCTTTCTAGCATATTTACATTGAAATTCTGGTTACTATCACAACAAATTCACAAAGTGAGTGTTGAGAGTTGTAACAAGATTAGCATTCCAAAAGTTGGAGTTGAACTAATTATTATCTAAAGATAGAAATTATAACTTATTGAAAATTATATTTAAGTGACTGCATTTGTTACAAATTATGAACAGATTGATGTCTAGTCACCACAACCTCTCTCTAAATAGTCAGTAAAACATCTATTGATCATTGAAATAATTTTGTTGTTTTTTCAGGTCATTGTCAGAGAGCCTTTTCTTTGATAGAGAATACAAGGATAGTTTTGACTGAAATGGATGAGTTGCTGTTAGAAAACACAGTGATGACACAGATTGAAGATTGTTTTTTGAAAAATATAAAACGGTATCAAAATATGTGAGTTTCCATAGTTGCATATTGTGTATTTTCAATTAAATTTCAATGGTATAAATATTGTTCAGGTTAAATAGTTTAAACAACATTTTTTGTTTGATTTTAGTACGAAGTTAATTAATGGGCAATTATTGTTTGGACCATTTCTGGGAATCAAACCTAAGATCTTTTACCATACATACTAGACTAAACTCTAAACTTACCACCAGCCAACCAAAGGACTGTTATTAAGTAATAAATGAACGTGTAGTATTCGTAATTTTACAACATAAATAAGAAGAGCTACTATTTAAATTATTTGCTGACATGTAAATTATATTTCAGTATGCACGTAAAGTTATGGATAAATTCATTAATTTTCCAGTTAAATAAAAAAAAAAGATATTCAAGAATAGGATAACTGATTGATTTTAGAAACTGAAAAACAACAAAAGCAAATATTTTGAAATATAAATACACTTAGCAAGCCTTTACATGCGTGTCTGTTTCATTTTTTTGTTAATATACACATTAGGTTTGCTGTAAGAATTTCTTTCAAGAAACTTGTTCACATCTAAGAAGAAAATTAATAAAACGCAGCAGTTCCTTGTTGTTTATAAATAGAAATGTTTCCTCTACTTGAAAGACTGTGTTGGGACAAATGTATTCAGCAAAGGATTTTTAAATACCATACTTCTTTCCTCTATAACAGTTCATGAGTTTTTCAACATATTATAGAATGTTGCAGAAAAATTAAATTTGAACAATTTTACATTCTATTTAGAGCAACAGATCAAAGAACAATAAGATATGAATATCTCTATCTATTAATTCTTGAAATTATGAAATGAATATTGTGTTTTCATATGTTAATTACGTGATGAATATTGAGGTATAAAATGATAAAATTAAATGGTATAACATATTCTTGGCACACTTTTGTTTTCAGTTGATGTCATAAAAATTGCAGTTTTAAATTTCCATGGCAAGTTTTCTCAGACTACCTTAATTTATAAGAAAAATACTTATTGTTAAATAGAAAAGTTGTGTAGGGCTGGTAAATGAACTTTAAAAAGGGATGAACCATGATGGGGATGTAAATGGACACATCACTTGACCTGGCTAGTGATTACATAGCATTACATGTCCATTTGTAACATATATATGAAACTTTAAGTTCATGTACCATGTATCACATTTTCCTGAAGGTCTAATTTTCTATTGCCGTCCTACAGATGTTACCAATTGGAGCTGTTTGCAGCATTTTTAATCATTCTATCTACATCCTCTGACCTGTTCTTTTTTCCTCAGAAACTGGTAGCCAGAGAAAAAAGTAAATTCTTTTCATCAATTTCACTAATCTGTTTATTACCTCTATGACCATTCAGACCTTGACCTTTATCAAAGTCCTTCAATTTTCTGAAATTTATCTCTAGCTACGTTAACGAAATACATACAAAACTTATCTCTTGTTCTGGGATGTCTTTGAAGATGATGAAACTTCTGCAAGTCACATCTCATCATACTTATCACAGTCATATGTGACCTGACTGAATTGCCTGCTGGAGAACACTGTGGTCTGGTATATAGACCTCCTCAATACTTTTATCTTGAATGCATGATCTGACAGTTTCTTCTTCTGAGGGTTTTTTCTCCCTCCATAGCTATTTTAACTACATCCACTAGATAAGTGGTGTCCCACATTTTTTTCTTGGTTGCAAAAGTTGTGAAGAATGGGATAACACTTCTGTCACATGACAAAAAATGTTTTATAGATATAGATAGATATAGAGGGTTAGAGAAATAGAAAATAATGTTTTCAATTATTTATTAATAGAATTAATTATATTTAAAAAAGGTGGTAGAAGTAAAGAACCAAAAAAGTCAATTTAATTGACTCTTGTATGAAACTCAGCACATGGGATGTATTCTGTCCACTTGTCGTCTGGCCTATACTTGTTAACTTGACAATTATATGAAACTCAGCACATGGGATGTATTCTGTTCATTTGTCTGGTCTGTACTTGTTAACTTGACAATTATATGAAACTCAGCACATAGGATGTATTCTGTCCACTTGTCGTCTGGCCTATACTTGTTAACTTGACAATTATATGAAAGTCAGCACATGGGATGTATTCTGTTCATTTGTCTGGTCTGTACTTGTTAACTTGACAATTATATGAAACTCAGCACATGGGATGTATTCTGTTCATTTGTCTGATCTGTACTTGTTAACTTGACAATTATATGAAACTCAGCACATGGGATGTATTCTGTTCATTTGTCTGGTCTGTACTTGTTAACTTGACAATTATATGAAACTCAGCACATGGGATGTATTCTGTTCATTTGTCTGGTCTGTACTTGTTAACTTGACAATTATATGAAACTCAGCACATAGGATGTATTCTGTCCACTTGTCGTCTGGTATATACTTTTTAAATTGACTGTTATATGAAACTTAGCACATGGGATGTATTTTGTCCACTTGTCTGGTATATACTTTTTAAATTGACTGTTATATGAAACTCAGCATATGGGATGTGTTTTGTCCACTTGTCTGGTCTATACTTGTTAAATTCTGGGATGTCTTTGAAGGTGATGAAACTTCTGCAAATCACATCTCATCATACTTATCACAGTCATATGTGGCCAATTTGAATCGCCTGCTGGAAGACACTGTGGTCTGGTATATAGATCTCCTCAATACTTTTATCTTATATACATGATCTGGCAATTTCTTCTTCTGAGGGTCTTTTACTACCTCCATGGCTATTTTAACTACATTCACTAGATATGTGGTGTTCCTCATTTTTTAACTACATCCACTAGATGTGCAGTGTCCCTCATTTTTTTGTGAAGAATGGGTTAACACTTTTATCACATGACAAAAAATTGTGTTTTTATAGATTTAGATAGATAAAGAGGGTTAGAGAAATACAAAATGTTTTCAATTATTTATTAATAGAATTAATTGTATTTAGAAAGAGGTGGTAGAAGTAAAGAACCAATTTATTTCATTATTTCTGGTTGGTGACAACCATGTTGTGCACAATGATGCAAGATTCTAAAGAATAGTGAGTAGTTTCATGACTACTTTTGTATTGTCTTTACTTTCCTTTTCTTTTTTTTACAGGATTCTATTCTGTGACAAGTATTGTCCAAGCAGGATTATTTTTTTTTCAGGCAGGAATCCTTTTATCAAACCAATTTCACACTAGCAACCACTAATTCAGTGTATTTATCAATATAACAACATATGTGAAGTATTGTGGTGTTCCATAAAACCACATCGAGACTGACTGAGTTGTATTTTTGTACTATACTCGACCACCACTTCTGAACTATCATTAGTAAAGCATGAGGAGATCTTGCCTTTCCTTGCTGCATTGAATAATTTGGAGGAACATGCTTTATATTTTGCATTGTTTCTAAAGTAGTGTTTTTTTCAAAACTTCCAAGCATGCATAAGCCACCTGATACCATTAATCACTGGGTTGATGAATGGAGGTTATTCTTCTGGAGAATTGAAGTGAATGTTCTCCATTCTTGGAAAAGCAGGCAAAGTGGGGTGTTCCTCCTGCCTGGAACCTTGGATGTTTTTACCAAGGTGTTGTAATCGAAGAACAAGCCTACTTGGGAACTTACTTATAACAGAATCTGATTTGTCCCTGTGTGTCTAGTGAGAGATGGAGCGTTCTTCAAGACCATGTCAGGTAACTTTGTGGTATATATATGTGTATGTGTGGGTCATATAAAAACACACACAAATACATTTAACTGTTTGACTCACACTGTATCAATCAAATTGACTATTATAGGAAACTCAACACATGTGATGTATTCTGCCCACTTATCTGGTCCATACTTGCTGGTTTTTATATATAAGATTTTGTGCAGTGTGCCCATAAACAGACCATGATTCACCCACTTAGACTTATGTGTTAAGATCACCAATATGGTGAAACGTGGTGAGACTTAGTGTGCTGTATGTCATCAAAGATTCAGCACTTGACACATGGTACAAATTAAGGAAAAATAAATCTCTCTTTATATATTTATCAATTACTTGGAAATCAGTAGGATATTCATTTATGCATATTGGATTATCAGTAGCATATATTAAATTTTTCTTTGTAGAAAGTGAAAAAGAACATACAATTTTTTTACAATTGTGAATTTTATTGTAGTGATAAAGCAAAGGAAATCTGGTATTGAATAACAAGCTACATCTAACTGTGTTACAAACTTGTTTGTGTGAGCTTTTATTGAAAACAAGCTATATCTTGGTGTTATTTTCTAATTAATTTTTATGTATTTTGTTATATTTAAAAGTGAAAATATGTCTTTCGTACTTGTTCTAATTTTATTTTTACTTTAATTTCAAAATATTATTTTAAGATATTTTAAAAACCCTCATCGAGATGAGAAAGAAGAAGAAAGAATACAGTCATTGAATGTTTTACCAATGGATAATTTCACCACACAAGAGAAAGTTGAGATGCTTGATTTTAAGGATGCAATTTTCCAGTCAATTATAAAAATGGGTAAGACTAATGATTTGTTAATACACTTCTAATAAAAGGTTATTTTGGTTAAGAAAACCAACAAAGAATATTTGACAATCTTGTGTAAGGTTGAGCTTAGGTTTATTAATATTTTGTGGTAATTTGTGAGCTATAATTCCTGAAAAATATTTCAAGCAGAAAATATGGAAACAGTGCTCCTGAAAAAGAAATTTTAAATTTACCTGTAAAATACTTGTGTATGAGGTTTATTATCTTGGATAAGTGAGAAGTAGTTTTTTTAAAATATTCCAAAGGACTTTTTAAATATCTTGCTATGGATAGGTCAAAAGAACATGTCATGACATTTTAGAATGTTATTTTCAACATCTGATTACAGCTTTATTTTCATTATAAGGCAACTTTTAATATTTTGCATATGTTTTAATATTAAGAATGTTAAACATGAATTTCGTGTGTCATATGTCTTATTGTCTTGCATTATTGTTCTATTATGCCTACCATTCAATGTCTGCAGTGGTTAATGAACTAAAAACTCAATCTTCAGTCTTTTAAAAGTAAGAATACAAATAAATATTTTTTTATTTGTTGTGAGATCAATATAAGTACATATAAGAATTAATAGTATTTGTATTTATTGTTAACTTCAAATGTATAAATTATCGAGAGGATAGAAATTAAAACGATCTGGGTGCAAGTGATGGTATCTCTTTTATGTTTGATAATTTGCTGCATATGGAGATAAAGAATAATGATATTTTGGTTATAAACTTTCCAAAGATAAATTTTTACATATCAAGGTAAACATGTTCTTTGCAGAAAGAAAAGGGTAGCTGCAAGTAAAAAAACCAGGATGGCGATTAAAGTAAAACATCATAAATTTAATAATCTTAAATTGACTGGTATGACAGAACATGTACATAAGATAAAAGAAGTTGGTAAAGCAAAAGATTATGAGATCAAAAAGGATGTTTGTGAAAAGAGGGATGATAAAATAAGACCTCTATCTAATAGCTATGAAATGACTAGGTTATTCTGTTGTTTTTAATTATATTTTTACTGATGAAGAATTCAGCAATATTTCACATCTTGAACAGATGATGGATGAAACGAAGACAGAAGTAGATGTCTTCATTAATCTGGAACTGGTTTACAAAAATGGAGGATGTCTAAAGAATGACAAGCCTCTTGGGTCACATAATATTTTCTCATGGGTTTTTAAAAAGGTTAACTATCACATGTGTGATCCAGTTACTGGTATTTTTATCAACATTGAACAGGTAAAAGAGGACTGGAAACTAGCCACTGCAATTCTTCTTTTCAAGTGATGTAATAAAAAATTTTCCAGTAATTGTTGACCCATCAACTTTACAACTGTTGTGAAAAATCTGATAAAATATTCTTTGTAAAGTCATTTAACAAAGTTTATAATTTTACTGGATGGTCAACATGGTTTCACTGAACAAATTTGTTGTGTTACAAATCTTTTGTAATTCTTAAATAATATAGTGCTTATGTAGAGGAGGGTAAGAGCATAAATTTCACATATTTGGTTTTTTAAAAAGCATTTGACATGACACCACATCAAAGACTTATAAAAATATATCTCTGTAGGTGTGAAAGATAAGTTTGCAAATTGGATAGAAGAGTGGTTGGATGTAAGAAAGAAAAGCATTGTTACAATGTTACAAACATACTTCTGTCAAACTGGATTAATGTTACGAGTGCAGCACATCAAGGCTCAGACTTAGGACCTTTGCTTCTTTTGGTTACTGTGTGTGAGATAGATGAAGAAATAATCAATAAATTATTCAAATTTTCTGATGATATTAAAGTCTTTGGTGTTACTATCTGTGAAGAGGTTACTGCTGGTTAAAGAATTTATATCATTCGATGAATTGGGTAAATAAATGGCAAGTTGGTTTTAATTATTATTAGGAAAGATAATGCATGTGGGTTATTTGGTAATTGATAGCATTGATATATCAACTTTTCTCATCCGTAACAGTGAAGATAGTAAGCCTAGGGTATACAACTGTAATTTTTGACAGGGAAGCAGTGTTTTTCATCTAAGATAGTTTTATTTTTCTAGCAGGATGGTTTGCCTTTGGAATGAGTTACCTTCCATTGTGCCAAGATCTCAAGCACTGAGGGGTCCTCCACTGATGATCTAAAGTCACTTGAACTCTCTGATTTTTCAACAAATCTTTATTTTTTAACTGTTATTTTGTTCTATTCTTACTCATGTGACAAGGTTAATTTGAACAACCTCATAACCACCCTAAAAAGTACAAAATAATTTGAAATCATCATTTTGTCTTTCTATAATTACTTCAAATTGTAGCAAAAAACAACATTTCTTTACAGTAAATGATTGAAGATTTCCAGCTATTTATATTTAAATGCTTTTGTTTTACTGCCTTCTGGACTATGAGTTCTAAAATTCCCACCGTAAGAAGCATTCAAATATGTTTTTTTTCTATGCAAAAACGGCTCGTTTTGGTTGAGAAAACATTTTAAATAGAAGAGCGAACAACGTTTCACAAACCTGACGATGACCGAAGAAGGTCAAAACGTTGTTCGCTCTTCTATTTAAAATATTTTCTCAACCCAAACGAGCCGTTTTTGTATATAAAATTCTCAACAAGTGGGTTTCTCGACATCACTGATTCAAATATGTGGTAACATAAAGCAAATGTTGCACTAACCAAGTTAGTTGAATCTTATGCTACTTGTGAGCTGGAAGTTTAAAAATGGATAGTCAGTTTGATAGTATGTCTAACAAACTGACCCACAGCTCATGGCAGTATAACATGCTGGTGCCTTCAACCAGTTGGGATTATTTTGTTAATATGGGGAGTACATCCACATTTTCTGGTGCATCTAATTCATGCCCAGTTTCACATTTTTGTCTCACCATTACTTTGCTACTAACAGCCTTCATGAGGCTATTTACTGAAATCCTTATTTCCTTCAAGTTGGCTGGTTTGTTGTCCTCAGTTCTTGCCTTAGACACGTGGTTTCTCTGTAGTTGGGATCTTGCAGGTTGTGATCTGGCCTTGCCCCATGTTCATTTGCCACTCACTTATCTCAGGCAGTTCAACCTTCCCTTTTCTTTAGCAGTATGTATGTGACCATGTTACTGAAGCTTTGTAATTATGTGTGGAATCCTTACAGCAGCACTCAGCCATTTCTTCTTTGGTAGCTCTTTTGTTGCTGTCAGAACCACAAGCTTCTATTCCTGTTTTTCATCCTGGTTTTCTCAACCTTTAGCTATTCCTTTTTTTGAAGGGGTACCTTATCTTGTCATTTTCTTTAGCACAGATTACCATGACACCATAAGTAGTGGACAATCTTATGGGTTCCAGTTCAGTGGGAGCTTGATTGTGTGAATTTATTCCCATCTGGAAAACTGCCATCAAAGATTAATGGGTTATTTGGATTTTATCAGATGGGCTTTTCCTATACTTTCTTTCTCCACCTCTCTGTCATATGTACCCATTTCCATTCCTTAACTTCCAGGTATCATATCCAGCCAGCTTCTATCAGTGGTGGTTCGTTACCTTCTGCCTTAATAGCCCATCTAACCTGTGAATCATATTTCTTCCTACTTTTGTTCCAGGCTGTTAATTGTTCCAAAAAAATTAGATACTTTTGGTCTGTCATGGATTTGTCCTGACTCAATAAATTTCTCTTTCTATCGTATATCACAATGGAATCCTTTCATACCCTCGGGTGAGCTTTTCCTCCAGGTTTATGGATGACCAAGATGGACGTCATGAATGGTTACTTACATATTTCAGTGGCTTGGAAGTCATGATCATATGTTTGGTTTGTTCATCAAGTGATGAATTATTAGTTTTTTGCATCATTATTCTGGTTTGCTTCAGTTCTATTTGATATTTATTGGACAGTTTGAGCATCTCAGGATGCGTTTTTTATTATTATGTGGATGACTGGCTGCTGCTAGCTCATTCCAGATAGCATTTTGCTCATTGTACTCGTTATTCGCTATGGGTAGTGACTCAAGTGAGCTTGTTAGTCAAATTGTAAAAATATTTTCTTTAACCTAACCAACTACTAATCATTTGGGTGTTTTTCAACACATATCTTAGTCAGTGCCAGCCTTCTACTTCACCTGATGGAGCTATAGTTCACTGTGTACTTACTGCTCTCTCTATTACAACTTGTGAATTTCTTTCACATTTGGGGATGTGTCGTACTATGGTTACACTTATCCTTTTAGTTTGTGCTCATATGCAAGATCTTCCTTGCAAGCAGTAGAATTTGGCACAGGAGGCTTTGCAGGGTTTTATTACACTGCCAATTAGATGATCTGTCTTTGTTGTTCTATAGGACTCACATTTTAAGAGATGCTTTGCTTCCTCTTTCTCATCTGGATTTATGTATTTCCATTGATGCTCTGTTCCAGGAATGAGAAGAGGGTGCCAATCAACAGTGGGCTTTGGGGTGTGAGTTTGTGGCTGAGAATTCTTACTGCATTAACATTCTAGAACTTTTAGCTGCATCTGACGCCTTGGATCATTTTTTTCTATCTGGTGAGGATATCTTCAAATAATTTCATGGTAGCTGCTTATCTCAATCACTATTCTTGATCCTAAAATTTTTATATGTTGGATAATCTTGTCTGGGAACACATGCAAGATATTCCTGCGATTGTGTGTCATTTTCTAGTGTTTTCAATGTTGTGGAAGATTATCTATCTTATCCAGACAAAAAAATATTTGACGAGATGATCGTTTGATCATGCTTGTTTTCCATTTGTGCAATCATTATTTCCCACAATTTAGCGCCGTCTCCGTCATAATATGCTTGGTCAACATGGCGAACAGAAAACAACTCTCCAGTGATTTAAAAAAAAACCTAATTTATTGTAAAATAAAGTCTCGTGTGTCTTTTTCCGGTATTGCTACACAACTAATTGTGTCAAAATCTACTGTTCAAAGCGTTCACATTGCTGCCTTTGTCACATCTATCACACACAAACTTTCTCTGTTTTGGACTTTAGTTGTCAATACTGCCACTTATGAGTGGAGCATCATGTACCAATATGTGTATCATTCCATTTGTCTTTTTTACTGAGTATTTTGATAATCCAAATCTCTACTTGTCAAAGACTTCTGATTGCTCGTTTCAGGTGAGATTGGTCATGATTTCCTCATTTCATGCAGCTGCAACCTCCCTTTCCACTACCTCTTTTTCTCTCCCTTATTTAGCAGTATTGGTCATTTGTGATTTGTCCTACTTTTCATGCTTTGTTTTAACTGGTTCTTGATGAGGAAATCATGTTTATTGTGATGTATAACAGTTATGACACAAAGTGTTAGTACCCCTGCGTTGTGAGTAGTTTCTTCCTCATAACATAAAAAGTATTACGATTAGGCTTATAGAAGTATTATATACATTATACTAACACACATCTACATAAAGTTTTATGTAAATTAAACGACAAATAAACTGTTTATAAACAAATAACCAAAGATAGGAGGAGCAGAAAGTGTGAAAAACTAATATTCCCATTAAAATTTTGTTTAGTTATGCGAATAAACTACATTGTAACATTCTAGAACTAGACACTTGGTTCAAATTATTGGAATTTAGCCAGAAAAAATTTACTTTCCGCAATTTAGCGCCGTCTCCGTCATAATCTGCGTGGTCAACATGGCGAACAGAAAACAACACTCCAGTGATTTAAAAAAAAAAAAACTAATTTATTGTAAAATAAAGTCTCGTGTGTCTTTTTCCGGTATTGCTACACAACTTAATGTGCCAAAATCTACTGTTCAAAGCGTAATTACCAAGTTAAAGCTCACAGGATCAACTGGTAACCTCCCTCGTTTTGGACACCCCACCAAAATTCCAGAGAGAACCAAAAGGAAGGTTCTCAGAGAAGTTAGTATTAACCCTAGTTTAACATGTAATGACATACAGAAATTGGTAAAGGAAACTGAGGTTGAAGTGAGCACCTCTACAGTTACAAACATGTTACGCTTTTCTGGGTTCAAAGCATACCATCTTCGTATAACTCCATATTTAGAGCCTGTTCATTTAGAAGCACGATTAAGGTATGCAAAAAAGCATCTAGATAAACTCTTTACCTATTGGAAGAGTATTCTTTGGTGAGATGAGAGTAAAATCGAATTTTTGAGCCTCATTGACGTTCACCATTTTTTCCATTAGAAGGGGGAACGAAATCTGCCAAAGAACACCGTCTCTACAATTAAACACGGAAGTGGCTCGCTCATGCTATGGGGTTCCTTCAGCTCTTCTGGTGAAGGCAGGTTTTACCATGTCAACAGAATCATGAAAAAGAAGAGTACGTTGATATATTTGGCACTTATATCAAGAATGATGCTCGGAACTTGCGGCTTGGGCGTCACTGGATCTTATAGCACGACAATGTCCCTAAGCACACATCGAAATATGTGCAATCCTGGTTGCAGAGAAACCATATAAGCGTTCTGGAGTGGCCATCGTCGTCACCCGATCTCAATCCAATTGAAAACATTTGGCATGAGTTGAAAACCAAGGTTCATCAGTGTCATCTGATAAACTTCCAAGAGTTGGAGGTCCTCTACAAAGAAGAATGGAAGAAAGTACCAGTCGAGTACTGTCAAACGATCATGGAGGGCTATAAGGAGAGATTGTGCCAAGTAATTCACTTGAAAGGACACACAAGTAAACATTAAAGTAGATGCACAAACACTTTCTGCCCCTCTAATGTTTGGTTATTTGTTTCTAAACAGTTTTTTGTCGTTCAATTTACATAACAAAATATGTAGATGTGTAATAGTAGAATAGTTATAAAACACTACACTTTCATTATCCTAATCATGATACGTTTTAAGTTATAAAGAAAAACTGCTCACGATGCAAGGGTACAAACACCTTTTGTCGTAACTGTAGATCTGTTTCCAGCCACTGTTCCATTTGTCTTTCCTCCGTGGAAGTTTATAAGTGTAAATGAAACATTCTTTAGCTATTGTTCTGTGGTATAGGAGTTTTCTGCTGATTGGCCAACTTCTATTGTTGATTCCCCATCTCCTCAGTTTCTGATTATCAGACAGCTTACCACATCATTCATTTTTCCAGACCACATAGGGTATTTACTTCTCTGTTCATACATTTCTTCTAGATTCGTCATTCTCTGTGGTGAAATTTTCTTGCAGATTGAGATGTTAATGTGATCATACATTGACTCTCTTTGCCTCTATTCAAATCACTTTCCACACATTCTTTGTTTCATCTTTCCTTCAGGACTTTCTTCTCTTTACCTGTGGACATTGAACACAGTTTATTTGTCAAAGATGTCTCATGTACTCTTTTTCCAGACTGTTCTTTTCTTCACAAAACTTTGATGGATCATGAGGGTAGATCATCCATTTTTCTGATTTCCTTTCCTTTCCTACCTTTATTCTCATCCCAATTTGAATAGATTTCTCTGTTTTTTTACACAATCTGCAATATTTTTCGTGTCTGCACAGCTTCCTTCTTTGCCTTATTTCCCTTTTTATAATAATTTCTCATTGTCTGGGCCCTACTCTGTGGTAATAGATACCTGATCAGATGTTCTTTTACCCTTAAAAATCACACTGTTCAGCTACGTTGACTACCTTGTGATATTCCATGACCACACATTGCACACTGTAATGATGTGATGGTCCAGAAGATTACATAAATGTCATCCTTGCTATGAAATTTCTTTATGATTATGCCTGCCTTAGACTGTACCACTCATAGATTATATGATTAACACTAAAGAGGATAGTTTTCCAACCCTGCTGTGCCTTGTATTGAATAAATTGTTATGGTATACTTTGAAAAGTAGGGTTTCATTGTCACTCATTGCACTGTCTTAGGTGTTGAAATTCCTGTGGTCTTTCCATTATGTTTCACCCTCATTTTTTCTCACTGGAATTTGGAGTCCTTACCACTTTTAAATTTATAATCACTGGAGTAATGGTTCAGAAAGATATTTTCCTGAACGGTTTAATGAAGTCAAAAACTAATACAGAAATACCAATCTGCAGTGAGTAGAACTGTCATGTAGATAATGTGATATTCACGACTGTAAAACATACAAAAACCAAAGGAGTGAGATGCCAAATTAGCGTTCACCAAATTGGGTCAATTGGGATCCCTTATCCTATCCACACATTGATATTGTTTCCAAGTGACTGGGTTTTGGGCTTAAAGTATAATCAATCAACATAAATCATCACACATGTGTTACGTGTGTCTGTCTTACTTCCTCAACTTTGTTACATCAGTGTTGTGGGACATTTTAGAGATACGTTAGATTGTTACTGTTCATTCTTTATTGTTCTCCCTCAGTGTATCATATTATTTTAAACTTTAGTTGAAGATGATATGATCCTCATCCCACCTGTACACTTTCATTGTTTTTCTCATGTCACTTGGATGTGCTCTTCTGTTTTTCCACCTTTTTTCCAATAGGCGAAGTGTGTAACTGTTTCATGAGTGTTGTAGTCTCTCATAACAAATCTTTAAATTTGACTCTCTTTTCTCAAAGTGTTTCTTTTTGATGCTATTAAAGGATTCTTTTCTTTTCTCACACTGATTTGATCCCTCTATCTATTCAGTGTAGAATTCTAGCTATTTATATGAATAGAGGTAATGTACTGTATAATAAGGTATACTTTTCCTTCTTTGAGAATGTATTTTTGAAAGGTATTTGTCTTTATTCACACTTACCACCATTCCTTCTCACTGAAAATGAATGAACAGGAGTCACATGAGTAACAAGTGTTTGGTATTTTCATTGGTATTGGGTTGTCACATGATAGTTTGCATGAAGACACATTAGAATGAGTCATTTCCATTGGAGAGAAGGAAGAAGGCTTGTGGCATACTTGAAAGACATTTTTCTATATAGAGGGCAGCACTAAACAAGAATAGCTGTTTTATATGAGAGTAGGCAAGAACCTGTTGGAAATACATTTTCAGTGCAGGAAAATTAATAACTTTCTCCAAGTGGATCTAATTTTTCTCCCTATGTTCTTCTCATTGTCACTAGTACTATTTAATGATTCTTTGCAATATATCTCTTCTTTGAGTGCATTTGTATTTTATTTCACGTGCTCTCAGTCACAGAATATTCATTCATTAGACTTAGAATTATATGAATGTAAACATTTTTGAAATTTTTAAAGAACATCCACTGATCACCAAAGGGGAAAAATATTATCTGACTATCTTATAAGGTGAGGATTGTATGCCTAAGCACTCACAACTGTGATCTGAATTTAACAAATAAATTACGTTGATAGGTCTGTACTGCTGAAAGAGCAGATTAAACACGTTAAACTTTGAATTAAACTTCAATTTTTGTGTGTGTAAATTTGCAGCATGTTGAAGTAGAAAGGTTAGTTTTATCTTAATTTTCTTTATCTTAAAATATATGAATGATGAGATGCATAGTCTAAAATGTCTGCTTTCTAACAAACGTCAAAGTACTTAGAAATATAAACTATGTTTATATTATTTAGTTTTTACTTAAACATGTGACATAAGTCAGTGATATTATATTTATGCTATAATTTTAAATAATATATGTGCATACCAAAAATCCCAGAAATAAGTGTAACACAAAATAATTAAATATGTTCAGTATTATGACGATAATTTCCATTGTAAAAAAATCTTATAAAAGGATGATAAGAGCAGTCTTTGACCTCAGACCTAGGTTGGCATTTTAAAGACACTATACAGTTTAAATATAATGTTTTCCCCAGATCACTTTCAAGCAGGTTAAAAGTAAGGCTGTATAAATAGCTCTCAGGTATGTGGTTAAATGAAATTATTTTTTTCATTATAAAATCTTCTCTTATAGGTGTGATTACCAGTTTGGGAACTTATATTATTAACACATAAAGATTATTCATATAAAGTATATTTAGCAACCATTGCTATACAAAAACAAATTTTGCTCTATACAGTCAAAGTCTAATTTTTGATTAGAGTTTTCAAACAGTTGGAGGTGTTTGATCTGGATTAGCTGTCTTTATTGTAGTCTCTCAGCTCAAATTTAAGGACTGCTTGCACAAATGGTCTGTATGGCTGTCCTCAAGTATCCAAAACAGACATAACTAATATTTTATCAGTAGCTACAATTACTGGTAAGGATATTTTGTTTGTGAAGAACTGAATCTTTTTTATTTTACACCATGTACTTGGAAAAGAAAGGAATTGTACAAATGATTATGTTAGTATTGAGTGCATCATTACAGTTTTGAAATACAAAATTTGTTTTTTACATGATTAAAATTTTGATGTATGTTTTCATTAACATTTAATTTTACACACAAACACAATTTATGAAAATTCTCATTGATAATTTCAATTTTTTATTATATAATTTCATTGTACTTAAAGTCATCTTACTTCACTATAGTAATTGTAATGTAGTAAAATATTTACTCTGCTCTTTACTTGTTGTTGTGATAGATTTACTTTGTAAATTTGGAACTTTGTGACCTTAATTTATGTAGAACCTGGTGAGTTGCTTTTTGTTACAAGTTTAAAATTTATCGTTCATTTGAGTCTTATTCTCTTTATGACGTTGTTCAAATTATTGTGAAGAACAGTTTATATTTTTGTCATTATTTTCCAGAAACTGAACACTATTATGAAAAAGGACAGCAAATTGCACGTATAATCCCACAAAAGGTATATATCCCAATTTTTTACTCAAAAATTTGGAGATCGTTGTGTCTTAGTGTTTCTCTGCTAACTCCAATGAAACAGTTAAATCCACAGTGAAGTATTGATGTCATATTTAAAACAGTGATAATTATATACATTAATTTAGATAACAATTTTATTAACAATCAAATAATTTCAAGATTAATTATACTTCAGTCTGAGTGTGTTCTTAAACTGAATGATCAAATATCTTGTTTAATCTTCGTGTTCTCTTAATAGATAATTTAACCTTAATATCAAAAATAAGTATAAATTACATCAACGACATGTAATTTGAATTCATTTTCCAGAGAATGTGTGTAACAGTAATGTACAATCCTAAGAATAATGCAGACATTGTAACAACCACAAACTAATCGTTAGACAAATAAAGCTCTCCTCTCTTTTAACTACTTACTCATTCACAGAAACTGATATCCTAAGCAACTAAGAACATTCACACAAGTAAATAAAACTTCTGTTTAATCACTTTTCTTACATCTAGACACTGGTATGTTTAACAACCTCATAATTAAACAAATAAGATGTATGTTTCTTCTTATCACTTTTAATTTCAAAATTTAAATCTGCAATTTAGGAATGTTCTTTATACTTTATATATTTAGAACTAAAAGTTTCAAAGGATATAATATATTTATCAAGTAATATAAATCAAATCAGCTTGATTGTTTAAATACAACAATCTAGTTCTTTATTCTAAATTTTTCTTGTTTACAAGTAATTATATTTTATCATCTGTTTATTACTTGGTCATACACTAATTGATTGTACTTACTACTATAAACACTTCTAGGTGTCCCATTTTATATTTTCTAGATCATTCCTCTCAGCTGATGACTGATGACAACAGTTTAGAAGTTCCAAACTTCGAAATCTGTTCTAACTAGTGCAAGATCAATTAATATATATTTACTGAAGAAATTACTCATCTGCAAAGCTGATGTTGAGATTCTGTTTTAAATCCTGAATTAAAAACCTGTTTAACCCTTTAGCATCAGTTCGGCCAAAATTCAAATGTCACAACTTTTTGCAGAATTACATTCAAGTTTGAATTAAACTAAATTATTATCAATTTATAAGAATAAACCAGACATCAAAACAAAGTAAATAAATCAAAATTTTATGTTATTTAAGTTCTTGATTATGTAAGAAACTATTTCTAAAAATTATCAGTCTCCCCTCATATCAGAACTGACATTTTCTCTCAATATCCTCCTTCTTCTCTAACTTATTTATCACCCCTCTGAGAAGTACAGAATTTAATGTAAGTTACTCATTATAATATAACTATTATTCGGGCAAAGAATAATTTTTATAATATATAACGTAGAACATAACATGATATTTTTGGACAACATGGAATCTATGGATCCATTTTGGCTGTTCTACACTCTAAACTAAGTAAAATAAACAAAATTTAAAACCAGCCACACTTCAAAAAGTTCAACAATATTTAGAGAGATAAAATGAGAATCATGAAATTCTTGAAGTCACAGTTTGAAACACAGTGTGCTTCATTTCTGGGTAATCAGCAGACATTTGTCAAAACAAATTCTTTTTCTATTCCTTGTTTTTTTGTGTTTTTGTTTGTGTTGTTTCAGCTTGATCGTGTTCATTGGGTAACTTTCTGATTTCCTAATTTATACTGTCTTAATATATTTTCCCTTGAAATACCTTATTTCTTTCTTATATTTGTGCTACTCAAGCTGACTGTTATAACTCTATTATGGGTAATTCCACATTTAAGTTTATGCTAAATATTTTGCTTCACAACCCAGCTCTTCCTATTTTATTTGTTTCATATAAAAATCACAAAGCTTTCTTTCCAGTTGTAGCTGTTACTTATTTGTTTTTTTTAGCTATTTGTTGAGATACTATTGGGTTTTTCATTGTCCCAAATTACTCCATTCTAGGTAACTTTTAACGAACTATTAGTTGATCAAACTCAGTTGATGTAGCAAAATGGGCACCTGTTTGCACTATTTTCATTTGGTTCCAGTCTTTCTTCACTTATCACTTCATATTTCAACGACACCTTGAATAGTTTATATACTTTCACCACTTAATTGGGGCTTTAGTTGATGTTGATTATCAGATTTTGTTTATTTCCAGTTTATATATACTTATTATACTTTTGTTTGCACCTCGGTGATTCTTTGTCAGTTTTTCCAAATTAAGTGAAGCTTATATATGGCATGTCTGGTTTGGTCCTTTTCCAGGCCTTGCATGGGCCTTTCAACTTTTATGAATTGTAATGAGTGGTTGAGTATTGCATATGGCATGGTTCTTTCCCAGGCCTTGACGTGGACTTTTAAACTTGTCTAAATCTAGACTTTAAGGCAAGGAGCTTAGGCATTCTTTTCCTGCTACTTAAGTTTGAAAATGATTCATCGAGTGCAGACATTGATCTACATTGAAATTTTGTGTCCTTCTCATGTGTATTAATTTCTTTAAATCTCATCAGTGTTTTTCTTGTTTTCTGTCATAGTGTAATTTCTCCTACAGAAAGTTTTTCTTCTTCCCATGATATTTGAGTCCATGCAGAAAAAAAGTTTGTCTTCAATCTTATACTGGTATGTCTCACCATCTTTCTCTAGACTCCCAGATATCAGACTTGAACTTATGATTCATTGTTCTGGTTTAGTGTTCTCACCTTCACCTTACTTTCACTCTCCTTTCACATTATCTGTCCTCTATCCATCTCCTTTTGGATTCAACCACTGTTCCTCTTAAAAACTTTTTCCTGAACACACTTTTCCTTTTTCTTAACATTAGTGTTTTCTAAATCCTTCATCAAGTACTTTCTTTCCATTGCTGCAGAATGGAAAAGAGGGTTTCTTTTTTTCTCAAGTATATATACCTACTCCTTCGGTTGAATACCTTTTAATTGGCATGTTTCTTTTACCAATGAGTTTTGGTGGGGGTACATGACTTTTTGTAATAATTAACTATTATTGTGTCCCACCGTTTCGAATTTTTTCCCTTTTCCAACGTTATCTTTCTTCTTACTCTTTTCTGCTCCTTGTCCTTTCATTTCATTTTTCTTCTCCCATCTGTTCTTCCACTATCCATAAGTTTCATTGCTGACTATACTCTAGACTCTGAAAGAGTGCAACCTGTTTGACTTGATTTGTGTGTCATGGATTCCTTTTTTTTGGCTGACCATTGGTAACTTAAGATTCTATCTCTTAGCCTTATCCTTCATATTTCCTTACTTTCTGCTTTGTCTTTGGCTTCTCTTGGGAAACCGTATATTTCACCAAGAATTGTCCAAGGTGTTATCAGACTTTTTGGTCAAGAATGCTATTGAAAGAATTTGTCAGTCTTCTCCAGAATTTTATTCCTATCTGTATGTCATTCTCTTGTATACTGGAGATTATTATCTGATCATCATGCTGTTACATCTCCATTATTTTGTTGACCTTCCTCAGTTTCAATGTTAAGTTCTTTCATTCTTCAGTAGAATATTTTTCAAGTTTTAGAAGGCCACCTCTGAATCTTATTTTCACATTCCTGTCTTCAAAGCAACTTGAATATACCTTTCACTTATGCATCACAATTGAGTTCATTAGTTCATCCTTTTGGTTTGGCATCAGCCCCATGTATTTGCATTAGACATGTAATGTGTGCCTTTGAACTTTATGACTCAGGATTGAATACAGCCATTATGTGGATAGCTGCTGTTGTTGTTTTTTATCTGTATCCCTACAGGACTCTTCATGACATCTTCTTCTTCAGGGGGTGTATAATCAGTCTAGAGAAGTATAATCTCACACCTGCCTTGTATTTTGTTCAATCAAGTGTGTTCTTTATATCCTGTCTCATCAGAGTATGGTTTCTTCCACTTTTTTGTTTGCTCTGAAGGTTTGGTTTCTGTGGCTCTATCCTATCCTTCTCTTCCTGTTTGAGAGATTTTCTATATATTGAGGACTTGGACTATTTTAAAATCCCTTATCCTCTAGGGTCATGCTTACATGTGTCTTTTCTACACAGTCAAAAAATCTTCTGTCAAAATTTTAGTCCAGAATGGTTATTCAGTTCTTATGTTTTTATGGCTGCTCTCATTTGAACATTTCTCACGTTAATATCTCTACTATTAAGAATAACGCCAAGCTTCCCGTGTTTGTGTTTTCTCTTCTGCTTCTATCGACATATTTGATGGATTTCTTCATTTAAAGCTGCTCTAAATCTCTTTATTTGAGCTTTTACCCTATTTGTCTCATCATTAAGGACACAACTTCTGGTTATACACTGTTGTTTATCTCTCTTGGTTGATCCTTTTCATGTTCTCATTCTTTTCTCAGTATCTCTTGGTTCTTCATACGGTGTTTTTATTTGTCTGTTTTAACTGTTGCTGTTTACCTGTTGGATTTCTCTGCTACTTTCCAGTTTTTTCATTTCTTTATCAGTAGCTACTATGCTTCATCTGCCATTCTTGAAACGTGGCTGACTGGGATCTTAAAGATATTATCCTTACCATTACCTTAATACCTTTGGACTTCTATTTCTTTTACTATCTGTCCCGAAAACACTTTTAATCTAGTTTCTTGTCGTTATTTGTCAGCATTCTAAAGTGTAAGAAATTACTACTTCTTCATGTCCTGTCTTGTTATGCCTCTGTCCTTCTCTTATCTGGACTGTGCTTTTCTCTATAAAATATCTTTGGTTCATTCACTACTACACCTCTTCTTTTCATTTCTTAACTTGTCTGTTTATTCAGATTTTTTCTTTATTAACGAAAATTGTTCGGAATGGTATGTGGTTGACTCCTCATGCTTTTCTTGCACAATGTCTCCATTGTTTTACCATTTCTTCTTTATTGGGTTATAAACTTTTGAAGGCTGCCTACAGTTTCTGTTTTGAACACAACAAACTCTCTCTATCTGGGTGTTTCTTTTTTTTCCTACCCTTTATTTTTGTATAGCCCTCTAGTCTATTGCAGAATATTGTTCAGTGTTCAATGTTGCTTCTCATAGATATAGTTAACAAGGACCTGCCAAATATAGAGCTGTTCTAACATGGTTTTGTATTGAACAATCAATATTCCACAAGGTATTCTCATGGTGCTTGTTTCCCTAAATAGGGCCCAATCTTTACCCGCTCATGGATTAGCATAAGTAACACTGGCATGGAACTCAAGCTTATCCTTCGTGTCTAGTTTGATACCCAGGACTGGCCTTCTTATAAAAGTAAAGTTTTTGTAGTCCTCCATAATCCTTATTATGCTTTCAGTCGTTCCTTTTTTTTTCTTCTTTTGGAACTTTTAACTTCTTTTCATCAGTTCCCAGATGTTGGACTGATGAACCATGGATGTTGCATTCTGCATGTTAACCTATTCCACTCAGTAGAGAGTAGGGTGGTGTCATTCTGTCTACATAGTACAGTTCACTTCCAGTTAGCTTTGCCCAATGCTAACACTGTACAGAAGTCAGGATTCCAGATAGTCTGTTGTTGGAGTGGCACATGATCAACCAGCACAAGATCTTATTTAGTTGCAGGATTGATCTAACTTTCAAAATTCACTCCACTGGGTTGAGGTAAAGATGGCAGTGATTTCCATCCTATCGCTGTCGGGATGGTAGTGTCTCGCTTTTTTTCTCAGATTGACCCATGATGTAATGGTTAACATATTCTAGCAACACTACACATGAAGCACTTTTGAAAGCTTAATGTAGGTTATGGTACTGTGCTTGTATACAGGTTTACTGCTATACTGTTTCAAAGTATATGATATTGCAAGGTTTGGGTTCTTTTGGGGCATTTCCTTTAATGGGTCTCATCTGGATAAACCTTCACACCAGTCTCTTCACCACATCAATAATACAGTATTATAACTAGATGTTAGCAGAAGTCAGTTTTATAGCTAGATGTTAGCAGAAGTCAGTGTTTTGGCTGGATGTTAGCAGAAGTCAGTGTTTTGGCTGGATGTTAGCAGAAGTCAGTGTTAAAGCTAGATGTTAGCAGAAGTTACTATTTTCCAACATTAAAAATCTCTTTCTGATTTTTTTCTTCCTTCCACTCACAACTTCTCCCCACTTCCAGTGGATATTACTTTCACACATAATCATGATGTGAGGATAAAACACTCAGTAAAGAAGAACCCAGCTGCATCAAGAGTTGGTGCTGCACTTGTGTTTGTTGAGAGTTGTTGCATGGTGATTTTCATACAAGAAGTCGGCAGTTTCATATGGAAACATAAGTGATTTGATGAAAGTCTTGAGGTTAGTGTGCAATAAAAAATATGCATATAGAAAGTAACATTAATGAGAGTGGAGGGACGTATCTATCAGAAATATATTTGTACTGTGCTGGAAAATGTTAACTTTCATGTTTATTCTTACATCTGCAGTACCTTCTTTCATTACATTTTGATTGAAATCTTAGTGGGCTGGTTATGTTCTCATAATTGGTGTGTAGGTCTATTTTACAGACCTGGAAGAGTCAGAATATCTACAGGAAAAAAAAATTGTTAGCTATCCACAGATATGTAGTTGCTCCAAAGTATAAGTATTACCAGTTGAGAAAAGAATGTGTAACACAATGATTTATTATTATTCAAGTATAATTTTACGTTCTATATTAATGTTTTGTTTTATTCTGTATTTGAGATTTCTATAAATCATTTTAATAATGTACCGTAATAGATATTTGTATGTGAATATAAAAGGAATCGTATTTAATGTCATATATGAATATAACTTCAAACAATCATGCTTCTTTATTATAGCATAATAGTACATAAGTAAACTATAGTATATTAAACAAATATATTTGTTTTTAAGGCTATCAATATGTTAGAAGAAGCAATGCATCAACTACAGTTGGACTTCCGTAATAATCATAAAAGGTTAGAAACCGATGGAGGCAGAATAACTGATGAACAAGTAAATAAATATGTGAATTATCATGATATCCGGAATTTTAATTATTTGTTTGAGAGCACTGTCTACTACAGTAGAAATGCTGGGAACTATTTAATATCGGCTACTTGGAAATCCATAATAGATCAGTATCAAGTAAGTCTTTTACACTGTTTTTCTGTAACATAAGAAATCAGCTTAATCTATGTTAGAAAGATACACTTTTATTTGTTACACAAGAAAAGCTACTTTTGTACATTATTATATCTGTCACAGAAACATTTTTACTTGCTAATTCCTGCTACAGAGAAATATTCCCACATTCTAGGCATCCAAAATATGTATTATTTTTTAGTATATGTTATACATTAACAGACTTCTTTGTCATTCTATCTCATGTACAAAACTACTATTCATCATTTAACTTCATATTAAAGTAAGTTTATTTTATATGATACAGTTTTTTTTGTTTCACAACAAGGTTTTTAATTGTCAATTTTCTTTACCCCAAAATCTTTATTCTTGTAATTCGTTCTTTAGGAGAAACATTCATTACTGTTATTCTTGTTATGTATGTGTTGAAAAGAAACATTTGTATCTGTTATGATAGATCACGTAAATTATGATGTGATGTCATTAGTCTATGGTTACACAGAAGCATTTGTTCCTGTTATACCATGTTATAACCAAGCATTTATTTTACCCATAAATATTCTTATATGTTTATCATACATAAGGTATTCTTACCATTTAATCAATATTTCAGAATAATTTTTGTTGTTGTTCTTTGTTACATCAAAATATTGTTTACAACAATGCTGTGTTGAATTTAAATTAATAGTTTCTTCCCCAATGGATCAGTGATAACTCTAAGGACTTGCAGTGCAAATATTGGTTGCTCCATTCCCTTCTGTGGACCGACAGCTAATTGTGTAGTTTTGTGCTAAACAGACTATAATTTATATATGTCATAGAAAAGTGTACTCACTAATTTGTGTTAACTATAAACATTTTTGCCTCATAATATATATCACACAGAATAATTCTTGTTCAATACTCTGTTATACAAATCTGCTTCTACACTTAGCAGAGACAAGGCATCTAGCCTGTTTTGTCACATAGTTGTTCTTTTGGGATGTTTAATATCTTTGAGTCGAGAAAATGAATGCTCAGCTGTGCAATTTGTGACCACTAATGTAAAAGATACACGCAATGCAATGTTTACATTTGGAAAAGCACACTTAGTTTTGTCTTCTTAAATTATTTTAAAAAGTTCAGCATGACTGAAACTGTCTTTTAGAGTTGTTGTTGCGTGTGAGTGAAACTGAGAGTACCTTTCAGTTTCAGCAGATGAAGTGACATCATTTATCACATCAATTAGGAAAGAAAATTTGTTTGTACACCTCTCCTTTTCTGCTCATCTGAGTTTCTAGTTTGTGAACAATTGTGGATTATACGAAATTTATCTTTGGCAATCAGATCTACTTCTTGTGCTTTTCTGTCATTGAGAACCTTCTTTCTGACACGTTTGTGAGTTTGAGCTGCATTGTAACCAACATTTGGTAATATTTTTTTACAACTTCTTCAAATATTTCAAAGGTATTTCTTAAAGTACGTAGTTTGTCAGTAAATGACCCGTTCAGATATGCACGTGTTTTTAAGTTTACATCCTCATTTTGCAGAACTTGACTTGCCTTATGAAACTTTTACAAAATCTAATCCCACATGATCAACATAAAAACAAATTCTAGCTCCTGCATCCTATTTGCAATGTATTCTACTTCTCTTCTACTGTCTCCCTTTTGTGACTGGTCTTCAACAGGACATTCTAAAGCTTCCAAAATGTTATCCCAAAGAAACGTTTTACAAACAATATCTCGTTGGTTTGTCACTATTGAAAGTCTGGCAAGATTTATCATATGGCCCATTTTGGTGTTGACAGTCACTGGGTCCACAAGCAATCAATAAGCCGCATCACCAGAGAAATCGAGCCATAACACTGAATCATTTGCTTTAGTTTCATCATTTTTTTTAGACTGAAGCATTTTATCATAGTCCAGTATATTTTCATTTTTAGTAATTATTTCAACCTCAGACTATCTTATAGAGCAAAATGCATAAGCATTAACACTAGAGATGTCAGGAGAATTTACAGGTAAATTGAGATTAGTTTACCCAGTATGTGACACCCCAACATCATCACGATGTTCTGATCTTCAAGTGGACAAACTGGTACTTGTAGGTGTGGAGATTAGTTGAACTTTAAGCTTGCCAGAGTCAGATACAGCCCAAGTGATTTCTGATGGAGGAGATGGGTTTTGATTTGGAAGATCGTGTTATGTAAGTTGAGTGAAAAAATTAGGCTTTTGTTGGTTCTTTTTCGGCAGTTTTTTTTCTTTTGTGCACCACTTAACTGAACACGTTTCATCTTGCAGTCTGTAAAATACAGAAACAAAACAAAAAAGAATATGGATCATATATAGTTATAATGATTAAATATCATTGAAATCCATGAAGAAAAACGTTGATAAGACAGTCAAACATGCTAAACTCCAGGTCCACATTTAGACAATGATTGTCAGAAAGTTATTCTAGAACCTAAGTCCATCAGCACATAAACACGAATTCATAAATACCTTTATTGATTTGCTACATTCTGATTGGTTGAAAACCATGTGAGACTGGTTTCAATCCATTTCAGGAGAATCAGTTTTCAGTCATTGCAAAAGTGTCATTAAGGTTGTTGCTATGGTAGCTGAATGCAAGAAGCAATGTCAGTGGTAATATGTAAACCCACTGTGAGCCAAAAATTATTCCAAAACAATTTGTGATTAACAACATACATTGTAGTTGCCCATATACATAGTGGCCATTCTTTACTGGTACACATACATAACATATAATCAACTGTAAACCGTACTGCCTAGACTAGAGTACCTTAATCCTAATAAAATATCTGAAGAATGAGTAGTCACTTCAACTTTGATTTGTTTTGACCTGGGGACGTTCGATGAGCCAACAAACAATACATCAACAAAATAGGTATACACTGCTGGCCAAAACCTTAAAGCCAGTGAATATGGATTTTGCGTTGTTATACTCAACCACTTATTTGAGTACAGCTTCAAAAGATGAAAATAGAAAAACAAACTTTTAGCATTTAATTGGGAAAATGTGAACACTTTGAAATTAACGTAAATACTAGTTGGTCAAAAGTTTAAGATCATACCAAAAAAGTCCTAAACAGGGTAGAAAATGCCCAACAAGAAGTCTCAGTAGTTAGTTGCATGGCCATCATTGCAAATAACTTCAAACATTTGCTTTAAGATGGTCGATATAAGTGTTTGCAGAAGGCTGACTGGAATGTTATTCCAAGTGGTGAAGATGGCTTTATGAAAATCAAGCACTATTTGGAATTGATCTCTGCTTTTACAGACTTCTCTTGCCCTCCACCCCCAAACATTTTCAGTGGGGTTAAGAATTGGGTGAACACGCTGGATGGTTAAAAAGAATCATGTTATTCACCATGAAAAGTCTTTTGTCCTGCGGGCATTGTGGGTTGCAGCGTTGTCCTGCTGAAACATATAATAATTTCTACACAAGCGAGGAACTTCAGTCAATAAGGATGCTCTCTCGAACATGCCAATGTAACTAGCTTCTGTTTAACGCCCCTGTATAACCTGAAACTCCATTATTCCATGGAAGGAGAAAGCACCCCAGATCATAATGGAATCTTCTCCACTGTTACGTGTAGAAAATATTTCTGGTGGGATATACTTAACGTGCCAGTAACGTTGGAAGCCATCTGGAACATCCAGGTTAAATATTTCTCATCAGAGAACAGAACCTTCATCCACTTTTCTATGTTGGGTTCATCTCAGCAAAGTTTATCCAAACTGTTTGTGATGTGGAAGAAAGGGTGGCCTTTGAAGACGTTTACAGTTTTTAAAGCATTTCTCTCGAAGATGCCATCTAATTGTTCTTGAACTGCATTGTGTATCCGTAAGGCCTTAATCTGGCTCAACGATTGGCTAGTGTCTTGCCATACACCCCGTCGAATCCTCCTGCTCAACAACCAGCGAAATTTTCATTAATCAACCACTTGAAATTGTCGTTCTGTATCCCTCAGGGTCTTTTAAGAAATATGCAACAGCAGATTTGCTACATCCAATCTCAACAGTGATGACACATCGAAAGAGACCTTGCTTTCGAAGTTCGACAATTCTGCCACTTTCATACTCTGTCAACTTTTTAGCCTCTGCCATGTTTTTACCCAATGTAACAGAAAGAGATCTTGCTTTAGAAGTTTGACAATTCTGCCACTTTCATACTCTGTTAACTTTTTAGCCTTTGCCTTATTTTTACCCAATGTAACACTGGAGATGTTAATGGAAAATTTTGACAATGCTAATGCTTGAACACAAATGACAAAATTTTGTTACGTGTTTACCGATTAATGCTTCATTTCAGAATGCTTTTAAACTTTTGTCTAATTTAGACAAGTATTTAGTCTAATTCATAATGTTCACGCTTTTCCTATTAAATACTAAAAAGCTTGTTATTTTTATTTTCCCTTTTTTGTTTGTTTGTTTGTTGTTTGAATTTCGCACTAAGCTACTCGAGGGCTATCTGTTCTAGTTGTCTCTAATTTAGCAGTATAATACAAGAGGGAAGACAGCTAGTCATCACCATCCACTGCCAACTCTTGAGCTACTCCTTTACCAATGAATAGTGGGATTGATCGGGAAATTATAACGCCCCCATGGGGATGCGAATCCGCTAACCTCAGATTACGAGTCGTATGCTTTCCATTTTTAATTTTAATCTTTCAAAGATAGATTCACAAAACGCATATTTGTTCTTTATATTCATTGGCCTTAAGATTTTTGCCATCAATGTATGTCTGAAACTTTATTTGCATGCCTGTATGTGAAGGTAAATTCAAAGCGACGAACTCAAATTGGGATGGTCAACTTTATTATTTTAGGCTGCAGTTGCAATTCTAGTGCTTTGATACTAAACTAGCTACAGCTTTTAGGCCTACGTTATTGTTGCTCAGTTCTCAGATAACAACACTAACGTCAGGCCTAAGCTCATACATTGCAACTGAGGCCACTGACGTTAAGTCTGATACTCTGTACTAACCTTGCTCACATGAACGTGTTCAATTCATGCACTTTTTCATACAATCCTGATAAATTTTGCATAGTTTTTAGATCTTTACAGTATCATTGTATGACCAAGGTGCCACAGTACTGTACTACTACTACTCGTATAATGTATATCTAAAAACATTTAGAATCATGTTGCTTATGCAATTTGAGCAAAAAGGTCGAATTATCGCCTTCACAGTGCTCTGTTCAGTCAGTTGTTTTCCCAGTCTTTCAGAAATGTAAGAGAATAGCTGAAAAATGGGTAAAACTACCCACATCACTGTACATATCTGTCACCATTTTGATTAACTTATGTTTCTATGGTATGATAATCTTATTCTTCTGCAGTTGTGACTGAGTAGAGCAGTAAAACAAAACAGCTCCTCTGCCTCTCATTTCTCATAAATAGCCACAGGAGAAGGAATAATTGAGAAGTTTTATTAACATTTTGTGCTGCTCTTTATAGTAATCTATTGCAAATAAATGACTTCTTTCTTGAAATACGTAGTTCAGTAGTTTCTCGAAACTTCAGTTGCTTACCGAGTCAAAGAAAATTTTTTTTTTAACAATGCAGAATATAGTCGAACATTGGCAGATAGGGACAATTACAAAAAATCGAGTAAGTTTGTTGTGGCAGTGAAAAGTTTAGGGCATGATGTTGTTGTTCTTGTTGTTTTGAATTAAGCACAAAGCTACACAATGGGCTATCTGTGCTCTGCCCACCACGGGTATCGAAACCCGGATTTTAGCGTGTAAGTCCGCAGACATACCGCTGAGCCACTGGGGGGCAATAGGGCATGATAGCTATGTGAAAAACACTGTGTTGGCTTCCTTCCCTTCGTTCTCTAAGCGGCCTGGCATGGCCGAGCGCGTTAAGGCGTGCGCTCATAATCCGAGGGTCGCGGGTTCGCGCCCGAGTCGCGCTAAAACATGCTCGCCCTCCCAGCCGTGGGGGCGTATAATGTTACGGTCAATCCCACTATTCGTTGGTAAAAGAGTAGCCCAAGAGTTGGCGGTGGGTGGTGATGACTAGCTGCCTTCCCTCTAGTCTTACACTGCTAAATTAGGGACGGCTAGCACAGATAGCCCTCGAGTAGCTTTGTGCGAAATTCCAAAACAAACAAACAAACAAAACAATCGTTCTCTAAGCACGTGTTTGTTTTCCTTATGATTAATCCAGGGCAGGGATATCTATGTATTGCCAACTGTAAGTATTGAAAACAATTTTTCTTATGATAAGCCCCTGGACTAAGTGCTTAGTCACTTGGGAGGATGGCAATATTTTATGTTGTTAACAAAATTTCATAACTGTTACTTTTTGTTAACTGAAGTATTGCTACGAGTTGTTCTGTGAAACATAAAACATTTTTAATGTGTTTTGTACATTACACAAACATTTTTACTCTTACATATGTGTTATATAAATATTCTTACACATTATTGTGCACGAGAAAAAGTACTATTTACACAATCATCTTGTTATTTTATGTTTCATGGAAACCTTCCTAATTATTGTTCAACGTTATCAACAGATATTTGTTTTCGTAATAATAATTACTCGGGAACCTAATTAATTATTAATCAATTCATCCTTCACACAAAAGGTTTTACATATTATTTTACACTAGAAAGTATAATTTGTAGTTATTTTTATATGTTATGTAAAATATTATAAACTGTATAGAAAGATCGTTTTTATGTGGCTGTATTAAACAATTGACCTCTTTGTTATTATATATTAAAGAGAACCTTGTTTAAAAAATTAATTATTTGTAATTCTGACTTTCTCAGAAACATTCCCACTTGATTATCTACATTTTTCACCCAGAAACTTTTTAGACACTATTTTGCCTTGTGAGAAAGCATTTTTGTTTATTATGTTTCATTAAATAAACATTCTTACTTCCTGCTTTGTTCTGCAAGGAAATGTGATCATGTTATGTTAAGAGTATTATGTTTTCTTATCGTGTATAAGACATAAATACTATTAAATTGTATTTCAAGGTAAATAAAGTGGGTTTACTTGCTGTTATAAAAGTGTTTTAACAAAGTGTTTTGCTTCTTTCAGCAGTATTATGATCTTATTATCCTATTTTATGTTAACCAGAAATTAACCATTTAAAAGGATAAAGTTACAATTGTAACTTAGAATACTCTATAGGGTAGTCCAAAATTATATTTTCTATTTCAAAATTTAGTAATTAAATAACTAAAGATACACTAATAAGTAAATTTGAACATCTTGTAGCCACACACAAATAGCTTTTATTAACATATCAGTATATTTCTACATGTATACCATTAGTGGATCTCAGCATGGCTGAAAAATATCCGATGTAAATTGATGTCTGCTGCAATGTGTCTACAGTTATAGTGGCAGTGACATTCCTTATTCTGGTCTTTAGTTCCATGATGTCCTTAACATACCCTCAAAAACAAAAGTTTAGTGGAGCAATGTTTAGTGTACACAAAGGCCACAGAATTGTCCTACTCTGACCAATCCATCGTATTGGTAATGTCTGATCAACAAACTCTTATGATGTCCAAAACTGTGATGTTGAGAGATTATCTGTGGGTGAATTTCTTCCACATGTATAATCACAACTTACTTCAGCATGTCAAGGAACAAGTTCCTTGTACCATTGTTTTAAAACTGTGATGTTGAGAGATTATCTGTGGGTGAATCTCTTCCACTTGTGTAATCACAACTTACTTCAGCATGTCAAGGAACAAGTTCCTTGTACCAATGTTCTCAGTGGATTAAGAAAAAGTGATTAATCCTGTCACACATAAGACTACAACAAACATTCATTTTGGGCTATCACATGTTGTTTAAATGGTGTCATGAGGATTTTTCAAGCCAAACATGGACATTATGACCATCATCTTTATCGAAGGCATGAAGTAGTCTCATTGCTAAACAGATCACGAACTATAAAAAGTGTTGTTTTCATCTCTGTAGTCAAGGAACGTGTGCTCTTGTCTGTTATATGGTTGCAATGCTTGTGCTGACAGAAATTTGTAGACATGTAAATGAAGTCAGTTGTGAATAACACATGATAGGGATGTTTCTGACATGTTCTCGTGAAGCATGCTGAAGTAATTTTCATTAGCTTTTCTTAAACACTTTGGGTACTTGTTCAATACTTTCATCAGAACGTTCTAGCTCCCAGTTAATGAAACACACTTCCTGACTCAGGAAACTTCTTTTACTTCAATGTTGTTGGTTTGAATGGTGATTTTTTCATATACTGGCATCTGGAATTATGTTTCATTGTATTCTTTGACTTTACCTCTGGAAGTCAAACAACACAATGAACCATTTCTTTCAGAGTTGCTGTTTTATGAGGTAACATCACTGATTGGAGGGAAAATACAGAACAGTATAAAATGTATCAATTGGGCTACAAGATGTTGAAAATTGCATGGTTTTAAGTTACTTAAGTTATAAACTTTAAAGTGGGTAATATAAATTTTATCATTCTGTATATTTTATACATTATTTTGAGGTCCCAAGTTTTTGTTTTAATATGTACATTATTATTTTTGTTTTTCACTTTCTTTAACTGCTGTTGTAAATATTTAACTATAATTGTAAATTGTTTTAAATCAAGCACAAAATTACACAATAGGTTATCTGTGCTCTGCACACCATAGGTATCGAAACCCGTTTTTTAGTTTTTTTAAGTCCGCAGCTATACCTCTGAGCCACTGGGGTCATAGTTATGTATGCATGCATGTATGTATATCTTTTAAACTTTAATGTCAAAATATATACTTGAATGATTATTTTGAAATACCTTTAATAGTATATTGTACACATTGTCAGTTTATTTTGTATAGGAATTACTCTGCCAAAATGTAAACATTGGTTATTACTGACACACACATTTTCAGTTACATTACATAATAATTATCATGATTGTTTTCAACACAGTTGAATACTATACCTGTATAAACAATTGTTTTCATTACAGATAAATAAATTTCGGGAAGGAGTGGAATATGAAATTGTGTGGCATTTCAAAGATTCACGTGAATTCATTATTTTTTCGAAAGGAACTTGTCAATCTTTTCCTCTCTCACAACGTAATCCATTTTTTCATCTTACAACAGAAAATGTAAGGAGTCTCTCTTCTAATCCAACGGAAATTATAAAGTTCCATTATGACAATGAGATGTCTTTCAGCGATTTTGTGAGTGTTCATTTCAGTTTGGAAACAGTTTGTTTTAATTTTCTTTCGCTTTTTTTCCTTAAGGCTTTTTATTTTTGTGATTTGTTTACTATAAAATTATAATCTAGAAATTAATCTTTCAGTAGTAGAACAAACACTCACAAATTTAATTTTTTAAAAAAGGGTTTTATTGATACAAACATTGTTTTTATCTTTCGTACTATGAAAATTATTACTCATTAAGAGTTTTGCTACAGACGTCTTTTTTTTCCACAAGATTTTTAGCGAGTTACAGTTATTTAAGCTAGTTAAGTGTATAAATTACTTTGGTATGAAATAGCTAATAATCCAAATTTTAATGGTATACATGTTTAAAATCTCCATCTTATCAAATAATATTAAAAACAAATTTCTGAATTTCCTCTATTATGATAACTCTGACAATCCAAAACATATTTATCATACCTCGACACATTGGTCTTGCTTTCTCCAATCTTTTATATCCGAGTTAAAAGTAACCCATATCAGCACCTCACTCGAATAACGTATTTAGACGTGATTCTAATAAAGAACTTTATCTCTTTTTACATAAATCACTAGTCTCATTCATTGCTGTCTTCTGTATGCAAAAAACAACACAATTCTTTACCAATGTCACAAACTTTTAATCTCCATCCATTGGAAATCACTTAATTTTGTAAATCTCTCCTGCAAGTCTTCATGCATGAATCATCCACCAATAAGAATGTGACGTTCTCTCAAAATGCATGTGTCACCCTTTATTCAATTCCACTGAACTATCACTTCTTGTTTGGCAGTACTCATGTTTAGACCTTCTAATTTCTTTTGAAATTTTTGGTGTGACTTGTATTTGGGATTTCAAATGGAATTTCTTCATTAATTTCTTTACATGTGTAGAAGTTGTATATTTCTTTAATTTCATTTCCCAGTTTTAAATTTTTCTTACATTCGCATGTTTTATATCAAACAATTTTGTTTAATATATATTTCTACAATAAATACTGAAGTTCGGGTTAACACTTGGTGTATCATATCTTCTGCTATCATTGTTTCACTGGCATCAAGTGGGATAAAATATTTGGATTAATCTGTCATTATCCACCATGAGATTGATCATTACATTGGTCAACCTCTTCCTTTTGAGCTTCCCTTACTTTCTTGTGACCAAACTATACCTTGTTTGAACCAAGGGAAATTTTCAGAGCTTTTTCCACCACTAGATCTTATCATGTCTTCAAGTTTTTCACCTGCAGAATCAGATAGGCTTAATACACATATTTATACATGATTTCTTAGGTGTGTTATGTTTTATCTCCCCTGCTCTCTATCTATTGTTATATTCATTCCAGATTCATTGACCTCCTTCTCAAGTCTCTACCTGGATTGGAATGTAAATGTAGAACTTCACTGCCTTACCGTTCTTTGTTTCACTTCTTAATACCTTCTTGCTACCCATATTAGCCTGTGAACATTGTTGGACTGATATATTTGCCATCAATTTCTTTTGCATTCAATACCACACCACATACATTATTTACCCTGTTCAATCTTTCCTACCAAAAACTTTGACAGCTCCTTTTTTGAAGATAATGTGCACTATAATATGCTATTCTTCTAATTATTTTTAACTGAATCTGGCAGGAGAAAGTTTTCCTGATGCCTGGTGCCAGGCTATTGTCCTACCTTTCTCTTTGCCTGGGAATGATTCCAAGATTCCTTCAAACTACTATCCAAATGCTTTGACGAGCTGTCTCTGTAAGACATTTGAGAGGATGGTTAATGATCGTCTTGTTTGATTTTTCGAATCAAACACCTCCTATTACTCACCCAGTGTGGGTTCTGATGACAGCACTTCATCATGGACCACCTGATTCAACTTGAAACGTCAATCAGAATAGATTTCCTCAAATGATAACATCTTGTATCAATATTCTTTGACATTGACAAGGCTTATGACACAACATGGAGGTATGAAATTTTGTGAGATATCCATATATATGGGTTACATAGCCATTTGCTCATCTTTATTAAACATTTTTGATGGACAGAAGTTTCCAAGTTTGTGGGTTCACCACTTTTCCGTTCTTTTCTTCAGGAAATTGGAGTCCTTCAGGGCTGTGTTTCGAGTATCACCCTTTTCAGTATAAAAATTTATGCCATCACTCAACAACTCTCTCTTACTGTTGCAAAGAGGCTCTATGTCAACAATTTTCATTTCTCATGTCAGTCGTCAAACATGAGGTTTATTGAGCTGCACCTACAGACTGCTATTTACTTTATTTACTGAAATTGTCCACAGTAAACAGCTTTAATTTCTTTCTCTCTAAACCCATTTGCTTGCACTTTTGCCACCAACGGGGTATTCTTCCTGATCCTGAACTCTGTATTGGTAAAGTTGTGCTGCCTGTTGTCCCTGAGACAAAGTTCTTGGGGTTTATCTTTGACTTAAACACATTAATGAGATCCCCTCTATGTTTTCTCTTTTTTGAGAAAAAACAATTTTAAGGATCTTAATATTTCCTCATATGACAACCCCTCTGTCCTAGATACCATTTTAGTAACCTTCCTAATGTCAATGTCTTTCCTGAGATAAAAAGTCCAAGACTGATAACATTACTCTAAATGTGGTTCAGTTTTTATATCCCAACAGGTGCATTGTTGTCTCTTGGTTTGATTTGTTTTGAATTTCGCACAAGGTACTTGAGGGCTATGTGCATTAGTGACCTTTATAATGAAATTATAACCTCTTTAATGGATTTACTATCGTATTTTTACATTAATATTGATGTCGATTTCAGTTAAATATGTATTTAGAAATGCATTTAACTTAACTATTATATTTTAATGCAAAATTCCCACCTACTTTCTAAATTTGAAGAAGTTTATCAAGTATAAGTAACAATAGTGTGTGTGTGTGTAAATATATATGGGTATGTACGAAAATACCAGAATTTTTGTCTCAGCTGAAATTTCTGGAAGCTCTATCTCCCAAGCTTATAACGCGACTTGCCATGAGGCAAAACATATTGTTGGTTTGTTAAAGTCAGTATGCTATAAACCTTTGGAGCTATAACTGTGATAGATTTTTATCAGATGAGAAACTACAAACATTTGATTAGAAATGTTTATAGATTTTGAACATCACAAACCACTTAACTTCAGACATTGGTATTTTCTGAGGACATGAGATTTCTTTTTACCAACGAAGATTTACAAAATGAGAGCAGGTAACAACAGAGAGCTAGCTAACTACCTGTTAAGTGAATTGTACTGAAATCAACTCAAAACTAATTCACTCTTTGTGAATTGTTCATACAGTTTTCATTTCCAAATAGAAGACTCAATATTTTGTAACTTTGTAAAACTTTGTCACATAATTCATTATATTTAGTTAAAATTATAATAAATTGTATTATTGTTTGTATGTTGAAATATATTTATGTTAAGAAAAAAACTGTGTGTATCATTCTTATTGGCAAATATTATATATTTAATAACCAGCCCTCTCCAAAATCAATGAGGGCCTTGTAAACAACTCTGACACATTAACTTTAGAGAAGTATAGCGTCTGAGATAAAGTTCTCCAATACATGTTACCATCAGTATGTGGAGTGAAATAGCACAGCCAAATTCTCATTCTAACATCATTCCCTTTGTAGATAAATATTGATGATTCAGCTAACCATAGTACTGGATTTGTACGAAGAGTACAAAAATAAAATGTCAGTTTGAAGAATTACGTTGTCTCAAATTAATATTTGCTTCAGGAAGAAGTAAAGTTGTGATCATTGATCTACCTGATCTGATTGGAAGTGATGGAATTTCAATACTCTTCGACTCATGTGAACAGAGCATGATATTTCTAAAACAAGATTTTAACAAGATTTAATAGTTTTATTTCTCATTCCATTATAAATAGAGACAGTTACAGTAAAAGAGAAGTTCTAGAATCACTGTTCTGGTCATTGTGTTTCCTACAAATTAATTTAAGATATGTTGAAATAATTTCTGGTGGCTGGTTTTTAATCTTCTTGGTCAATAATTTCAGTCACTATCATGGATAGCCTACAAGTTCAGATAGTGTTACCTGTTTGTCTCTGCATTTTTCTTTCTGATCGGACTGACACCCATTAATTCAACTACAATTCAACTCCCCACAGTAGACATAATTCAAATAGCACAATGAATAACTTTCAAGAAAGAGAAAAATGAATGTTTATCCCTAACTGTATCTTTTCAAACATTCCTTTCCTCAAATGTTTCGACTTCTAACTCCAAATTATTGCCATAGAATAGCATACCAACTTATTTTAATAATAAATAACTAATCCTTATGTTACATGGTTAGAATAGCATAAAAATTCATTTTAATGATAAATAACTAATCCTTATGTTACATGGTTAGAATAGCATAACAACTGTATTTTAATAATAAATAACCAATCCTTATGTTACATGGTTAGAACAGCATAACAACTGCATTTTACTAATAAATAACTCATCCTTATGTCACATGCTTCACTTTAAAATTATTTTCAGACACTTGCTTTAACTTTATAAACACTATAGTTAAGTATTTTCAGTGGTAAAATCAAATCTTACACTTTTCATTATTAATATCAGGATTAAAACAATCTGTATCTTTAATAATAAAGTAATACTATAATATTTTCACTATGCAAACATTTATAAACTCGTCCTGTTTCACATACTGAGAAATTATGCATATAGCTTCAGTTGTAATAAGAAGTGCTTTAACAGGAGGCTTTATCGATAAAATAACGATGTGACAGTTAAAACAAGTTAATGTATTGTTATCTTTAGTTTTTCTAGAGATAGTATTACTATAGATAGTAATGTTTAAAGTATACGTGACTGATGGAATCATTAAATAATTTGGTTATTATAGTATTTAGCTTCAAGAAAAGTAGATTAGTGATCTAAATCTATTCAGAAACTAAAGATAACAATACATTATTAACTTTTTTTACTCTCACAGTATGTTTAATGGAATTTTTTTTACATATAAAAGGCTTGTGTAGTAAAAATGTAACAGCATGTATTGTATTTTAATCTGTCAAACAAAAGATGCTTAAATTTATTTTTTTCTTGTTTTAATCTTTCATGAGTTTAATTATACTTCGAGAAGTGAGTAGGACTTGAAATGTATACAAACATGAGATATATATATATATATAAATCAACAACTGTTATTAAACCATGTGTGTTTAGAATTTTATGGAAATATATATATTCAAGATTCTTCTCTTTCTTCCTCTACAGGTGACAATCAAGGTTTCTACTAATGCAAACGACATGATTTGTTTCTCTATACATTATTTCAATTTAAATGCTGCAATGTATTTTTTCCCAAGATCTGATAGTGAGTTGATCAGCAACGTAATTAGTGTAATACCAAGGTATTTAGGAAATAAAAACATTATCTGGACAAAAGAATTTCAGATGAATATAACATTTGAAATAATGGAAAATCCTCAAAATTGTAAGGTATGTTTTCTAGATTGTTTATCATGTAAGTAAAACTTTGTGAGCTGAAAATTAACTTATTCATATTCCTTCATATAATTGAAACTTTATTACCAAAACCTCCTTGTAACAGATCAAAATGTGACAAGGTCTTTCAAAAACAAGATATGCATAACTACAATTTACCAGGTATGGTAATGTTTAACAGATTAAAAACCATGTCTGTCATTATTAATATTGAATCACTAGCTAAGCCTCTTCATAAATATTACTATCCATAACTTACCAGACCAGTTACTATAATTAAATTAAGGTTTGAAATTAAGCAGTAAGAAATAGCAAACTTAATAGATATTTTATGTGTCAGTTCATTCACAACTATGAAATAATTTCTAGCCAATTGAGTATCTAATCCTTAGCCAACTTAAATTGGTTAACATAGCCCATATCAAGATAAGTTTTCTGAACTGCTTTAATCATTTCTGACCCAAGATTACAGTAGCAGCTTCTGCTTGTAAAATGTCAATGAATGCGTCATCTCAACTTATAAGTTCAGTTGAAACTATATGTAATTTCCTTGTCAGCTAACAATGCTTTTGAAAAGCTTATCAGTGGCTCATTAACATGATAAGTGTTGCACTCACTACTCAGGAGGAAATGTTTGTTCCTCCACCATCTTATTGTAATAAACGTGATTAATGTTTAATTGTTTTATTGCCATTTATTATTTATTTATTGTGGTCAAAACAATTGTAGCGTAGACATAAGGCATTCTACTCTGACATACAGTGGTGTATAAGACAAGAACATCATGGAAGAGAAAGAAACATTTGTAGCACATGATATAAAAACATATACCGAAATTTGATATTTACATCCACTGACAAAATTGGCTATTCTTGTTCAGTGCTGTCCTCTTAATACAATTTTTCGTTATGCATGCCACAAGCCTTTTGAAATTATTCTATTTCATTATGTCTATTTTGTAAATAATCATGTGTCATTTGTTAACCAGTAATAACATTAGATATTCATGTGATGCATATTTCTTCCTATACAGAACTTTCGCTTCTTGTTAGACAGCTCTCGAGCTTAGATGGAGTATTTTGTATGTCAGGTGCTTCCAGTATGACAAGACAAATATTTTTTTTACATGAAGAAGTTCCTTTTGATTTGATTTTACACCAGTCCATTCTTGTCATTCTTTTTCTGCTTTTGACTTTTTCTTTAACCTTTTCTTGTGCTATTAACAGTAAAATTCACATTACAGATTCGGGGAGTACACCGATGTTAAGTTGTTTTCTCAGACCTCAGGTATAGCCAATCTGTACAGTGCTTCCCAAACATATTTGGTTTTTCCTCTTTTCCAATGGATAAATATGGATAATTTATCTTCACTTTAGTAATGGGATCACTATACCATTTCTCATCAGAAATTCTGATCAGTTTGCCTTTTTTTATCATCATGTGGACTATGTGTTTTTAGATCACCAGTTGTTTGGTCCATTATCACTTATTTATGGGATGCCTTCTATCTATAATGTTACTTTTAACCATGCCAAATATTCTCACTTACATATTAGCCCAACCAACCTCTTATGGTATCCATCTTTCATATACATGCTATCAGAGACTCTCCACACAAATCATGAGGGGTTTACAGTTCTCTTCTCCACTTTAGTCTTCATTTCCTCTTTATCTCCTTCATTAAATAAATAATTTCTTTGGTGTTGGTATCTAAAAAGCTGGAACACAATTTTCTTTGGCAGAGCTCCAGAAAGTATCAAACCTCTGGTAACATTAGTCTGACAGCAATCAACCCTTATGACTATTGTAGTTTATTTTTCTCAATCAGAGCATCGCATGCCACCTATTCCCGTTTTCCATCGCAATTTCTTCTTATCAGGGTACTTCTTATCAACAATGCAACACTTTATCACCAACCATACAGGTGACAACCCTTTGGGTTTCTCTCACGTGGGAGCTCAGATATTAGTCTCTTCCTCAAACTGGATAATGTCAGAACGATTCATTATCCATTTTCTTTCCCTACTTCTATTTATCCTTGTACCATTTTCTTACCTCCTCAAAATCCTTTGATTTATTAGCATCTTTCAGAAGAAGTTGAGAATTGATTTTGCAGTTATCAATTTACTATCCTTTTGGGGAACGGATACTTCTATCTTTTTATTCTCTCCACAAAAACTGGAGATTGGTGCCTGGTCATTGATTTATGTCACCTCAACCACTTCATTGTATTCTCCAAGTTCACAGTGAATTATCTTCTCCCAAGGATAATCATTTTTACAGAGTTGTGGATGACATAAATGGATGTCTCTATTGCTCACTTACACATCCCAAAAGCACATCAGTCTCAACCTTACCTTCAATTTGTCCATATCAGAGTAGTTTACCAGTTTTAAGCATTTCCTTTGGACATATTTCAATTCTCTAGGTGTTTTGTTGTACAGTCCAAGTTTTTGCATGTCATCTTCATGCTCTGAGGATGCTTTTTCATTATTACATTAATGACTGGCACCTTGTGGCATATTCTGAGCAGGAATTGGTCACTGATGCTCACTGACTTCTTTCTGTGACATCTCTGTTGGATTCGTTGATCAAATTGGAAAGTTATTTCTCAGATGCAATCAATTTGTTATCCATTTCGGAGACTTTATTCACACAAATATAAGTCATACTCTGCTTTTTTCTCTAATGTCTTTGTGTGATGAAACTTTTGGTTCACCATGTCCTCTTGGCTCAGTCACTTACTACTTATGAGATATATATCACTTTTCATGATGTGGTCCTTCATGACTGTCTCTCTAGGTCATGCTTATACAAGCAATGGATGTTTCACAAATGATGGAAAATTGCTTAGAATCCTCTTTTCACCCTGTTTCTCTTACTACTTTTCTGCAAGATAATTTACACTGATGTCTGGACAAAATCCATACATTAGTTGGTGTGTTGCTTCCCTCCCTGCATCCAGATCTACATATTGTCAAGGACTATCCATGCAGGAATGGGAAACATGGGTCAATCACAAGAAAGCTTTGAACAATTGATCTGCAGATGAAATTATCTTGATATCAACATTCTGCAACTTCTAGCATAATTATGTCAGGCATTGCATCACTTCCTTATTATTCCCCATCATTGTCTAGTGATGATTCATCTATCAGAAAATTCTGTGATGGAAGCACACATCAATCACTAAGGAAGTACCCAGTCTTGAGATGTATCTTTTTCAATACTGGATCTATTATACTGGGCTCATGCACCACACATTTGTCACATTGTGTGTCATAAGCTGAATGCTTTCAACCTTATCAAAGGTTATGTGTCGCTCTCTGACCAGACATATCCAATGTAGATGGCATTAAATCAACTTGTTTTCAGTGTTCTTTATCACCTGTTAGTTTTTCTTGAATTGGGTGTCTTTTTCACAGGCCTCAGTGCCAATCTGGTTCTTTAAGTCTTGGGCAGTGAATGACTTCAGCCACAATTGGTCACACAAATATTTTTATGTTGTTTCTTTCATCTGATTGCTTCATTTGATGATTTTTCTTGTTCATTCCAATCTTTTTTGATCCTCCTGATTGTTCCCTATTGGCCAGCTAAACATTGGTTGCCAAGACGACAGTGTCTGCTGTTATCACTATTTGCCTTTTTCACATTTTCTCCCTCCCTTCTTCTTCAACCTCAATCTCACATTCTTCATCCTCACTCCCCACGTCCTGCATCTTTACACCTGGCTTTTGCCTTATCCTGGGCAAGATGGTCCAGCTTCACTTATCAGGTTGTCTTCTTGTCATCTTCTTTCATATGGCCAACTTACATGGTAGTATACCAGTGTAAGTGGATAGTATTCCACAGTTTGGTGCAAACAGGAGGTTTCTGGTAGACTAGCTTTCTATGGCTTCTGTAGCAACATTTCTCACCTGGCTCTCTGACTATAAATCTTTGATTTCCTTGCTTTCTTGATATTAGGTGGACCTAATCTCATATCTTCTATTTTATCTGATTCCATAAAGATTTTAACTTCCATGTTCTTAAAATGCTAATTAATTCTTTCTGGATGTGCTGACTTCCCAGATATTTAACCCTTTCAGAATGTAATATTAATGTGGTCCCCATACCCTTACTTTACCTCTGTTTGAACCACATTGTTCATCGTTTCATCTGCCCTATAAAATGTATTTCCTCCTTCTTTTAGCCTGTGGACATTTAGGTCAGATTTGTATACCATTGACATTGCATGTACACTTTTTAATATTTACTATCTTCTCCTTTATCTTAAATATTTCTTTCTCCCTTGGCAGTTTAGGAGAGTTATTTATTATTTTCTTATATTTTATCTTCTTCTATATTCCTCTTTATCCTAGTCTGGATCCAGATTGGCTTATGTGTTTTGTCACAACCCTTTGTTGTTATGTTACATGCACTGCTCCCTTTTAGGGTACACACAACTGATTTTACTATATTATGACAATCATCCTCCCTTTGTGATCATTTACCTTCTACCCTTACTAATTAAGTCTGCCTTTTGGTTCATTTGGCCTTCTCTACCCTACCTCCTTTTTCCCATATGTTATTCTAGGTTTCTTCCCATCAAATTCAACATCTCGGTATTCCCTTCACTTTTAGAGTGAATATCACAGCATGGTCCACTTTTCAGAATAAGTTTACGTGATCATTCATTATTACTGTCTCCAGTAAAGCATTCTTCTGGCTTTTCCAATGGATTGCCACCTTCTTTTCCAAAAGTGGAATATGGGAGTTCTTACGACTTTCCTGTTCTAACTATTACATATTATGATTTCAAATAGCAAGAAATTTTAATTTTAATTTCGGAATTAGATAAATGTCAATGCATGTCAAATGTTTATCTTTCTTAACACAAATTTATCTTCATGTACAAACAATAATAACATTTATTATAACAGTTATTACAAATAATGATTTATGTATGATAGGTTACAAACAATATTGAGTTTTCTGTTTGGCCTAGAATTGAATATTTTATTGACAGTCCACAACAAACAAATAACCAGTTGTCTCTTCACACGTGAGATTTTCCTGCTGAAGTTATGCAGTATTTTTACTGAAATACTAATGATGAAAGTTTATTTATTGAAGATAAATGGTGTATAATGCTCAAAATCTATAAACGTTTCTGGTCAAAAAACTGTAGCTTGCTAATTAATATGTTTTTATCACAGTTGTAGTTTTTAAGATTTTTACTTTACTAGTTGTGGTAATATTGTACTGCCTCTCTTCACATCGATCTATAAGTGTTAAGGCAATATTCTTGAAAGTTCAGTTGTCAACAATACTGCCAATCGATTGTATTTTACATAGATTGTTGATTCTTACGCAAAAGAATCTTCTCCAAATTTATAGAATAGGCACATTTAACAGTATAAATTGCATGCATTTCTAAGTATATATTAAACTGAAACATGGATATTAAAATAAATATATAATAGCAAATCTGTTATACAACCCATTGAGGTGATTGACCAGGAAAGCCCCCTCCTGTATGAGTTCCACAGAGAAAGGGCTAGAATCATTCAATGAATAGTAGGGAAGTCACATTCTACTTGTATAGATGAGATGTGGCTTGAAAAGGAGTTGGGTCATCTCCTTCCTGGACGATGTGGCCCCCTGGTATGATAAGCACAACTTCTGGTCTCCTGAAACCATTAAAAAAACCACAGGAGTAAAGCCATTACATTAAAGGAGGATGCGGTCTACTGATTACATTTACATCAACACTGAAATTGAGCTGTTGAAATTGAAGTACAACCCCTTTTATTGGGTGATATCATCCTTCCCTCATGTGAATGTCAGTACCCCACTAAGAGGTTTTGTATTAGATTGAACCAACCAATCAGAAGGCCTCACACATGCAGATTCCATGCAGTTGATATATCCTTTCAATACCAGGTGTCAATTTCTGAATCGATAAATCACTTTACATCATTCAGTTTCCACTCAACGTCTTCACTTTCCACATCTGGGCAAGGATTATACCTGGTTCAGAAGTAGTGTGGTTCCACTTTACTAGTCCTTGTAACACCTTTTGTATTTCAAAGTGAAGGTTTGATAGAGGCATGTCAAGCAAGTAAGATTTACCATGTGATCACATCATGCTACTGTTGGTTAAGAGATGACTCATGATAATTTACATGACAGACATATTGGAGTAATTCCAACAGAGATGAAAAGGAAGGCTTATGTCATGTATAAAGAAAAGGTTTGCACATAGAGGTCAGTACCAAAGAACAATAGTTTATCTTGTGAGGGAGGTAAGTATGAGAAATACATTTCCAGATTTGGAAAATTATAACTTTTTTCACAATGGTACTAATCATAAAAATAAATTGTACAAATGAAATACCCATGATGACTTGAGCAATCAAAAAGAAAAAAATAGTTTTGATGAATACGATGATTTGGAATTGGACTAGTATTGCAAAAACACACACTGAAGAAACAGAGGTTTTTACAAGAAATATACTTGATTTGACATGTATTTACAGACATTTGCTAATGACATAAATACAGATTCATCAATGACGACTTATAAGGTTGTTCTGGATAGAAATGCACTGGTATTTTATATGGTGGTACTGGATAGAAATATGCTGGTCTTTTCCCATAGGACTGCATTTATAAGAAATCATCTAATGTTATTTTCTGTGCTCAGTTTAGGCTGCTATCTTAAGAATATGACATCACAGAGGTAATAGTTCATTATTTCTGCTCATAGAGCTGCATTTGAAATTCAGATTTTGTTCTATGTGGCTGAACTTGATGACTGCAGTTGAGGATAACTCTTATTGACATTAAAATTAAGGGTTAAACACGTATATCCTTAAATGAGTTACTGATGCATTAAGTTGTCATTATAACCATTAAAGTCAATTCTTGATTTATCCTTAAGGACTAAAACTATTAAGAACTTAAGCTACTTTTATCTAAATTGTCAACTTTTAAATGTTTGTCTGGAAGTAACAGTTAAAATATACTTTTTAGTATCACTTTTCTGAAAGTTAAAATGTAATGAATTTTAGAATGATATTTAAATTATTGATTAACTGAGTTCATCATCACTATTTAAATAAAAATCTCGTATTGTATAAAGGTATACAGTCTGGCTAAATTAAACATGGTTTCTCATTAAGTAATGTCTTGTCTCAAGAAGAGACTCATGTTTTCTTTTTAATTTATAAAATGAACATTGACAGTAATTTATGTAGTACATTTTTTGAAAACGTATTTGGTGATTTAGATTTTATAATTCAGACTTTCAATGCAGATTGACCCCAATAACATCAATTAGTGTTAAGGTTTATAAAGATAATTACAAACAATCCAACACATTAATTAGTGTTAAGATTTACAAATAATCCAACACATGAAGAAGAGTCAAGATTTATAAATATAATTACAAATATGACTCACAAAGTTTATGAAAATTCTACTTTGTCTCATATGAGGCAGCAGTGAGTTATTGAACTAACAATGCTGAAATCCAAGGTTTGATTCCTTGTGAAGGACATTGTAGTTTCTTGCTAAAACAGACTTTTTTAATGACAATGAAATATGGTTTCATTTAACTGTAGATAGAATATCTATTGATGTATGAAGAAGTATTTAGAGTGACAAATATGTATTATTTGCTTTTTATGAAATCAACTGAACTGTCTTATTTAAATAGTCTTGTTGGGAATTAAGCACAAAGCTGCACTTGAGTTATTTATGCTCTGCCAACCACATGTGTCAAAACCCAGTTTCCAGCATTTTTAGTACAATCAAAAGCTTTGATGCAAAATGCAGATAAATTTCAAATACAAGTGTAGATATCTTATGTTCAAAGATGCTTCACATAAACTTGATAGAAACTTGAAAACACCTCTCTCAAGACCATACTAATGTGTGAGTTACTGCAGTTAAAATTGATAAAAACGAATTAATTAGAAAATGAAATAATTTAAAAAGACACAACAATAATTGTTGAAGTATAAATTATACAAATACTAAAATTTAAACTCATTCAATGTGATGTGTTCATCTTTTAAAAGTGTATTTCTCACAGAACAAAATTTCGATTTACACTAAAGTTATTTTAATTTGTATACAAAGGAACATTTTAGAATAAAATATAAATAAATTCATTGATAGTAAACTGAAATCATTTTGTCTTAATCTGTGTAAACTGAAAACAATACATTAAATAGCAAATTAAACTTTCATTTTGGAACAGGACTTGATTTATTTGACTTTGTGGTACTTGGTATAAATATTGTTGTTTCATTATCATTGTGTTTTGTCAAATAAAATACAAACGGAATTCTCCCTTTAAAACTTATGTCACAATGGGATATGGTGCTTAAAAAATGAACTTTCATAAAAATAACATACTTACATAACAAGCTTCTTCATTCCAACATTGAATTTTCAAAATGAATTTCACATTAATATTATTCATTACTTCTATTATTTTTAAAAAGTTCTATTTTTATAGAAGCATTATATCTGTAACGTATTTATGATTCAAGTCGAATTTTATCCCTTTTAGTGTTTAAGATGGAATGGTAAAGTGTGGGAAGATTATGAAATCAAAGTGTTCCGTCTAGGACCGGGTTATGTTATTTCTATGATAACCTCCGTAGGATTCTATGGGTAAGTTAATTTCTTCTGTATATCATGGAAAGAAAAAATATTTTTGTGTTTTTAGTTCATTATTCCTTTATTGTGGTACATAAACCTAATAGTGAGTTATGCTGCAGTTATATGATATAAAATATATTAATAATATAATTATACCTTGAATTTCAATTTAAAATAAATTATTTTTACCTTTTGACTGGTTCTGAACATTTGAGTACGTTTTCATTGTTAATCTTTATTGTTATAATTATTCTGTTTTGTGTAAACTTTAACAAAGCATTGGGAGAGAAACACATACAGAGAAATCTAAATCAGGTTTCAATTATTCTTATTCAATACGAGTTCAAAGAATGTCAAACAGATTGATGAAAGTTATAAAACTGTCTGTGAGTACTTGTCAACTTCTCCTGTTATACTGAGATTTATTTAGATTCTGACATGTCAGAATGATCACTTCTTAGCCAGTACAAGGACAATTCTGTTTAGTGTATACCTTTATTAACTTCAAGAATCATTTTGTGATAACAGTGCAAGAATAATTATTGTTTGGTAGAAATCGGTATATACTGATACTGTTATGACAGTTTGGACCCTTTCTCATGTCACAGTAGTTAGTGTGTCAAACTGTAATGCTCACATTTCATTCTTCATTAACTGTTACCACCAGAAACAAAATTGTGCTTCACACTTCGTGATGCTGAGTATGTCATAAGAATGAGAGCCACATTCTACAATTTGGTCTGTCAGAATTTTAATTTGTTGATAATAAGTGGCTCAAAAGTTGATTGTTGTTGATGTCTTGATTAAATAACTGCTTGAAATCTCTCATTTCAAACAAATAAAACTGTCAACCTAACTTTATCAAAAAAACATTATTTCCTACATACCATCATTGAGAAAAATCTCCCAGTGATTGCACAGTTCAGATGCAATAACCTACCTTGACTCACATAATAACCTGATTTATGGTGTCCTCCATATGTGCAAATTGTGCTTGCCACTAGCTTTTCAGATGCCATTTATCATAATGTGATTACACATTGTGTAGCTGCACTGCAACATGCTGCGAAGTAAGCAACAATCTTCAACCAGAAGAAACATGACACATCCTTATGGCACAGCTGATTCCCACTATATACAGTGGAACATTGTCATCACTTCTTGATTTGAAAGTTTAGTATGCAATTTTGCACAAATTTGTTTCTTCCTTTATATTTTTATTGTGCAATTTCAGTTAATTCTAAGTTTTGAGAACTCTTAGTTTTCTGTCACTTGCTTGTGGGTTAATATATTTCTAAGATATTCGTTTTTCATTTCCACATTATGAATTCTCAGTTTACTATTATGACAACTATCATATATTCAGCCACTACTAATCCACTGCCACATACTACTCCTGTGGAAGATGTTTCTCCCTTGGTTCTTCAGGAGTTTGAAATTGTCTTGGAAATTGCTATTCTTCTGAAATGACATAACCCATTCCCAGAGAATTCTGTTATGGACAAAGAGGATTTTAACAACTTTTACCTGTGGCCAGCATAGCAGTACCATCCTGTACTGTTCCTTGCTTTTTATTGGTCTTTTGAGACATAATTTCCCAGGTATGTTAGCCATTGTCTTATAATTTCTTCTTCATTGTGCACCATTCCAATAAGCCTCTCAAAATCATACCCACTTCCTCCTACAGGAACCAGCTTTTGTATGATGTCTTGCCAAGATGAAGAAGTCCTGTTTCATTTGTGCAATATCTTATCCATTTAAATAGGGGTTAAAGGAGCTCATAGTTTCTAAAGTCAGGTTCTCTCCTTTACCTGGGTGTAAGATTCTGGAGATCTGAGTTTCCATTGAAGCCTTCATACCCTGGAATCAAGTATAGATTGTTACTTATTATAATTTATTTTGGAAGAGCTTCCAATTTATTACGCTTTGTACATTATGTATTAATATTTCAAATAACAGGATATTTGAATTTAGAAGTTAATTAATTGTGAATGTCTATCAAATTTATGGTATTTACAACAAAATTAATAGACACAATTTCTTTTTAACACAAATATATTTTAATATACAAACACAAAAACAATTCAGTTTATAGCAATAGTTATTACAAATAGTTATAAAAAACTCATGTTGAGTCTTTCTCATTTCCCCATTCTGGGCTGATCTACTGTGGTTTATAAGCCTAAACCTCCTTCTTTTGTCTCTTCCAATACATCTTCTGCTTTCTGAATCCTTTTTCTGTCATCTTAAGTCTTCTGTATATCATCTCACTGTCATTGCTCTCCAGCTTTATGTGTTGCTTTTGTCCAGTTTCTTGCCAGAAGATCTTGATTCTCTAGATGTGTAGCCTTCCTTTTTTCTTCCTCATTCTGCAATTCTTGTTTCAATATTTACCAGATTAAACTGTCCATTTTCAAAAATTCTTCTATGCACTATCGTTTCTTACTCTCTAATTTATTTACTTGGATTTTTGACACAAGTTTTTCAGTTTCCACCACTGGGTGGCCTTGTATAATACCTTTGATTTATCCCTCTCCCACCACAATTTTCTTGTTCCCATCCATTTTCTCTGTTTTGTTCCATTTGCCTGATTTGTCTACCCTGTCCAATTTCTGTAAGTGTCGACTATCACACTGTTGTCCTTCCTCCATTTGAACCTTAGTAAATTGCACTTTCTACCACCTCTCTTTTAAGATGTATTTTCTTATCCTACTTTGCAGTTGGATGTAGAAATTCAGATATTTTCACCACTGTCATAATGCCATTATTTTTCTTTATCCAACTTCTAGTTTTTTCCCAAAAATGGTGCATGAAGTGGACATCATCTTAAAACCTATTTCCCTCTCATCAACTGTTGTTTATTTTTTTAATCTATCTTGATCATCTCAGTTATCCTGTATGTGCTCTACATTATTATATCATCTTCACTGCTTCCTTATTTGGATCTTGTATCCTTTTATTTTTATACCATAGCATTCTCCCTTTGTCTTTGACCAGTCACCAATCAATGGCTGATTTACCAGCTTATTCATCTTACTTTTGTTTGTTCATCCAAGGGCTTTCATTATGTTTTTATATCTCTTCCCATCTGATACATCATCCAACCGATTCTTTGACTGCCCATTTCTTTTGTTCATTTAAAAAATATCATGTACACTGTCATTCAGACAACACTTCATATATTTTATGCACAAAACTTGCATCATTTGCCTGCCTCCTTGTCTACTGGCTATTATTTCCTGCCTGTCACTATTTTTGGTTTTGAGCATGAAAGTTAATTTTTATCTCTTATTTTTACTGTAGTACTTTCTATATCTCAGGATTCCTCTCTAGCGAGTGCACCTATCCAGATAATGAACTTTAAATTTATATCATGTGATTTTGTGAGTCAAAAAGCTCAATAAAGAGATAGGATGTTCCACAACAAGTATCTTGCTTCAATAAGGTTTGCATCAAACTGTACCAACTCACGAGCTATCATGAATAAAGCAATGTTGGTAAATACTCCCTATCCTTCTGGTCTGAGTTGAATAAACCAGAACCAGTAAGATTTTCATAATAGGGTTTTCTGTGCACCCAATGCAGTCTCTCATGGTTTTGTATTCCTTCAGACTTTACACAGCCCATATAGTATGAGAGTTCTTGCCTTTTAACATTTTCTAGCCACTTAGTTCATGAACCATGGAGGTTTCCTCCTGAAAGTAATTGGTTCAGTTAGAGAAGTGGTATTCTTGTTTTGGTGTAGACAGAGATTATGCTTCTCTTACCATGTATTGGAGGACAAATATCCAATGCTGCCTGGTTTTGGGATGGGTGAAATTCAGTACATGCAGTTCATCTCTTTCCACCATCCTAGGACTGTCTGGGTGTTGGTTTCCAGGTTTCTGGTTTTGGATCAACATAGTTGCAGCCAACATAAGCCTTCACACGAAAATTAAAATTTTCTGATGCTACTCAGTTTTCGACCAGTTTTGACATTGCATTGCACCTAGTTACTGCTATCCAGGTGTCTGCAGACATGTCCTAGCTGTAATGGGAAGAAGTCATGTCCCTCTTGCTTACTTGTTTTTAAAGTACAGTGTGATATGCCTTAGTTTTTGTACATCATCCAGTTTGTCCAATTCCAACTGTAAAATTGCATCCTTTCTGAAGAGTATAATGAATAGAAATTCAAGGTTTTAATCTAACAAGTGGTATATTATATTACATTGTGTTTCTACAGATAATTGTTTATCTTACTTCCAGTACAAACATTATTCCTACCAGAAAGTTATTGATGAACACCGCTGATTTATCAAGTTTTTTTCAGCATGGCTAGAAAGCCAGAAAAATTGTGATATAGTTACTGTTTATTTTCTGCATGTTATTATTCTTTGTTATTTGATGCATTGTTTAATTAAATAAAAAGTAGAATTGAGTTTCATCAACAGTCAATAGCAAAAAAAAGAAAAACCCAAATAAGTATTATACTTCTTGTTTTTTTATTTATTCATTATTTTAAAAGTAACTAAAATGAAAAAATATTAGGTGAGATAAGAATAATTTGGGTAAAATGAATGTAATGATCAATTTTCATTACACTGGCAAATAACTTGTGATTACTTTGTGTGTTGTTTAATTTCAATGAGTAATGCAAAGTACACATTTACCAAGTGCTTCATGACTCATGTGGTAAAATGTTAATTAGACGTGGGTGAAAGGGCAGTAAAACAGTAAAATGCGAGTAGAGACAGATGTTTACTGTTATAAGTTTAAAGTTTAAAGAAGAGAAAATAACAAATAAGATATGAAGTTTTGTTGAAAAAGTCTGAAATTTATTTAGGAGGTTTTAATGATTACACAAATGAAATGTGAGATTTTTCAGATAATGAAACTAATTCTGATCATAACATGGAGATCACTCTTGACACAGAATAGTCTACAATTTCACTTCATATAGTCAAGGTGAAATTTGTTGGAAATATCTCATAATCATTACTGAAGGTTTGAAACATTTCATTGAGATTCACAAAACATGTTAGAAGTTATAATATGTAAACTATAAAGGTCAGTGTTTTTTGTTATGAACTCAGTTAAATCAACAAAGTCTACAGTGAAAGAGTTAATGCATACAGTTGATTCTGTGGGAAATGTAATGTAGTTATTCAACTTCACTCAATTGAATTGTACTACTTGAATGTTTCTTGTAGTTCTGTTCATGTATGCGAGTTACATCCTGGTATTAATATTTTGTAATATTTTTGCAAAGTACAAAGTGCCCTTCCATAGATGACATACAACTGCTACAGACTCAGATATTTAGGTTTCAGACTACACAGATGAGAAATTTGACATTTTATGACAAATTTTCTCAAGATCTTTAACTATTAAGAATTTTGTAGTCACAAGATTTGTTACTAGCAACTGTAATGTGGTCATGGGCTGACTTGCAGGAAGGCTATGTGGGTTGTTTCAGCTTAGCCATTGGAATTTCCACTATAACTACCTGCTGTCACATGAAATTTTTTTAAAGTAAGAATGCAGTGGGCAAATGGAGCACACAGGTACTAACTCTAGGCTTTACAGTTGAAACAATGAGATTAGAGATTAAGACTTTCAATAACACTTTTTATTTAACTCATAAAACAATTAATATTTACACACACACACACACACACATATATATATATATATATATATATACATATACAATTTATCTCAATTCACATTTATCATAGGCAATCATTTTAATTCTATTAACATGATGACTGATCTTTAGGAAAGAATGGTATTATAATACTTTCAAAGAGGTTGAGCGAGAAATGGTAAGAGACATCTCTCTTTCCTCTTGAATGATCAGATCAATTTGGAGTGCTTGCTGGATTTTTGAACATCTTGTCTTGTCTGCCATCTGTTCTGGAAACTTTTCTACCAGCTGAAGAGGAGAATTGTTGGCCAAATCATAGTATTATGGCATCAGCTTTGTGATTTCTCAAGTTTATTAGTTACCAACAGTTCATACTGATGCATCATCAAATAGTCAAGGTTTCCTACTTGTTTTCTAACCTCCAAGCTCATCATTTAATCATCGTCTTGGAACAATAGCCCATCTACCATCCAAGGTTCTTCCTGGTTCCATTGATTTTCAGCAACTATCTCTGAATTTCTGTCTTAAATAACACTTCTGTTGTCTTTGATAGTGTCAGTTCTTCTTAAACTAGATATTATTTGATGATACAGTAACAACTTTCATGGTATGTTCTTGGAGTTGTTATTGTACAATAAACATCATTGCTTCATACACATATTTTCTTATACTTCATTACTTCCTGCTTACTGAGATAATTATTCAAGGCATACTGATATTTAGTAATGCCTCACAACTCACCAGAATGTAGTTGGTAGGGAATTATTACAGTCCCTCAGTAAACCATTTTACTGCAAAGTCCAGTATACTTTTCCATGAGAGATTGGTAATTTACACAACTGTAATATATCTTATTGAGTTACTGCAAGTTTGTGGACACTGTCAGTGTCATCCTGAAAATTACTGTTCTTACAATGATGCCATAGAGTCCATTTCAACAGATTTATATGTAATTAAATAATGCTCACCATGTGCAATCAAGGGGTCATTTCATGTAATAATCCAAATTGTGGCAGAGCAAACAATGCTAGTTTTGCAAAAGAATTTAGCACTGGTGTATACTTGTTGAAACATTCCTTATATCCAAAAAAGCCTCTTTATAATCAGTAGTTTTATGTTTTGTTGGGAAAATGGTGCAAAAGTTTCATTCTTGTTATATTTTTCTATGTATTTGATTCTGTGTGTGGATTAAGCCAGGTTTACACTTGATCCTATCGAAGATTTTGATGGTTTTGAACATATAAGGCGACATTGTAGTCTGATAGAAAATCACTGTCTGAATGGTAGGAAATGTACTTGCATGTAGCTGTTACAAGCAGAGTTTTTGTTCTCTTCCTGTTGGATATATGACTTATGTTAATCATGTTTCATGAATATGGCTGGCAACTGCTTGGGTGGTAGAACTTGCATTTACTAAGTAAATTAAGTTAATTTAATGTTATAAGTTTTGCAAGATAAACAATGTATTATATAAAGTTTCTTCTTTGTATGATTGTAATTAGTACATGGACCAACTCTTCAGTTATTCATACAGCAACACACTGATGTTGCTTGTAATACCCAAGCTAATATCCTGCTGAAGCAACAGTCTTCCACCAGAATTTAACTCTACTATAGGGTGTGACTTAGTTTTTAATACCATTGAGTTTTTCAACAATTCTAATCAATGAAGATTTGTAGTCTGAAATGAACAGAATATTTTATGTTTTCTTATCCTCTGTCACATTTTTCAGATGATTGTCCAGTTGTGTAAAACAAACTTATGTGGAAGTTATTCAAAATACGAACTTTGTAAACATACAGTTCAGGAACATGTTGTTATCCATTACCAGTTTTATTTGATGGAGTTTCTAGCAGGTGTTTAAATAGGAATTCTGTCATTTCTTACATTTGGTCAAGCCATATTTCTTCCAAGTCTGTATGTGGTTCTATGAACTCACAATGTTAAGATTACGGAAACTTATTTTCCTAAAATGAAATAAATATTCACAATAATACAATAAACAGGATACTGAAACATCAAAGGAAAGAGACAAGAATGTAGTGTTGAATGTGTTGATGAATATAAATAAGATACAAAAAAGATTTGGTAAACATTCATATTTGTTGACCACGTATGGTCACATCTTATATGTTTGAAGGTCCAAGATATAAAGTGTCACTGAATACACTCCATAGTATTGGCTATATGAACACCATAACTGTGGTAGTTAACTCAAGTATTTATATTTGGATAGCTCCAAAGGCAATAGATACTACTGACTGGTTTGTCTCATTCTGTTAGACAGTTGAAAATTAAGATGACTATGCCTGAAACACAGCAATGTGTGATCTGGTTATTTTACCCACGATTTAAGGTTTTATTTGTAAATAACATTAGCAGACAAAACACTGATTTTTGTTATCCTCATTTTGAAATTAAACACGTTGTACCATAAACCTAAATGAGAATGAAATGTAAAACATTTTCTCGAGAAATTTACTCCATTTAAGACACCAGTAGAACATTTTTGTAGATGTGTTTTATGTGTACTTGATTCATAAGGCTTAACAGATTATTTGAGAAGTATTTCAGCGACTCAATGGAAAAGCATTTACAACATAGATGTATAAGGCCTTGATACTGATAGGTTAGAGTAGCTAAAATGTCCAAAATATAAACTTAGTAAATAAAATAAATGTGATAATAATCCTACACAAGATATGTTTGCCAGCAGCTTGTGTGTAACTTAATTCTATACATAAACGTAAGGTATACATTTATTGAGCGATTTATATAAATGTTTCATAGCAGAATTATTCGTTCAAAAAGCATAAAAATATAAGTAGATACAGATGTATATTGTTGAAAGCTATTTAAGATAAACAACTGTAGTATTCTGTTATAAACTACAGATATTATAGAAAGAGTAATTTAGATTTATTTCGAATAAGTAACAGTAGTCACAAGGTAATTAAAAATTGACCCAGTGCAAACAAAATTTAAGTAGAGAAAATAATGTATTCAAATATAAAGTTTTACTGAAAAAACATATGATGTTTACTTATGAAGTTTCACAGACTTTACAAGTGAATTTTGACAATTTTCTCATGAAGAAAAGTATTTTTAATCTGATTAGGAAAATCGCTTTGCACTTAGAACAGTGAACACTCTATTTCCACATATTTATGGAAAACGGTTTAATTAAATACTTATATAATCTGAGTTTGTGTCTACAAAAGCCTTGTAATGTTTACTGAAAATTTCCTAAATTTGTGAAGATAAACAAAATCTATAAAAAGTAAAAGTATGGAAATCCTACTTTCTTTCTGGACTAATTGCAAATTATGACAAAAAAGCACAACAATTTATTTTAAGTAGCTAAAGCTTATAACAGCATTCACATATTTATATTTTAATTTTGTTACTTTTGGAAACACGTGAAATTTCTTTTTACATCATGTTAATTACAAGTCACATTACAAATGTGCACCTACTGCTACAGTATTGAATCATATTAATGCAAGAGTTATATGAGAACTTTCTTCCTAGAAAAGCATTATTATTGATATATTTTACTTTAGTTAACTTCAAAATGGTTCATGTTTTTCATTTTCTTTAGTTCTGTAACAATAAATAACAAAGACACTTAAAAAACAAAAAATAAAATACCTGTGTCTTTTTTCTTTTTCTCTCATCTGGTAATGAAACTAAACCCAACTTTGAACCTAATTGTAATACTGCATTCAATAAGTTCTGTTTAATTAAATAATGCATCACATACGAAAGAATAATAACTCACAAAAATAAAAACTGTTAGACAACTCTAACACTTTTGTTGATTTTCTTATTGTGCAATAAAAATTGTTAAAAATTCAACTGAAGTTCATTAATGTGTTTTTTGTGGAAATAAAGTTTAAAGTGGAAAAAATATACAATTCTCTGTACAGAAAACAATGTAATATAACATTTGACAAATAAAACTTTGACTTCCTGTTGATTATAAATCATATTAATTGTCAGAGAGACTTATTGGTAAGTTGTGAACATTGTGAAAAGTGAGGAAGCAAGGTAGTTTTGATTTTGTATTTTGTTGTTCTGTAACAAAACAAGATTGAAGAATGTGTGATTATGTATTACCTGCAAAATGAAACATTATGATGAGTAATGTATGTTAAATTATATTTCTCAAAGGGGAGTTTATTGAATCGCAGAAGATAGAAGACATAGATCTCATTCCAGGAGAGAATGAGATTTTGTAAAAAAGAATTTCCTTACAAAATTAAAAATTTAAATAATAATAAACTTTCATTAATCATCTATGTTCTGATACTGAGTTTTTTAATGTATGTTGATTACAAAGTTGTTTAAATTTCATATGTAATTCTGTGATAAGTTGTGACGTGCACTTTGACAATGAAACTTGTCAGAAGTTGATTGTGGACAGTTATGTACAAGCTGTACACTGTTATTGTACAAAGTTCAAGGCAAAGTACTTGTGCTTGCCTTACACATGGTGGATTTTATAGTGTGGATTAGATTTATGGGGGTAAAATTTCATGTGTCTCAACAAATTCTTATACGTATGGAACCCAGCAGTTCTTGTTAACTTAAACCATGTTGATGAGAACAGTTTGTGTTCACAATTTCATAGCATTAAAATTTTTATTGTAAATAAGTGGGTCTATTGCTTATTCAAAATAAAGAAATTATAATTATAAAAAATGAACCCTGATTTTTACATTAAGATACTTAAACAATTAGTTTGAATTTCTCACACATATTACCAAAACTTTATTTCACACAAATTTTCATTTATATGAAAGAGTTACACAATTGGTATATATTATTTTAGAAATACTGATAAATATGTTTCTAAACATACTGTTACTTTAATGGTAATAAATTGTACATAACTTGTGAAATCATTGTGGACCATATATGTATATAGGTGTTGAATGTCTTTGCCAATGTATCAAAACTTGTGTATTTGTCAACATGTCATGGTGTTATATTAGTATATCCAAATAAATGTTTATAAACTGTGGTTAATTGCCTTAATTTTATAATTAAAAATTTGTATTGTTTTAGCAATTTTAATTTTGTTTTTTGGACATTTCATGTACTTAGAATCTTTACTCAGAAGAAAAGCAGTATAAATGAAGAGTTTACACAAGAGGATTGGAACACATTGAAACCTTACAATGGTATGTGTTTGTTTTATATTGGGTTGTATTTTATTTTTTCCTGTGGACTGAAAATTAAAATTTTATTTGTAAAAAATAGTTATTAGTTGACAGAAGGTGAACATCAATTTTTTAAAATATATGTATATATATATATGTTTGTTTCTGAACATTGAAAATGTGTAAGTGTGCATATTTCCTTATTGGTCGGTATTTTTATGTCACTTTTACAATTATTTCTGTCAGTTCAGATGTCTCAATTGAGTAACACTTTTACCTTTTCTTGGCTCAATGTGTTAACTAGTTTTTGTTGAAAAAAGTTTAGTAGCTTCATATGAGGCAGGATTTTTTTGGAAACTAAAATATGTTTTTGTTAGCTGAATACATTTCTGGTATTTTAGTTGTATCAGGCTCAGTGAAGCCAGATTCTTTACAGTCAGTGTTTGTGGCTTTTTGGCACTAAATGTACTTGTTTTAAAATAACATAATGAAATCAAATCAAGCACATAAAACAAATGTTCTTTGCACTGATGATAACCACAGTTTTATCCAGAGCTTTAAATAATTCTTTCTTTTTCCACACAGTTCAGATACATTGGGACACAATTGACAAGAGGAATTATTGTTTTCAACTATGTTATCACAATACAATTTGTGATAATTTTACTTTAAAAAATTTCTTCTATACACATTTTATCACTAAACTCTCAAACAATACAGTCTGGAAATATAATTTAGTACTGGTTATTATACACATACTTATACACTGCCAGAAGTCCAGAATATTCTGTGTAATACTATACATTCTGATTAAAAAAATCACAATTAAACCAAAAATAAATTGAGGAAGTTCTAGCAACACAATGCAATAATCTCATGATTATAAATACATAGTACTTCATAACAGCTGAACTGCATACCATATGATTCATAAACAATTACATAAATAAAATTAACCGTAATATCTCACTTCTAGAAATAGCTAAGTATGACATCCGTGTTGGATAATCTGTCCAGATTATAAATGCTCCCATTAAACTTAAAGTGAAACAGTCAGATGTATCTAAAAAATACTTTCAGCTAATCATACATTTTCATATAATGCTGTATTATGCACACATATCATTTCTTCTACCATTTGTTGTATTTTTAAATTGTTGATTTTCACATCTTCCTCTATCATTCTGAGAATATTTTGTTCAACTTCTCTGTTATTATCTTATCTAGTATTCCTAACCTTTGTTCTTTAGTTAGTTACTGTTTTCTGCTATAAAGGATATTTGAATATTCAGAACTGTAGTTTTCTTTACTGACTGAATGTTACATGACATGGAGTGAGGTCTGTCATTGCATGTAGGTAACCATTTTAATTTTTGTTATTTTCATAAATAAATATTTTTATTTTTATTTTACCACAAAATGACTATTCAGTTAAAATACCTTTAAGCACCAAAAGTATGGTATATTTATCCTGATTGGTATTTGTTGTTATTGTAAGTAATTCTTCCTGACACTTTTCAAAAAGTCATTTTAACTCAATATTCTACACTTGTGTAAAAGTTTCAGTTTTGGTTTGAATTGGAAAATTATTTTGCAGTTGATCAGTTAATTCATCAAAGTAAGTTGTTTTTTTCTGTTGATTTAAAAGTCTCTGTTGTATTAATGTCATGGATATTCTTACAGAAAAATAAAAAAAATGTTGGTGACCATCACTTGGGGTCATGTTTACCATCACTTGGGGTCATGTTTCAATGTATACATAAACTGTTTCTTAAATTTTTTTGAAATATAAATCGATTTTAAACACAGCTTTATTTACCATGGAATATTCAAGCATCACTCAAAACGTGTTTTTATTTCTGGTTCAAAGTTATTAGCAGGTGAAATCTTCTCCTTCCTATTTTCACTGTCTTGATGTTTGTCATAGGGTGTGTGTGTGTCAATGAAGATTGCATGTAATCAAAATCTGATCCAGGTATCAATGGAAACCAATTGAATTGTTGTGTAAAGACTTTAATTATCACCTAAAATCTGGATATTTAAAATCAACTTTACGATATTTTCTCTGTGTTTAGCTGTATTTTAGGTTTTAAATTTTATTTTCTTTACTGAAATCAAAGAAGACACTATTCCACTTTTACCAACATTTAGGATATTTGGCATGACTCTTCCCATAGAACATTAATACTTGTGAAGTCTGATTAGTTAATACTAAATGACATGTAGGAGACGAATGTATGATGTATAACAAGAATACACACAGGGTTTGCAAAGGCACTTCTCAAAACATTTTTCTTTAAAAATAGTTCTTAATGTTATGTACCTGGCTTGTTGAATATGTAAAACTCTGTCAAATAATGGCATGGCACACTTCAATAAGTTATTTTAAAAGTAAACTAAGTAATATAGTATTGGAATGTTTTTCAAAGCCTACGATTTTAAAACCTACAGCAGTTTAAAAAGTGTTTTTGTTTCAGTACGATAAGTACACTTTTACGACAACATAGTGCTTTGGTAACAAACATAAAATTCATTATGTTAGCATAATATTTTTTATGTTTCCTAGAATTTATCAAGTATGTATTTCATGTCTATATTATCCAGATACTACTGCAATTAGAGTTCAGATGACTACGTTCAGTTTAAATGGTCAAATGAGAAAACAGCAAGGATTTATAAACCACATCCGCATTCAGCTTGCAACAAATATTGGAGTACATACCAGAAGAATTGACAATGTTAGACTGCTAAAAAGTAAGTCCATGATCTATGAAGTTTAGAATGAGAGATTTTTGGGCAGTACAATCTATGTTATTAATGGAACTCACTTGTTTTTATATATGTGTGTGAGTGTTAGTTTGATTTATGTTTTGTAATAATATAGATTCCAGATTAATGAGAATTTCTTCTTTAATCCAAGATTTTGGATCACTTGCATTTTTATAATTCAATCTAAATACAAGGTCAGCAGCAAATGCATAAACAATGTAATACATATAAAATAAAATGATAGATTAGAACAAAACAACATTATAATGGATATGATTTTCAGTCAGACATGAAGTGATGCATTACACATTGAGAATGAAACATGGTCAAATAATTAACTGTACTATTAAAAAGAACCACACTATATACACAAAAACAGTTGTATTCAGTGATCACTCACAGTTGTAGGAAGACATTTGCCAATGAAAAATACTTCAAGAATTTTTGTGTAAGTATGACACAGAAAAACTTCTCACTTGAAAGAGTTCAATGAATTTGAATTTCTCTTGAACAGCTTATAACGATATCACTAAATAAAATACAGAATCATTATTAAATCTTATTCATGAAAGATTAGTTTCTGAAGTCACAACTTCAATATGTTTTTGTAATTTTATACAATGCAAAATAACTAAATAAAGTTTATTTTAGCTAAATAAATAAACGTAAAGCATACCTGAACAACTTTCTAAGAATGTTTGTCTGAATATGTATCTTACCATGTGAAATATTCAGCATGTAGTTATTCAGTGTTTTCTTGCTCTTAAAGTATTTTATGAATATTGCTTTTGGTATTGGAAATCAAAGTTTGTACTGTGGAATTATAAAGCATATATTTTGTAGTAGCAATATATTAATTTAACACAACACCTTTTACAAGCTTATATTTAATACACAAATATCTCTTTCCTAGATGCAACGAAACTTGAGTTTACTGTCCTTCCTGTGTTTGATTCATTAAATCTCGAAGTTTCAGTTGTCGAAGCTGTACGAATTCTGTCTGACCTGGTTAATAGTGAAACACTGAATCTCACAGATGTTGCAGGTTACACGTTACAGGCTTTGCCTTACAGCCTAGTTTTAATAAACAATACCAAAGGTAATTTGTACCAAGGTATACTAAAGTAAGGTTTTTGGCCTCGTTTCTTTTGTTATCATTACAGACATACTATTTGAGTAAACCAATAACTGAGTCATGATCTCCACAAATCTACATAAAAATTAAATTCAAACTGAACATAATGGATGTTAAATTGCATTTTAATGTATTGTAATACTTTGTGTTTAACACTATAGACGTGTGTGAGAAAACAATAACAGATTCAAGTAAATAACCATGAACACAACTTGAAGAAAGTGTACTAAGTAAAGATTTAAATTCCAAAACTCACTTGCCTCCATAAACACTTATTGGTAATAATCGACTACCAGGGTTTCTTGTTTGTACATCTCAGCATTAGTCAGATTTCTTCTTGTTTGCTCTAGTCTTTTATACTGCCTGAATTGCTCTTTGTAAAATTTGTCTCATAATAGTCTCCACATACATCAACATGCCCTCTATCCTTGTACTGTATATAAACATTTAAGTCAGATAATGTTATCACTTTTCTTTGACGAAGCATCACTTACAGGTTTTACAGTTTTACAATCATTCAGATATACTTTGAATGTTATGTTGTTATCCAGCTCATTTTGTAATAATAATAATTTTTTCTTCTTCCAATTGGCAAGCCAAATTATGGTTTGAATTTCTGGATTATTGTATCTGACAACTGGGTCTCTCCTCTTCTACTTCTGATATCTGGCATCAAACAACAATCAGAAATGGGGTCAGTCTTGGTCGATACTGTCAGTGATCTCACTTGTAGTGAAATGTATTTAGATCTGTGGTGTTTCTTTAAAAGGCTCATACCCTGCAGTTCAGGGTAATTATCAACATTTTGTGGACACTGTAGCTTCACTTTTTCTTGGGCATTCTGATAGGCTGTTGGATTTTCATCCCTCTAGTGGATCAGCAGTAAGATTAAGGACTTTTAGCACCAGAATTTGGTTCTCTTGGGTGGATGTGGCAGATGGCCTGCAGTTGCTTTGCTGTAACAAAACACTTACTTTACCTCACAGGATGCTGGCTGTTCCAGTTACTGGTAATTACCATACTCTTTACATGAAACATGAAAAGGAAGGATATGCTTGAGATATATTGGATTATGCTATTTTTATTTGTTTTTCTTCTGTTAGTTCTTCAAGTATGTGATGTTTTGGTATTCTTTCCAGTTGTTTTTGAGTCTGCAACTTACTTTGTGACTGAAAGATATGAGTGCAGAATCTTTCCCATAAACGTGAAAATTGTTGTGGTTTATCCTGAAAAGTTTACTTCTTTGTCACATGAAGGAACAGTTAGCCATTATCCACCACATTGCTGTCACTTCGTGGCTTTTCCTACTTAAAACACCCTGTTGAGGCATGTTTTCTTCTCTCAATTTCTGCTCCTTGTGTTTCAGGATTATGAGAAGAACTTCCCATATCACTTGTGTGAGTCTGTGTCCCCTAATTTAGCTTTAACATTTTATTATGTTTTTCACTTCTGTTTGTTAAAAGATTCTCTGGATCACCAGTTTCATTGAGGGTGAGTTACATCCATTGTTAACATGCACCTTGGTTCAGTTTTCAGCTTCTACATTCCTCCCAGTTGCTGTCAGTCTTAACTTTCATTGATTCCTACAGGAAGTCATAGTTCCTTTTCTGTTCATTAGTTCCAATCTCTAACATCTGCTCCTAAATTCACTGGTACTCAGAGTAGATTCTGTCTGTATCCCAGGTTTCCACTGCTTAGTCAGACCACCAGCAGTGTCTGTGATTATTGTATACCTTCAAGTGCTGTAGTTGCGCGCTTCCAAAATTTTCTAAACATGTGATAATCTTACACAATTAGTCGTCCATTTATCCACCCAGCCTGGAGGGTTTCCATCTCCTGCAGTTCATTGAAATATGGAACTTAGTTGTAGGGTTATTTGATTCTGGTTGGTCTGGAGGTAATGAGAGGGTTTTTATTCCTTTTAGTATTAGACCTGTGAAGACAGAAGATTGGTGTCCAGTTATCAGTCTTCCTTGTCTGTATTAATACCTATATTCTGCACAGTTCACAAGTTAATCATTCTTTAACCCTTGTTGATTTTTTAAAGAGAGTGTAGATGTCAAAGTTGGTTATTGTTAGCTTTTATCTGCACTTTGCCTTAACAGTGTAATTCACCACTATCAGTGTTTGTGGAGCACATGGATCAGATACTGCGGTTCCAGGTTTTCCATATACTTCACATTGGTTCTGTTATATGACATGGATCTTCTTATCCTCTTTATTCCATTGTATAGTGCCCACAGCATTCCATGGATGACTAGTTACTTCTAGCAACATATCTTCAATTGTAAGCTATTTCATCCTGCTTCTACTTTTAAATACAACCTCGGCAGCTTCTCAGTTGAGACTGTAACACGTTTTCTTGCTCCAATTCAATATGTTGTCAGCCTAGGTTTGTCATTTCTTATTCATGCTTGGCTGTCTCCCATACTGCTCTTTGCTTCAGAATATGATGCCATACTCTTATCATTATTTCTCCCATTGCACAGATGGTTCTCCCACTTCTGTGAATGCAGGTATCAGTCAAATCCTTCATGTCTTTGAGATGAGAACATGGCCTGAGCTTCATAAAGGGTAGATTCTCAGGCTTCACTCTGTCTATTGCATGATTGTGTCTTATATTTCACATCAATAAAGCATGTGGTGTGGAGCTCCTTATTTTTTAATTCTGGTTCTCCTTTCTTGGGGTTAGTCTTATCACCTTTCTTACTTGCCATGTTCCATGGGTAATGCTTGCAGTAGCAAGTAGATTTCTCAATCGAAACAGGTTCTCCAGACAGAATATGTGTTGTATCACTAAGTGTAGTTGGCTTGGCTTCCATTTTTCAACTCTAATTTCTGGGCTTTCTTCTCCTTGGATCACCCAGCTACCAGCAGTTTAGTCTCCAGTATCTCATCTTTGGGCCTAGATTATAAAATCGTTCCATCTGGACAAGATATAATTACCATTTCCATGCTTCTCACCACTTAATACGCTACCTGGGGTACAAAATATTTGTTCCAACCCAATGTAGGGTCCTGTTCATCGTGACATATTGGTGGCTACACCCTAGTTTCTGTTTATGCAGTCCCTTCTGATATGTCCAAGCTTTTCACTCCATTTTTGCTTTCTTTGTGGAGGTAACCCTGATAGGATATGTTGCACCAAGCTATGCAAAAGCTAAAGCTTGTGGCATAGAGGTTTTTCTGTCTTTCACAAAGCTTTTGAGTTTAATTTCTATGGTTAAGATGTATCTGGCTTTGTTTTTGCTTATTTTGAAATTTACAATTGTACAGCGAGAAAGTTAATGACTTTTCAATTGGTAGTGTCTTCCATAACTTCTCTTCTTTCAGTTGGCTCTTTTACAGATGTTTTACTTCTTGTACAGTTGTCAATGTTTATGGCAGCATTATTGAATACCATTTAATCATCAAAACTACATTCTATTGTGTCCAGATATTTCATGTCATTTTAGAGAGTTGATCTCAAATGACCATTTTAGTTACCTAAGAGGTCGATTTAGGTAATGTTTTCTGTCTCTACTCCTCAATCAGTGATGTCGAGAAACCCACTTGTTGAGAATTTTATATGCAAAAATGGCTCGTTTGGGTTCAGAAAATATTTTGAATAGAAGAGCGAACAACGTTTCGACCTTTTTCGGTCATCGTCAGGTTCACAAAGAAAGAGGTAACTGACCGGAAGCTGACCACATGTTTGGAAGGGGTTGTGTAACTGAGTGTCGCAATGTAGAGGGCGGGGTTAGATGTTTGAATATATAATTTTATCTATAATATTAATATAGGTATAATGGCGTTCCTTTATATTGGTTTATTTTGGGTTTAAGTTGTTGCATAAGTAAGGCTTTTTTAATTTTGCGTTTGTTTATGTTTGTTTCTTTATTTAGTATTTTAGTGTTTTCAATGGTTATGTTGTGTCCATTTGACTTGCAGTGTTCGAAAACGTGTGAAGGTGACTTTTTATGTTCTTTGAATCTGGTTTCCATTTTTCTACTTGTTTCTCCAATATAGAAGTCGTGGCAGTTATCACATTGTATTTTATAAACAATGTTGGTGTGGTGTTTGTCAGTGTAGTTCTTACATAGTATAGACCTTAGTTTTGTGCCTGGTTTTTGAATAAATTTAGTATTAACTGGAATGTTATATTTTGTTACTAGTTTTTGCCAAATGTTGGTTATTTGTTTGCTGATGTCAGGAATATATGGTATACAGCAGTATATGGTTTCGTGATTTTTTGATTCGTGAGATATATTTACTTTTGTTGGTTGATTTTGCTTTCTGTCTAGGTATGTGCGTATAATGTTTTCTACGGTTTGTGGAGGAAACTTATTGATGTTGATGAAGTATTGTTTTATTTTGTCTAATTCATCGTTAATTTTGTCTGGTGAGCACAGTTTTATGGCTGTGTTTATCTGTTTTTTTAGTATGTTGAGTTTTTGTTTTGTTTCATGTGCTGAGTCCCAAGGAATGTATAGTCCAGTATGGGTGATTTTTCGGTGGATTTCTGTTTTGAATTGTGTGTCAGTTCTTATAATTTTGAGATTAAGAAATGATATTTGATTGCTCTCTTCCTGTTCACATGTGAAGTTAATGTTGGGATGTATAGAGTTAATGTGATTGAAAAAATTAAGTATGTGTTCTGTAGATTTGAATCCTGCAACCGTGTCATCTACATATCTGTACCAGTATGGTGGTGGATGTAATGCTGTATTAATTGCTTATGTTTCAATTTGTGTCATAAAAATATTGGCTAGAACTGGTGATACTGGGTTGCCCATGCTTAGGCCATTTGTTTGTATATAGTTTTGATTGTTAAACATGAAGTTTGTCTTTATTGTGGTGAATTCTATGAGGGTTGCTAACTGGTTACTGGGAATGTCTATAATTGGGTTAGGGTTTCAGATATAGAGTTCTAAGGCTATCTTGCAGGCTTCTGTTGTTGGAACTTCTGTAAAGAGGGATATAACATCGAAACTGGCCATTAAGGCTTTATGATTAAGTTGATTTAGATTAGACTTGAAATTAAAAGTCTTTGATGAATGAGCTGGCTGATGTTGCATATTTGGAGAATGCCCATGCTATGTATTTACCAAGATTGTAATTAAACGATTCATATGTAGAAAAATGGAAACCAGATTCAAAGAACATAAAAAGTCACCTTCACACGTTTTCGAACACTGCAAGTCAAATGGACACAACATAACCATTGAAAACACTAAAATACTAAATAAAGAAACAAACATAAACAAACGCAAAATTAAAAAAGCCTTACTTATGCAACAACTTAAACCCAAAATAAACCAATATAAAGGAACGCCATTATACCTATATTAATATTATAGATAAAATTATATATTCAAACATCTAACCCCGCCCTCTACATTGCGACACTCAGTTACACAACCTCTTCTAAACATGTGGTCAGCTTCCGGTCAGTTACCTCTTTCTTTGTGAACCTGACGATGACCGAAAAAGGTCGAAACGTTGTTCGCTCTTCTATTCAAAATATTTTCTGAACCCAAACGAGCCATTTTTGCATATAAAATGTCTCTACTCCTATATTATCCCATTTACCTGCAGGTTTATTATTTGTAATTTTTTTACCTGCAGACATCACTGGTTGGAGTGATTTGTGCTGTTTGTTCATAGACAATTTACTCATTCTGTCTATGTCCTCACACCAGTTATTCTTATCCAGCACTCTGTGAGATAAAAAATGGATTCCACAGTTTTCAAAAGTTCATCTACTTTCTATGTCCAATCAGGTTTTGATCTTATTCATATTCAGGGAGGGTCTTGAACATATTGTTGCCAGCGTTGTATTTTGAGCTCTGTTTTCTTTGTCCTTAATAGCCTTCTCAGATTGTGTACTGTAGGTCACTGTAGATACTTGTATGTTGACCTCCCTCAATACTTTTATCTCACATTATTTTCTTTACCTAGCAGTCTGTTCATGTGAGGGCTTTTGCATAACTGTCTCAGCTATTTCTGCAAGATTATCCAGTGGGGTAAGCAATTTTATTTCAGAATTCCTCACCTTGTTTTCATTGGATTTCAAGTGTTGCTCAGACAAAGAAACACTGGTGGTCAATTAATAGCTATAATTGTCAGCAGAGGCAAGTATTGTGAAAATGTTAATTTTCACCCTAACTTATAACACAATGACTACCTTAAATATGTAGCTATAAGAACAATGATACAGTTTTATAGCCTACCAGAAAAAAATAGAATAAAAACTAAACTCAGCAGTCTGAACAACTATGAATATTCCACAAAATGCTAAGTTCTAATTCAACATTAATCAACACATGGTCTTTCTAAACATTTTCCTGATGACAGTAGAAGACAGGCAGCTGAAATATAAGATAAGAACTAGTTATTAGTGTATAGTTATTAAAGTTGATTATTAAACAGACCTAACATGTTATGGTTAGCATTATGGACTTGCAACTTGCAAGTCACACATTAATATTTCATCATTGAACAAGATTCCTTTTTCAACCATGGCACATGATATTGTGATGGCAAATCCCAGTTTTATGTGATCAAGAATATCTCTAAAGTTGGTGATGAGTAATGTTGAATAGGTACCTCCCCGTAGTCTGTAAATAAATAATGGCTCATTTAGAATACTTTAAATAGCTTTGTGCAAAATTCAACAAATGAACCAAAACTAGGCCTAGAAGACTACTAATCACGACAATGAGATATAGTGCCATTGGCTTAACAGTAAGGTTGAGAACTTATAACATTGAAAATATGCTTTTGATACCCACAGTGGACACAACAATGATAGCCCTTTGTGTAATTTTGCCATTAACAACAAATAATCCAAAATAATGCAACATTAGATCAAGAAATATATATTTTTGTTTAAAACCAGTAATTTACCTAATCTCACTAAATCCTTGTTGATTAAACAAATGTTACTGCAGGAAAATAAATAAGTAATATGTTTTGTTATTTTATTCATTCAGAAAACTACCTTATGATTCCCAAGGATGCAAAATTAATACTTCAGTTTTACAGTTGTTAAGAAAAAGAATAACATTGTATTTGTTCTGTTTTCATAGCACAAACAATATCTCATGTGAAGAAGGATGGAACATTTGTTGCCTTGTCATGTGGATGTGGTGGACTAGTGCTTTTACTAATATGCTTGTTTGTTGTGATAAAAAGATACAAAAGGTCAAAAAGGTAAAAATTATTTTAAAGTATTTATATGTATATAAAATATTTATACACTTTACAAGGTGTAAAATTATGCAGATGTAAATTGTTATATATATATATATATTATGTATAAGATGAAAGTTTGTAACCTTAGTGGAATTATAATGAAAATTTTTGGTTACATATACATTGTTCTGATACATCTCATCTAAATTGTATGTAATAAGCCACTTATTGCTTATCATTATTCAACATTTTTGGTTATAACTTACTTTATACTACAAGAATGATAAGAAGTTTGAAGATAGTAACATCCAGTGAAATCTGAAGAGTTACATTTAATTAATTTTAAACACATTTTCTCTTGTGTTAATGCATATATATAGATATTTTCACTGTAAAAATTAGAGCATTATTTGCTCTAAAAAACAGTTTGTCATTTCATTCCTAGATTTTGTCATTTTCTGGATGGTTACCACTTCCAAATTATTGAATAAAAGTAGAAGTTTGTGATAAGTCAAATACATTTCATAAACCAAGTTTTACACACGGAATAATTTCATACTCCAACAGCAAAGGAAAACAAATGAGGCCGGTGAATAAGCAAAATAAACTAGAAAATACATTATTCACATATTTTCTATTTCTCATTTTGTTTATTGGCTTCTGTTTACCTTTGTGACTTTACACTGGATGCTATTGGTAGGACAGAAGAAATTGTAAATATTTCTAGAAGATAAAATATAAATTCAGAGAAGAGAGACAGCTGTGTGAATATACTACTTATGTTGTCAGACATAATCCTTTGGTTACCAATTTCATTGGTTATTCAGAATAAATATATTTGGCATTGATACATTTCCATCTCATGATAACTGAACAACTTTTTGTGACACCCCTTGAAATTTGGAACCTAACAGAGAATAAGCCCATATTTACAAGAGCTCTATCAACGAATGTTGTGGTATGTAACCTATAACTTGGCAAAAAGATTAGCTATAATCCATGACCTTTTTACATTCTTTTAAAATGAATGTCATAAGAAATGTGCTGAACTTGAATGAAACGTTTAGAGAAACAACTGAAGATACCTTATTAAAGATATACCCTACATTAATTGTGGAAGGTTAAAGAATAAGGATGTCCAGTCATCCCACAAGTACATTTCCTACATTCAGTTATCAATACTTGAATCAAATTTTAAACTACCAGTTATAAAATCAATAGTTATTTCTTCTGGGGGACAAGCAAGATCCCAAGGTATATACATGAAGGCAACACGTCCAGAAACAAACTAGATAACAAACAAAAACAATGAAATAAAAAAATATTGAATGAATGGAAATGACAACATAAAAATATGAAACTGATATCCAAGTTATAATGAAAGTATCAAACGAAATAATAATAAACTGTTTCCAGTCTTGTTTGTTCACTTATTTTGTGATCACTATCTGTACACTATAAATTATCAATGTTTAATTGTGTTCTATATTGACTTTTTCTAAATACAGCAATGACAAAACATACATGTAGAATAAGATATCCAACAAAGTGTATATACATTTTACCAGTAGAAAAACAGCCTTTCAAATGAAACATACATCCATGACATCATTTTAAATAAATCTTTGTGTCTTTTAAAGTATTTATATATTGAGCCAAGTATCTTTGTGTTTAAGGTTTCAAATAACCCTCAGTGTCTTTTAAAGCAATAATTTTTTGAGCCAAGTGGCTTTGTCCTTGATGTTTCAAATTAACTTCCGTGTCTTTTAAAGTAATAATTTACTGAGCCAAGTGACTCTGGGCCTGAGGATGTCTTTGTGTTATAGGTTTCAAATGAAGAACTGTGTCTTTTCATGTAATTATTTACTGAGCCAAATAGCTTTATGCTTGATGTTTCAAATAAATGTCTTTGTCCTTTAATGTAATTGAGTCTGAATCTCTTGTATGAAGAAAAATAACATAATTTTGGTTTCCATATTTTATTGATTTTTCATTTGCAACACTTTTTAATCTCCATAATTTTTCTCACAAGATGTCTCTATTTTCTTGGTGATCTTTTTTAAAAAACCTTGTCCTGGTTGCAATTCTGTGGCAGCTGTTGATTTTTCCACCATTGTCTAGATAACATTTGCAATTGGACCAACAAATACTCCATTACAGGTCTCAATTGAGTAATTCATCCATAATATGCGAGTGCAGTCAGATTTCTTCCACTGGTTAATAATTTAAAATAAAATAATCAGTGGTCAAGAACCATTATATTTTATTGCAAAGGTTAAGATTGATACTTCCAAGTCAACTCAATCTGAGATGGATGAGAAGTTCATCTAGCAGTACAAGGTATAACATCCAAGTCAACTCAGTCTGTAATAGAAGTTCATCTAGCAGTACAAGGTATAACATCCAAGTCAACTCAGTCTGTGGTAGAAGTTCATTTAGTAGTATAAGGTATAACATCCAAGTCAACTCAGTCTGTGGTAGAAGTTCATCTAGTAGTACAAGGTATAACATCCAAGTCAACTCAGTCTGTGGTAGAAGTTCATCTAGTAGTACAAGGTATAACATCCAAGTCAACTCAGTCTGTGGTAGAAGTTCATCTAGTAGTACAAGGTATAACATCCAAGTCAACTCAGTCTGTGGTAGAAGTTCATCTAGTAGTACAAGGTATAACATCCAAAGTTAACTCAGTATATGGTAGAAGTTCGTTTAGTAGTACAAGGTATAACATCCAAGTCAACTCAGTCTGTGATAGAAGTTCATCTAATAGTACAGAGTGTAATTTCATGATATTTTATTTAAAAGAAATCATCCAGACATGGTGGGAGTTTTTGTTTTGTCTGAAGAGGCAGAAGTAGACATAAGCCTCTGTTGGCTGTGATTACATATGGTTGTTTTGGTGACTGCCGAGTTTTGGTGGGGAAATCAATAAAAATGGACATACTTATTGTACGTGAGGGATTTATTTTGTACTCATTGATACACTGACTGATTTGAAATATATTTGACACAACTGTAGGGTTGAACAACACTGTTGTCATGGATAACCATGGTCGATAACTTCTAATTTACAATATACTGTTAGCACTTTCTCAACAGGTTCATATATTTTACATTGATTTTATATTATTCATCTTAAGATTAAAAATACATTTTTTCATTTGAGAATTTTAAATTTTTATTTCAAAAATTTCTGAAGCATCTTGTATAAAAAAGCAAATGTTTTTTGTTTTTTTCTTCCAGAAGACTTCATATTTTATCGTAGTTTTCTCTGCCATAACTCTATATGGGATTATTTGATTCGACCAATCTCATAACTATCATGTAAATTTTAGAAATAAATCTTATGATGCCATATTTCCTTTCGAGAATATTACATATTTTACAGATAACCACAACTGTTTATCCTTAGTAGGTTAAAGTTTTCTTTGATATTGTTTAGGTAGTGTTGATTGTGTAAACTGGAATGGATGACAACTGTTTGTTGTAAAAATGCCAATGTAAATTATGACAGTTCCAAAGTCTGCTGTTTTCATTTGTGAGTCAATGTCAGATATGTGGGGTGATTGGTTCTGATTGGTGGGAAAGACTTCATTAACCCTACAAAGTCTACACTAAATATAAATAGAGGTGAGCAGTCTGTGGTCATCATTGGTTGAAACCTCAAGTAGTCTTTCCACAAACCAGAATGAACAAACCAATTTCAAATATCTTCCATAATCTACCAGTACACCAGAGAATCCTGCAATATCTTATACACACAAACACAAAATGGAAATGTCATCCTTTGTGCTACAGTTTCTACAAGTTAGTTACCATCAATTCAACTTTAATCAGCATAAAGTTTGTATGTCTGCATCCAATTGAATTAAAATTTTTGCCCATTGAGCTATGTCTAACTAACAATTCTGCAACACAAGCAATAAATCACCTGGTGAACATCCATCTCACATTAGAATATGTTTAGATAGTTTATTGATCACTCCTTGGTAGTTGTAAAGTTAACTGATAAATACATTTCATAAAAACGATGTAGTGATTGCCTAAGAATGTGTTAAGTGTATTATTAAAAACGTTTTATCCTGTCATGTTGTATAACACAGCATGTTTCACATAAGGTTATGGTTTTTCTTTTCTTTCAGCAAAGTTGTTCCTACAACCTGTCCATTAACTAATGAGGTAAAGTGTTTTTGTTTTTTTTACATACTATTAAAAGTACATGAAGTGAGATTTTTGTTTCATGTCTTCATATGCTTAGTTGCATTATAACTGTATTCAGGATGTTTATACTGAAACACACTGTGTGTGCATTTTATTTTTGGAATGAGTGAGTATTCATAAACTCTGATTTTTTTTTCACATTTCAAGCTAGTCCAGATGTCAATGACAATATTCTGATTTTATTAACTGACACTTTCAAAGTCTTTAGCCCGTTGTATTATTATAATTACTTTTATTATAAATATTACATGTCATTAAATTGTTTTCAGTACATAAAGTGATAAAACTGTCAGAACTTCAAATGATTTTTTTAAATATTATATGAATGTTAAGTCAGTTAGTTTGAAACTGCTTCATAATTAATGAATATACAGTTCTTAATTTCTTCCAGATCTCACAAAAAAAAGATGTGAAACGTATTGTATTGTTTTAATACAAGGGTGGAAACATAGTAACAAGTTTTAACACTGTCATTTCTACAATGATAATTGATATGTTGATGATTTAACCAATAAAAGTTGATATTTCCAGTCACATCCAAAATCATAACCTTTATTACCTTTGTTATTTTCTGAAATCCCTCATACAAGTGATAAAATGAAATGTTATTTCATTACTTCTTTGATTAAAAATTCATTAAGAATGATAATAAGGAATGTGAAGTAAAATCATCTTTGGTTAAGTACAACATTATTATTATTGTTAGGTTTGTTGTCTTTAGTCTGTGAGATCAGTATAATACGTTACCATGTGCTGATTGGTTACATTTGTTTGTGATTAACTAGCTATTTTCTAAAATTTGTAGGAGTCATTTTCTTCACCATAATTTTCATTGCTTCCATTTCATCTGCACCATCAGATTTTTCTGTCTCTTTAAGTAGGTTTAAACTAGTTAGATTTCGAAGCTTTGAACTATTGCTTGTATGTATCCCTTCTTTTGATATCTTTCACCACAAAAACCAATAGCAATATCATTTTGACCTTTATTACATGCAGAGAGCATCCTAGTGGCACAGCAGAATGTCTTCAGACTCACACTGCTAGAAACCGAGTTTCAATACCTGTCCTTGGCACAGCACAGATAACTCATTCTGTAGCTTTGTACTTATTTGTAAACAAACAAACAAACACACATACATGCAGAGGTAAATAATTTTTTTTAATTATGAAAATTCAGTGAGATTGATGGTGGTAATTACATGAAACTTTCTTGTAATACACGAAAAATAATTATTATGGTTCTGTCTTCTGCAGAAAGAAAACAATGGTGTTCATGTGGATTAAATTCCAGTTGCACCTGCTGCTGTGCTGTGGTGTTCAATTTCTTCTTGCACGTTTATGACATTTAACTTGTGTCCTGCAACTTTGAGAAGGGTGGATCTATTCACCTTTCCAGTACTGCTGTTAATTTCAACTGATATGCAGTGATAGTTTTCAGAAGCTATAGAGTTATTACATGCAAGATGTTTATTTATTTTATATTTGTTGTGATTACTGTGAATAAATGCAATGTTTGAAGTTTTTGTTAATTAACAGGCATTTGTCTTAGTTATTGCTGTTTGCTATGTAGTTATTCAATAAAGTGTACATTGGTACAGAATAAAGGTTGTGTTTAAGTAATAAAAAAATTAAAATAAAATTATGAAACATTATCATTATTCATGAATGTGTTTTTAAGATCCAAATAACACTGGTTTACAAAAAAATATTTTTTGTCTAAGGCAAGAATGTGAATAGGTATTTTTTTACTAATTTGGGTGTGCTGAATTCAAATTTATAAACAGTTTTGCTCTATCACCTCTAGTTTTCTGGCTTTTAAATAGTCTCATTTTAGTATATACGTGCTTATTTCAACAGTTGCAGCAGCATATTACAGATAAAACAGGATAGATAAAGAACATTGACGGAATAAATATACTTGGATGACACAATGTACACAATTCATAGTACCACAGACAGTTAGAAGTGTGTTTTCTCAGATGATCTGGTGTATTTTGTCTCCGGGATGTCACGCAAGAGCATCCAGCAGAAGTCTCCCATCATTCTGGGGTTCCACTTGCCTTGGTAGTTGCTCTCCATCTTCGTAATGTCTTGGTGGAATCTTTCTCCGTGCTTATCACTCACTGCTCCAAGGTTTGGAGGGAAGAAGTTGAGGTGGGAATGGAGAAAATGAATTTTGAGTGACATTTGGCATCCCATATCCTCATAAGTCTTTAGCAACTTCTCAATACAGGCTTGCTAATTTGGTATGCGTGTGTTACCAAGGAAGCCACTACAGACTGACTTAAATGCTTCCCATGCTCTCAGTTCCTTTAAGGTAAGAAGCTCCTCAAAATCAGTATCCTTCAGCACTTCTTGGATTTGAGGTCTGACAAAGATGCCCTCTTTGAGCTTAGCAGCACTGAGACCTGGGAACACAGTAGACAAGTGTTGGAAGGCAGCACCATTTTTGTCCATGGCCTTCACGAAATTCTTCATCAAACCAAGCTTGATGTGAAGAGGAGGAAGAAGCACCTTCTTCATGTCAACCAGAGGATTCTCCTTGATGCTGTGTTTGCCAGGAACGAAAGTGCTTCTAGACCCCCAGTCTTTCTGCTTGTAATGCTGGGATACAGCTCGACTATCCCAGAGACAGAGAAAGCAACAGTACTTTGTGAAGCCCGCTTGCATACCCATAAGAAGACCAATGACCTTGAGGTCACCACACAGACTCCACTGATACTGGTTGTACTTAACAGCTTCTAAAAGAAGCTCCATATTGTCATAGGACTCCTTTAGATGGACAGAGTGTGCAGTGGGAATGCTGGGATATTTATTCCCGTTGTGCAGAAGCACAGCCTTGAGACTTCACTTGGAAGAGTCAATGAAAAGATGCCAGTCTGAAGGATTATGTGGCAAACCAAGGAAAGTGAACAAGCCAGGTACATTTGTGCAGTAGCACAACTTGTTTTCCATGTCGAAAAATGAAGCAAGGTCTTTGTTCCGATTCCTAAAACTGGTGATCCATCTTGATATATAGCTATATATATATAATGTAATGCTATCACTTACATTTATTGCATAATAACTAAAAAAGAAGACAAAAGTCACACAATATTAGAAATTAACCCTGAATGCATATATGCCTTTATGTACAGTATGTGTACAAAATGTACAGTATGCATATCTAAAAAACTAGAGGTGATGAGTAAAAACGGATTTCAAATCTGAATTCAGCACCCCAAATTAGGTTAAAACAGCTATTTTTGTGCTTGCCTCAATTTCTTTGTAAACCAGTGTAATTAATGTAAATCATTGCCTTGTATAAAGTGGAGTATAGATTAATGATAAATCTAATTACCATTATTTTAGTAATGCAAGCAAATTTTAATCTGTGATGTTAATCCTCAAACAATAAATCAAGACTAAAATTAATTGTTTTTACAGTTGCTAAATTTTAATTATTACATCCAAGCATCAACTGATTGAATCCAAATTTTAGATTAATTTAACTTAGAAAAACTAAATATAATTAATTAGGTACAAAGTTGAAAGCAACAAAATATCACAATAAGTTTCTTATTTGGAATTTAATAGTTAGTTCTGTTTTAGCTATTATTAATTATTTTATTAATTAATGGCATCTTTCATTAATATGAAAACATTTCAATATTAATATGAAATAGTTAAATGTAAACAAAGGATTTTAAAGTACATTTGAAGTTGAAATATTTTATTATTAATAATATTTTAGGAGCTCTACCAGGAAATTTTAATAGGTGGGGACCAGTACACTTATTTACTAGGTTCTTGGTATCCATTATCTTTACTCGACAAAATAAAAGTCAAGTCACACTGGGATAAGGTGAAAAATATTTAAGTGCAAACAGTTCTGACACACTTTCCGTTTTCAAAGGTCCTTCATTGATGATATACCTGTACAAATGTTTTAATTATCTCATATGGAAATACTGCATGATGACACAAAGATTTCATAGGTGGTCAACTGTCAGTGTTTGTTTCAACCAGAAGTCTTATTAACACAAAGCAACAGCAAATTGTCAAGAAGTTTCTGATATTTGAGAAGAGACAATGTTCCACAAACAAGGACAAAGCTTATATTAAGATACTGGCACTCACATTTCAAACATCCTCAGTTCACTCACAAAGGCTGCAGGGTTAGGAAGATATGCTACTGTTTCTTTGTAATATTTCTTACACTTCCTTTACATTTCAGTTGTGGTTCTTTAATATGGCTGCACAACTTATCATAAGCATACTTGATTTCATGAAGTGTATTTCAATTTGGATACTGAATTATTTTTATTGGCTTAAACTGTTGAATCCAACTTTAACAGAATTTCATCAGCTGATTATAACTGTTATCCATGTTCTTTCTGTACATTTTCTAATTGTTGATTATGAAATTTTCTATGTTTTTAAAGACAAGATACACTCAATATTTCCTCTTGGAGAGAACAGTCAACAGTTCAATTGGTTTGAGAAATTCTCACTGGAGCAAGATGTTAAAAACTCATCAGTATAAAGCCGGAGCTATGACATTTTTTCTTTATTTCCCTCCAAGTTTGATATTTTATAATAAACTTCACAAGTCACACGCACACTTCTTCCAGCACAACAAGCAAAGAAAAATATACAAGTGAAGGTGTCAGAAGTACTGTAATGTAGTCTTTCAGTTTGTAAACTCATTATCTGTAGGACAGGGTTCTTACGACTGACTTAAGTAAAGTGTTGTAAATACAGTTCTTGACAAGTATCTAGTGTGTTTTTGATGGACAAAGTGAAGTGTCACAAATGACAAGGTTAAAATCATGCAAATATATTTAAAATTGAGTGAAGTGAACAACTTTTTGATTTCATCTAATCCATTGTTCACAGAACTGGCATATGCTATCACATCATATGCCTGCCCCTTTAAATTTACAAATGTTTATTCCCTATATTTCAAATTGGTTCTGACTGTTTCAAGAGTTGCATAACCAGTTAGGCAAACCAGAGGTGCAAATTCCAACAACATCACATGCTTTCTAGCTTATAGCTCTTTAGTTCCAAGAATCTAATTCACATACTGTGAATATTTCTGTTTTACATCCATCCAGTATATATCCCACCATTGAGAATAATATATTTCTAAGTGCTCAAAAGTAAGTGATCACAGATTTTAGTAACTTCATTTTGAATGCTTGTATGAAAACAGTAATTGATGGACCAGACATGAGATATTTACATAATATGAATATAAAGTTACTTTTGTCAGAATCATGATAAGCAACAAAACCAATTGCTCATTTATTTCTTGTCTAACACAGAGAACAGCAGCACCTACTGTGTAGACCAGAGGTCATATTTGTCTGAGCCTTATATCTGAGTTGGACAAGTATTTTCTGTGAAGGATCTTCAAACTTCTATTTGAATTAAAACTTTTTCAAAGGTATCTTATCAGTGCCTTTTTTCCTAAAGGTTTCTAAAACTTACTGTAATTAGAGGAAAGTTTTAGAACAAATACACTCATATGTTTTGTCTGTATAACTACTAAAAAAACAAGAGTTGCACCCTTCCCTCTTTATTTGACCTCACTGTCAGTTAGCCATGTGTTACCTATCACAGGGTCTTATACAACATTAAAAAGTATTTTTACACACATTGATTCTCAGCCTAGAAATCAGTTCAATGAAAATTAATTTTACAGTTAACTACCTACAGAATTTTTTTTTAAACTAAAATAACAGTTATAACTAACAGGTGTCCACATGATATTTTTAGCTGACTGGACATAAAATTTAAATCTATACTGTTAGTCAAGCTTGCAGTTATCAATTATGTTTGAAGCTTTACAGTAATGTGTATTGATAAAAGATGTCAATAAAGACATCTAAAGACAAAATAATCATTTATACACATCAGTTGCTATAAGTGTCACTATTTTTACCTATATATAAGCACAACCAAAAAATTCAAACCTCTGAGTTTGATTGTTTTTTGAATTTGTATTATTAAAAATATATTTACCTCTGCATGTATTTGTTTGTTTGTTTGGAATTAAGCACAAAGCTACAAAAAGGGCTATCTGTGCTCTAATCACCATAGGTATTGAAACCCAGTTTCTAGAGATGTAAGTTCACAGATGTGTCACTGGAGGCTTTCAATCAAGATTTTTCTTTAATAGGTGCCATGAGCAAGGTATGACAGATCAAGTGCAAAAATTACATTCAAATAATCTTACATTTATTGTTACAAAAAAATACCACGAACTTTTGAAAGTGGTAGACCTGGTAGAGCTACTAATGGTTTTGGAATGAAAAATTTTGTGATTAGAATGTTTGGCATAGTAATTTGTGTGTTGTTGTATTTCCTGAAGTGAATAAAGATAAGTTTGAAGGACTAGAAGTTGTTATACAACATTATCACCTAAGTAGAGATATTTGGAGACTGACAATAATATATTGAGATCATAATATAATTTACTTCATTAAGCTGTGAAAAATTGGTATGAGTATGAAATTATCAAACTGAAATGAGTCGTATAACTTATTTAAACAGCACATGCTCCAAGATTAATCCGTTCATAAAGGACAGGTTAAAGAGCATACATAAAATTTTAGTATTTTCAAAATTCAATCAATCAACCTTATCAACAAATTTTAATATTATATTCATTTCAATTCCTTTGTTCATGAGAAAATATTAAAGATAATATGTTACATACCCTTTTCTTTGTGTCACACTGATGTCCACCTGCTTTATTAACCTTTTTACATTATATTATGCCTGGATCCAGGACAAAGGTAACCTGTGATAACCAATTCTTGCTTTGAAACAAACTACCTTTTAATGCTGCATTGCTATTCATAAATACAGTTTTGCACAAATTTGATGTTACTTTGATAAGATATGTTACCCTAAGAATGTGATAATCAAATGAGTCGACCACCAAAAGTTCTCTAATTTTCATAAATATTCAAGTTGTTTTGAACGATGTTTCAGTTGCTCTGAATCAACATATAATTTGTGTTCAGACAAAATTGGAAGATACGAAAGATATATTTAAAAATACAATCATTTTTAGTCTCGTACATTTAACTGGAAAATGTGTTTAAAAATGTTTTTCTAATGAAACGCCAATTTTATGCAACAAAGTGCAGAATTGTGTGCAATAATGTGCAATTTTCAAGATGAAAATTACAAGCTATAATTACCAAATTACCTACTTCATTAGAATTTCACTTAGAAAAAAGGAAACATACATTTATAAAGAATCAAGATGTCATCAAAAAAATAATATAAAAGAAATAAAACGAAGACTATATTGAAAACATTTGGGTGAGATATTGTCCGTGCAACATTATGCCTACCATACAATATTTATAGTGGTTAACATATCAAAAATTCAAATTCTCTCCACCCACTATTCCATTTTATATAAATACTTTGTCTTCTTACGCCCGTTTCTCTCAAATACATGTTTACACAGCCCATAATAAACAAATCTAATAAACATTGGTTTCAAGACGAAAACTGCAGCCTCACCGGAGATCTTTGATTTTGTTGACTCACTCGTTGACCCGAACAGATTTTTTTGAAAAACTTTCGTATAGCGTAGTTATAAAATGATAAAAAAATCGAATTATTCAATTTGTATTTGTTTCGCAAATTCATAAAACTTTAAATATTTTTGGAATACGTCTATGAAACATTCAGTCCCCGCTGGTACAGCGGTATGTCTACGGATTTACAACGCTAAAATCAGGGGTTCGATTTCCGTCGGTGAACTCAGCAGATAGCCTGGTGTTGCTTTGCTCAAAGAAAACACATACATTGAAACATTCAAAAATTAATTTCTCTACCTGCCCACTAGAGAGAATAAACAAGTCTCAGCAAGTTTGACATAAAATTACAAATAAATATTGTTAAATTGTTTAAGTTCTTGAAATTAATATTTCTGAATATATTTGTTCATATACTGTTCTACGTTCACTGACGAATAATTAAAAGTTAAGCATTAATAACTAAACAGTAGTAATACATACATACACTGCTACTCAAAATCTTAAGGCCAATGAACAAAAAGAAAAAATATGCATTTTGCATTGTTGGACTCAACAACTTATTTGACCAGAACTTCGAAGGCCTGGCATGTCCGAGCGCGTTAAGGCGTGCGCTCGTAATCCGAGGGTCGCGGGTTCGCGCCCGGGTCGCGCTAAACATGTTCGCCCTCCCAGCCGTGGGGGTGAATTATGTTAAGGTCAATCCCACTATTCGTTTGTAAAAGAGTAGCCCAAGAGTTGGGGGTGGGTGGTGATGACTAGCTGCCTTCCCTCTAGTCTTACACTGCTAAATTAGGGACGGCTAGCACAGATAGCCCTCGAGTAGCTTTGTGCGAAATTCCAAAACAAACAAACAAACAGAACTTCGAAAGATGAAAATAAGAAAAGGGAAAATAAAAAAAAAATTATTTTAGCATTTAATAAGGAAAATGGGAACACTATGATATTAGCCAAAATATTAGCTGGTCAAAAGTTTAAGACCATTCTGAAAAAAGCCCTAACCAGTGCAGGAAATGTCCCAAAAGAGGTCTCAGTAGTCAGTTGCACGGGCGTCATTGCAAATAACTAGAAACACGGTCGATAAAAGCGTTTGCAGAAGGCTGGCTGGAATGTTATTCAAAGTAGTGAAGATGGCTTCACGGAGATCATGCACTATTTGGAATTGACATTTATTTCTACAGCTTTCCCTTGAAATCCACCCCAAACATTTTTAATGGGGTTCAGTTAAAACGAACACGCTGGATGGTTGAAAAGAATCACGTTATTCACCATGAAAAAGTCCTTTGTTCTGCAGGCATTTTGGGTTGCAGCTTTGTCCTGCCGAGACATCCAGTCATTTCCACACAAGCGAGGAACTTCAGTCAATAAGGATGTCTCTCCAACATGCCAATGTAGCCAGCTTCTATTTCACGCCCATGTATAACCTGATGCCCTATTGTTCCATAGAAGGAGAAAGCATCTCATACGATGATGGAACCTCCTTCACTGTGTTGTGTAGAAAATGTCTCCAGTGGGATATACTTATTGTGCCAGTAACGTTGGAAGCCATCTGGACCATGCAGTTTAATTTTTTTCTTATCAGAGAACAGAACCTTCGTCCACTTTTCTACATCCCATGTTTGGTGCTTCTCAGCAAAGTGTAACTGAGCTGTTTCATGGTGTGGAAGGAGGCGTGTTCTTTGAAAACGCTTACAGTTTTTAAAGCCTTTCCTTCGTAGATGCCGTTTTATTAATATTGAGCTGCATTCTGCGTCCGTAATGGCCTTAATCTGGTTTTACAATCGACTGGTGTCTTGCTGGACAACCCATCGAATCCTCTTGAGAACGCCGACGAAATTTTCTTAGGCCGATCACTTGAAATTCTCGTTCCATATCAATCAGGGTTTTTTAAGAAATTTGCAACACCAGTTTTACTACGCCCAATCTTACCAGCGATGGAACACTGAGAGAGACCTTGATTTTGCAGCTCGACAATTCTGCCACGTTCAAACTCTGTCTACTTTTTAGCCTTTGCCATGTGTTTACCTAATGTAACACAGGAGATGTCAGTTGGAGATGTTGACAACACTGATGCTTGAACACAAATGATTTTTTTTACGTGTTTACTGATTAACGCTTCATTTCACTATGGTCTTAATCTTTTGACCAGCTAGAATTTAGGGTAACTTCATAGTTTTCACATTTTTCCTATGAAATGCTAAAAAGTTTTTTATTTTTATTTTCCCTTTTCTTATTTTCATCTTTCGAAGCTTCACTCAATTAAGTGGTTGAGTCTAACAATGCAAAATACATATTTTTTCTTAATGTTCATTGGCCTTAAGATTTTGGCCAGCAGTGTGTAAACGTGTTCACATACACTTTGTATGTGTATACTGCTAATTTCTAACCATTCAGCACAAGTAGCATCCAAGTATCTAATCTATCAAGTTTATTGGATCGAACTGTGACATAGATGTATAACAAAACACTTTCAGCACTTTTGTTATTTACTTTATGGGATACACTTTGGAATCATTTTACTTTAAACAAGCCAATAAATCTTTCTTTCACTCTGTTCTCAGAGTCAGGATTACGTCAAAGTTTCTGTAACTTATCAGCTTTTTGCGACTTACATGCTTACTTGCTATATAAAGTGTCACATAACCACATTCCTTATTTAAGCTATTATCGTGTGGGCACTTTTAAATCTACATAGATTAGGGTCTCAGATTGTCAAAATTTATAACTAGAAATTAACCTTGGGTGTTCATGGTCCCATTCTCAAATCAAAATATACCTGAACAGCATTTAAATTATCTTTAGAGCCTGTGTATTATGTTAAATATTTACAGTTCGCAAAATCCCTGATAAATGCATGAATCTGTTTTGAATCTTAATATTTATTATTATTACGTACTACCGTTAGTAGAAGTAGAATGTGGTTATTTAAAGATTTGTTAATGTCTTCGAATTCGTCGTGATTTTCTAGTACAAAAATATAAAAGTTTGTTTGAGGAATGTCTTCTTACAATTTCTTTACTTGTGAATAAATAAGTAATTTTAGGAAGACTTTTAATATTTATTTCTTTTCACGTCGTATTTAATAGTTAACAGCACCATATAAAATATGTTTTCGTCATTTTATAATTCCAAATCGCGACAACTTTACTGGCTATTATTATTATCAGAATGCTGTGTACCTTATACACTAGGCTGCGTGGAACGTACAATTTATATTTATTCTGAAATCTTTTGAAAAATTGTGCGACATTTATATTAGAAAGAGGAACTTGAAGATATTTACAATAAATTCAAGTAACATTAACTGAGAACAATAATGACACTGTTTATGATTTATTTAAACCATTTATAACTGTACAAGTGCTGCCATTGTTGCAATGTTTTGTGGTCGTTTTCTGCACACTAATATATAAAAGTTATCGTAACTTGACACAAATTATAAACGTTAAAACCGAACACACCATCAACGAGGAGCCCTGGTGCATTAGCACAAACTATATTTTCTTTCGACACAGCCCTGATTTATTATAATCATGCTTTGTCAGGATATCAAAAGGTGTTCACACAGTAACAACTGTTGTTCTAACAACAGGCCCATGTGTATAGTGTTTTCATTAAGCAGTATTTTGATATTTTGTTCTTCATACTTAGAGAATTCAATGCATTTCGCTATCACCGAGGTCACCAGACTGTTTAGAAAATAGCATTGAAGTTAGTTAGTATGGCGAACATAATGTCAAAATACTGCTTTAGACTTTTTATTGGTAAACCTCAAAAGACTGAAAAATAACTGTTGAAATTATAGGAAACGTTATGACAAGAATAATTAATAATTACTTTCCTGTGTAACCTGAGAATATAGAGTTGATTTTCTTCTCCTCGAGCTTTCTTATCTTTGTACTTCAGTTATTAACATTTTTTTCTATTTGTTCGAACGTTGAATTTTTTATCCTGTATTTGATATGTATTTATTAACACGGTTAAAACATATATACGGTTTTGTTGCTTTAAATTGTTTAGTAATCGTCATGCTGTACATTTCATTAGCTGCAATATACGTTACAATTATCAATGTGGTTTGTAAACTCTATGCCTATTTATTGCATGGTAGGCCTTCTACAGTTTACGTATTTATGTATGACAATCATCGTCGTATAACGTACTTGTTAATTATTTTTAAACAAATTTGGTAGTCGTTTGTGTTTTTAACACCTTTGCGGGGAAACCCCAAAGGCAAACCCGGAGCGCTCAGAAACTGTCGTTTCTCTTCAGCCTCACACACGTTAACGATGAGATGAGATCTGACGAGAGGGGTAGAAAAATATGGTGAACAAACTTGAATTGTTAATGTCAGAATATTCGAATCATATAGGAAAGATGAGGAGCAGGACAGCTAGGTTGGTACGTTGAGGATGAGTTTCATTAGCAACAACTGGAGCAGAGAGATCAAGGCTGCAGCAGGTCACACATGTCAAAAGAAACGGTGACAGGAGTAGAGAAGGAAAGGGAAAGAAAGAGAGAGAGAAGAAGAAAAAGTGACAGAGATGAAAAAGAGGTATGGAGAGAGTGATAGAAAAGAACAAGACATAGAAGGGTTAAGAGAGAGAGTGCGAGAAACGAACAAGACACAGAAGGGTTAAGGGTGAAAGTGAGAGAAAAGAACAAGACATAGAAGTGTTAAGGAAGAGAGCGAGAGAAAAGAATAAGACATAGAAGAGTGGGTGATAACGATAAAAAAAGAAGATGGAGAGAGAGAGGGGTGGGAAACAAAAGGTCCTTTCAGAGCCAGGATACCGGGGATCTATAAATCCAATGGCAGGAAATAAGATGCAGGGAAACCCGGAGTACCCGGAAAAAAACGACTTTCACTGAGTGGGCGCCGAAATATCTACCCACCCAGTGCCCAACCTGAAATGTAAAATATTGATGACATATAAATGGGTCCTCCTGTGGGGTATTATTCAACGTTAAAAATTAATACATGTCAGTGGGATTGGTAATCCAGTTTAATGGTGACGTGTTGTTTGCTCAGTCTTGAGGTGTGCCTGCGAGTTGGAATAATTGGCGTGTTTGAAGATTTCTGTGTAAAGCTTTTGTGTAGTAGCGATAGGTAAGTTTAATTAATATATTCTGAATTGATAAGAGCTGAGTTAGGGAGTTGAGGTATGATCTAGGAGTATAATTAGGAAGGCGTTAAGCGATTTTAATGATGAGGTTTAGCAAGTTTTGTAATATTGAATATTGTTTTTAGGTCATATTACATGTTACTGCATTGCCATATTCAAAAAGTGGTCTAATGAATGCTTTGTATAGAGTAATGATGATGTTGAGGGAGCCGCCTTTGTTAGGGCGACTGATGCGTTTGAGAAAGAAAATTCTATTTTTTGCTTAGGTACAGATTTTCTGAAAGTGTTGGGTCCAGGATAAGTTTTAAGTCATGATAATGCCAAGAAAAGTAATATATTTAGTGAAGATGATATCGATGTTATTGAGGTTAAGTTTTATACTTTTAAATTTTTTCCTATACTTATTAACTTTTCTGTGAAAAGCGATAACTTGTGATTTCGTGGGGTTTAAGACGACACGCCACCTATTACACCACTGAGATACAGCGTGGGTGGCTTGTATGCTGCAGTATGGGGATTGCTTGAGGTGTTCCAAATAATAATATCATCAGCATGCTGGGAAGTAAGGGTAGAGTTGAGGGAGAGGGTATGTCATTAACATACATATTAAAGAGAATTGAGCTGAGTACAGATCCTTGAGGTACACCCGCACTTAGATTGAGCGAGTTCAAAACAGAGGTATTTACTTTAACATTAGCTGTACGGATAGTGAAGAAGCTGAATATCCAGCAAACAAAAACTTGTGGAATGCCGAGAGCTGGAGTCTTATAACGTAGTCCATCATGCCAGACTGAATCCAATGCTTTTTGGATGTCCAGAAAGGTAGCAATAGTTGTTTGTTTACGGTTGAAACCTTTAAAAACTGATTCGGTAAGTCTGGCTATGTTATCAGTAGTTTTTCTATTTTTCCTACCAGAATCCTGGGTTTCACTTATAAGATTATTTGTCTCAAGAAAACACCTAATTCTATTGGTAATTGATTTTTCCATAAGTTTTCCTAGGGTTACATGGGTTCTTGTCTTTTTTGGAGGATGACTTTATCTATGGGAGATTTCCAGATGTTTGGGTGATATCCTGAGAAAAGGAATAGGTTAAAAATTGTGACTAGGTGGTTTAGATTGATGTTAGACAAGTGTTTAAGAACTATATTACTAAAATTATCAGGTCCAGGAACTTTATTTATTATTTTTTTAAAGATTAGCTTTGACTCAGTTTGGGTTACAGGATGAGTGTAATAAGAGGAAGGCTGATTGACTCGGTTTAAATTAATGAGAAATCGGGCAGAGAAAAAAGTAGGGTTCGAACTGACCATCTGGTTAACTTGATAATAGTCTGATTGATCAAAGGATGAGACTTTTGGGGTAACGAAAATGTGAATGAAATATTGGGCAAAAAGGTTGGATTTGTCGGGGTCAAAGGTTGCAGAAATAATGTTGTACTTAATATCTGTGAAGTTGTTACCAAATTGTGTCTTCATTATGGTTTTAACCTTTTTCCAGAAGAGAGCAGGATTATGATTTGTAAATGGTATTACAGTGTTCATTTCAGTTGTGGGCTTGGAGACATTTAATCAGGGTTTTGATCCTATTGTTAGTGTTGTTAATCTGGGTTTTAATGTTTGAGCTGCGAGTGCTAATGAAAAGTCGGCTTGACCGTCCTCTGTGAATAAAAGTTTGATGTAGTTCTGGGTTAATTTTCCAAGATATGTTGTTGGTACAGTGTATAGTACAGGGAATAGTTTTTGTTTTGATCGCTTGATTAATGGCTTTGATTACTAGTGATGCATAAATTTCTTTATCCTGTTTACAGGAGGCCATAGTCAGTGTTTATGGTAATTGGTTTTCGATATACTTATTTAAGTTATCCCAATCAGCGCAGAAATAATCTTGTATGAGCGGTCGTGTGCTTGATTTAAGAAGGAGGTTAAGGAAGAATTCAATGTAGATCGGATAGTGATCGCTTTCAATGTCATGGAGAATCTGATAGTTAAGTAGTTGCAGAGACAATCCAATAGGGGCTATTATCAGGTCAAGGATGTCTTCACTGTGTGTAAGAGGCTTGATTATTGTTTATCGTAACTAGATTATTATTCTCTATGAACTTATGTAGTAAAATTCCATTACGATTTGTAATTCGGCAACTGAAATCAGTGTGTTTGCTGTTTACGTCACCTGTGATATTCGTGTCAGGAAAGGAGTTGTATATATTTTGAAGAATGTTTAAATCAGGTTTAGATCGAAGATAAACATATATAGCAGCTAAAGTGACAGTGGTAGACGTGATGAATACTTGTAGAATAATAATCTTATTATCAGTCGTGTATGTAAGTTTAGGAAATGAGATAACTAAGGTATTATGGTAAAGTTTTGCAATTCCACGCCGAACTTGGCCGTGTGATATATGTTTCATGTTGTAGCCTGGGATGCTAAACGTAGTATTTTCCTTCAGTAAAGTTTCATTTAAAAATAGTTGTTATGTAAATGTGTAAATATTTTGTAAGCGACAACATGTCGTGTTGTTTTTAAATTTTCATTTCTATTATTCATTTTTCCATATTGATATTATTGTTTCGAAGTTTAAACTAATATTATGTTATTAATTTAGGGTAACATTTAGAATTTTCTTGAATTAAGTAGACCAATCATATGTTTGTAAATGAAGTGCTGGTGACTACGTGTCTAGACGTGTAGTCTCGTGCAAGAACGGACATGCGTGGATTGCTCTGGAGACCTGTAGAATTTTCGCGGTCTTTCGGGGAGTTTAGGCCTACAATATATAAACAGACGAAGATGCGAGAGACAAGAGAGATTCAGACGTCAGTTTTTATTCGAAGAAAAAGAAGAGAGTTATTTGAGAAAGATTAAGTGTTTGCTGTAATTATTCAACTTGGATTTGTGACTGAAGTTAGATCTACGGAAGCTGTGATTTTATTTCGTCAATCTCTACGATCCATCTGAATTACTGCTTGTGCTGAGAGTCAGCGAATTTATTGAACTGTGAACTGTTCCTGAACTTCTTCATTTAAGCTTCGGAATTTTTCGTGGGACCAAATTCACACCCTAGACTGGAATTTGAGACTTTCATTTTAGATCATTATATTAGATACAGGCCAGTACCGTTTTTGTATTGTGATTAATTTTGAAGTTTGAAACTGGTATTATTTTGTTTTGTAATTAATTTCGAATGTTGTAACTTAATATCTGTCACTGTTATTATATAATTTGTGTTATATCTGTTATATTTGTTAATAGTTTAGTGTAATAAATTATACAAGCTGTTATCTGCGTTTTTCTGTTGCGTTTAGTCTACGAAGAACATAAAACATAAAAAATACGTAACACATACCAACCTCTGTCATTGATGGTATTATCTAAATTCAAAAGGTAACACATGCAGTTTTAATTGTGGTTAATCAGACATTTTCACTTGTACAACTTCTCTATAAAACATTCCTATCCTTTGGAAAATGTTGGAAAGTTTTTCTCTAGCTGAACTTTCTATAATAAACTGTAAGTATCTAATTTCTGGGGACTGAGCTGAAAAATGTAGAATTCTTTACTCAATAAAGCTTTTGAAATTTGTGAAATATTTCAGTTTATTATGATTTGGTAACAAAAATGATATGATACATGGGAACCAAAGACAACAGTTTATTATTCACAATAATACAATAAACAGAATACTGAAACATCAAAGGAAAGAGACAAGAATGTAGTGTTGAATGTGTTGATGAATATAAATAAGATACAAGAAAGATTTAGTAAACATATATAATTTGTGTTATATCTGTTATATTTGTTAATAGTTTAGTGTAATAAATTATACAAGCTGTTATCTGCGTTTTTCTGTTGCGTTTAGTCTACCAAGAACTTAAAACATTAAAAAATACGTAACAATAGTATATCAATGTTTGTTGATTTAAGCAGTTGGAACAGTTCATATTATTTTTGGTACCAACCTCCTCTAATGTTAATATGAGTAATCTTTACCAATGTAAAATCGTACTTACATGTCGTCAAGGATGGATCTTTCAGCTCGCTCTCACTCCAGTTTTTTCAGTGCTAGAGTTTTGCCTAGCCATACAGGATTCAGGGCTGACTCAGTCTGAAGGTGACAACTGTCTGATTCAGGTTCACTGAATAAATAACATTCTACGGCTTCATGAAGTAAATCAGTGTGGTCTGACCTCGGCAATTGTTAACATGTAGTTCTAGTATTTTTCTTTCTTCTTCTCATAGTCTGATCTGAAGTTATTTTCAGACTTATGATTTAAAAGTATCAGGTACATGAGCCTGAGTAACTATTAAACCTTTTCGCGGGTGAATACATTCATCCTAGGAATGTAGTACAAGATAGAATTAAGGGAGAGTACGCTGAGCTAATTTTCTCACTATCGCACAAATATTAAACAAGTCTGCTCTCGTAAACTTTCTAAGTAAACTATGATGTACTTGTAAGTGAAAGTTAAACACACTTATAGTCTGAGAAAATTTAAACAGTAACACGCCCTCTACTTACAAAAGTTTTACCTCAAACAAATCTGTCCCTGTCGATAATATGAATCAATGGATACAGTCTTTCCATGTTATGTACTGAAGAAGCCATCTTTCTTTTGTTTAATGTCCAACATTTAGTTCTCTTGATTAAATAGTGTATTAGCCTGATTAGAAGTAAACTGTCTTTACAAGGCTTCAATAAACCTAAATTATATGTGGAAACCTTTGTAATGAATAATTTTTTGTTAGCAGTTAGTTAATTTGCCGTCTTTTCAGTTACCTTAAAGCAAGTGCAACTTATAACTATACACAATATTTCACCCACGATACTGGAAAAACTGGCGATACCAGATAGCTGAACGTTCTTGTCCACGTGCCGTATAAATACATACATTATTTATTATTGGTTTATTAAACCTAATATGAAAACAAGGACTATTCATATGACTTTTGAAACATCGCTGTCTTACACTAAACACAAAACAAAGGCTGGTAAAACACATTTTCGTCTCTCAGTGAACTGTAAGATTTTGATATTTTTGAGTGGTAGGTTCTCGTCATGTTAGACTTAGTTTCAGATATCCAGAGTCTATGTTTTCATTACTGTTCTAGCCCTAATTTTATGTTTTTGTACTTTTATCTGTTGAGTTTCCGTTTCCTCTTGAAATTATTCAATTATCCTGTTTGTGTGTTGCACTGCAATACATTGTCATAAACCGTTAAAATGCACTAAAATCATCCATTGTTCAAATGTTTCCTGTTGACAAAATTGCTAATGACGTTTATGAAGCCCTTCACGAACAAATCTCTAACTAATCGATTGAGTTCCTTAAGAAACACTTTTTGATGGTGGTAAAACGTGTTTAACCTCTGCAGTTTTTATCAAGAACGCTTTAGGCAATGTCGTTATTGTTGTTAAACTCGTGTTGTCAATATATTAAGTGGGTCCACCTTAGACCACTTCCTCATGAAGTATAGTATTAAGTTTTATATATGGGTTGAATTCTTTACAGCAGGTGTCTGTGACTTGTTAGCGATAAATTTCATTAAGAGACAAACAGCAAACATTGCACATGTTTTAAAATATTATAGGTAAACAAATGAAATGTAATATAAATGTTCATTACCTGTTGATTTTCACAGTTGTGTCCAGAACTTTCAATAATTAAAATCATACAGGCTGGTTCAATCACTTCAGAACAAAACTGAGAAGTAAAATTATTCTTTATTCTGTTATAACAACAAAATATGTGCTAATGTCGTTCCCAAAATCGCTACTATACGTTCTTTAGAGCTGAACTCATATTCACAAAGTTTAGATCTATACTTTAACAATATTTTCAATGTATAGTTACAACCGGAGACAGGTATACCTTTATTTAGTGACCCTGCACAGATCAAATGTTTATAGCAAACATTACTTAAGCTGTTTAACTTGTACAGTTATTATTTGCTAGTTTTGTCATTAAAGCAGTGAAATATACATTTTAGGACTAAAATCGAAGTTTAGATGCAAAATGAAAAACGATTTTCGCTAAATATTTACTGTTTACAATGTATTTCTCCGCTAGGTGAAATGAACTGTGTGAAAAGCTGGGAATGAGAGTCGTTTTTCATATTTTCTAAAATATGTTTGATTTTTAATTTCTGTTTCTTACAAAAAGAAAAAAGACATGTGTGTAAAATTATCTATACCGGTATATAGCCTTTGTATGATTGACATGCGAGTAAACTATATTGATCACATTTCAATAGAAGAGGTAAAAACTATATGTAAATCTTTTACGAAGGCAGATATAGTGTTGCTTCTCGGCCTTTTCTCCAAAATCAAAGTGTAGTACCGGATTGTGGGTTAGATCGTCGTTTTTATTATTTTGTTTTCGTGTTGTTAATTACTGCTCTCTCTGACCTGTTGTACTGAACAGATTTTGCATTTTGTTTATTTCATGTGTTCTCTAGTTTTTCTAAAGTTTAATTGTAAGTGTTTCTACAAGTGTGGCGAAGATCAGAATTGTTACGGCCATTCGCCCGTACTAAGCTAGGCGGCGATCCATCCGTCTCCTGGTGCCCGCGGCCTCCTAACTGGGCGGTAACAGACGCATTAAACGTCGCTGTCGGGGGTAGCCATGTCGAATGCTCACAACGTCAAGGAGCGATAGGTGGCGACACTGGCGTCGGTCGCTCACACTCGTCGCCTGCTGGACCAAGGAGATTTTCCCTTAGATGACCAGAGTGTACTTGTGGAGCCAGCCGGGATGAACATTAAGTGTGTGACTCTCTGGTCGGCCTCGTACGAGATATCTCATGACGTCGTGTTGTTGCCGTATGAGATGGTAAGAAAGATAGAACATGAGGCACGCCAGACGTGCCCGTCTGTGTGCATTGGTAACTAACGTGTCTGTATGGACATGAAAAAGCTAGTCCCAAACTTCATTGCCGTGAACGGGCTCAGGGCGATGGTTAACTACCCAGGCATGAGGCGGCTGTGTTGCCGTTGTGGCCTCGAAGGCAACCTGTCAACTGGGATATGTCTGGTTTTCGGACACACCAACAGTGCCTGTACTGTCATGTGTGACGTTTGAAGTGATGACCACACGCCCTCACGATGCCCGAGGCATGTGTCAAGTTATGCTGTGGTGGCTGCGGGGCCGTCGACGGTTGCGCGGCCCAAATGGGCGAGAGCGAAACGGATGGAGATGCCAGTTCTTCCTCCCGCGTCGTCTGCAGTAGCTGTGGTGGGTGGTTCCCAAGGGGTGACATTCCAGTAGCTGCCGTGTCTGGGATGGAAGAGTCATGGTCCCCTAAGGAGGGCCACATGTTGCCAGCCCAGGTCGTGGAGGCGGCGTCCTCTGGGGATGGTGTGGCGCTTCGGGTGCCGTTCAGGTTGGATGGCCTCTGAGGGGTGTTCAGCCCCTTTTTCTGGCCCTCGTTTGGATGGGGCCCTTGTGAGCGTTCAGGACAGACCAAGTGCTCCTGAGGCGTGCACTATCTCCATGGAGGCTCAGGGACCCTAGTAAGTGTTGGGGTATGGCCCTCTGAGGAGGGTCCTGCCCCCATGTTTGGGATAGAACAGCAGAGGTTGATGGGGACTCCGCAGAGCCAAAGGCTTCTCTGCTGGTGCTGCAGCACGTGGGGGTACAAAGGAACCCTCACACTGGCACAGGGGATGGTGGATATTCCTGCCCCCTCCCCCGAGCCCGTGGAGGCGCTGATCCCGACGTTGTAAGACCTGCCGTCATCAGGCTCGTCCGCGAGTATTGTGGAATTCCCCTGTCTACCGTGTCTCTCGGGGCTGGATGTGGAAAGTGGAGAGGAGTGGGAGACTTTCAGTCCCCTGGTTTCTCCAGATTTCGCTATGCATATGTCTGTGGTGCAGCAGCAGCAGTCGGATGCCATAAGGCCACTGCTACGAAACGGTGGTGGGGTCGGTGGTCTTAAGAGGCTGTTCGTCTTCCCATCTGATGCAGTAATGAACAAGCAGCAGCGTCAATAAGTCTATCCTTCCTATGGTTTAATAATATTCTATTACATCACACTTAACATCTGGGGTATGCATAGCATTGCTAAACAATTTTACGCATCTTTCGTGTTCAATCACTTTGTAGTTAATGTAATATTCTTGCAGAAGACGCATTTTGCCTCTAGGAGATATAATTTTTTGTTTTCCTTTCACTAATTTCTCTGTGCCTCCTGGTCGTTTAGCACAACACATGCACGAATAGTGGGGATCCTCTTTCATCTGATCTTCAATGGCTCTATCCTTGCGTCACATAAATATGCTGTGGGGCAGGTTGAGTAGGTCGATGTCGTCGCTGGGAGTCGTACGATTTTTGGTTGTTAATGTCTACGTGCCTGTAACGTCTGGGGAGCAGGAGTCCTCCTTCTGGCTCTTGGATAGGTTACTTGATCACGCACGCTAATATCGTCCTCGGTAGCGACTTTAACTACATCTTGGATCCTCACTTTGACAGGATTGGGGTGATACCCATTTTGGTGATCAGGGTATGCAGTCTCTCCATGTGATGTTGTCGGATTTCGGCTTTTCTGATGTCTGGGATGCACTGCACGGGTCAGTCTTTATGGCCACTTGGACTGGTCAGGGCGTTTCTTGTCGCCTTGACAGGTTCTATGTAACACCTGGTTCTGGGCTGAGCCTCTGCAGGGCTGCAGTTTACCAGGTTGGCCCTGGAGTGTGGAGGCTCAACGTCGCCCTCCTTGCAGAGGATGAGGCTGGAGACGAATTGTTAGCCCTTGTTTGGGGGCTCTGTTCTGTTGAGTCTATCACTGGGTCTTGGTGGGCGTGTCTCTAGGAAGCTTGTGCCTCCTTGTTGATGCAAGCTGGCATGCGTCATTCACGGGTATGCCGCCTGGCCTCGCAAGGCAAGCAAGATGTCTTGAGTAATTTGCTTCAGGGCAGTGGATCGTTGGTTCCCCTTGGACATTGAGAATTTATGCAGGGAAATAGATTTGGAGTATTCCATACTATTACGTGCTGCAAGTGTCTCTAGTTTGATCGAATCATTTGATCCCAGAACCGTTAATAGAGCTCCCCTGTGCAGGGCATGGGAGATGGCTAAGACCAGACACATCTCCAGTCTGGTGTTGGAGAATGGTCGATCGGTCACCTGACATCTTAGATGCATGCCACGACTATTGTTGCCGTTTATATTCGGCTACACCCGTGGATGAAGGGTTTTGGGAGGACATTAGTAGGTTCCTACCTTCCCTAGACCCTTCCTTTCACGACCAGCTGATGAAACCCTTCAGTTTGGGATAGTGTTGTTCGGCCCTTCAATTCGTGCCACTTGGAAAGTGTCTGGGCCAGAAGAACTGGAATTCTACAGCCATGTGTTGCCAGTCGTCGGACTGTTGTTTGTCAGGCTCTTCAACATTTGTGTGACCATGGAGTCTATGCCTCCAGGAACGTTGGATGGGCTTATTACTCTAAACTGTATGGATCCCGTCCAGTCGGAAGATCTTTTTTCGTGGCGTCCCATATTGCTCCTGAACGTGGACACAAGATTATTTTTAAGGTCCCGTGTGCCAGTTTGGGTGCAGTTGTGCCTTTCTTGGTTCACTGTACTTAGATGTGTGGCATCCAGGGCAGAAGTATTCATCAAAATGTGGTGCTTCTCAGAGACCTGTTTCATTATATCACGGATTGGAATATCCCTGCTATCTATGTGTCCCTCGATCAGAGCAACGAATTTGATCGAGTTCACCATGGCTTCTGTGGTATATTCTGGAGTGGCATGGCCTCCTTCGAGTCCAGTATGTGCGAGCCATGTATGTAACTGCTTCGAGCAGGCTCTTGCTTGATGGGTACCTGTCGTTTTCCTTTCCCATCTTACAGGGAGTTCGTCAGGTTTGCCCATTATCTCCCACGCTTTATGCGTTGGTTATCGAATGTCTGCTCTCTTCCCTGTATCACTCGGTCTTGGTATGTGGCCTCTAGATTTCTGAGGGTTCGAGCGTGACTTATGTTGTACATGCAGACGACGTGAACCTGTTCCTTGAAACTTCACATCTTTAGGTTTGACACTGGTCACTGTCCATAGATACTCTCAGGCGAGTGCTGTCCAGCTGAATTTTCTTAAGTTTCGTGAAAGAGGGTTTGGCAAGTGGACCTCATCTGCCGACTCCCCATTTGGTCTGAATTGGACCTCCTCCCTGGTCACTTGCTTTGGGGCTCATTTTCTCGCGGACTTTCTGGCTGCTTTGCAGAACACGATTATATACCTTGTTAACTTGTTTGATAGGATACTCCCCTTGGTTTGGTACCTGGGGACTGTTCTTCCTCTGAATTATTGCACTGCACGAGCCATTGAATGCCATGTCTTCACCTTCCTGTGGGGTGGCAAGCCAGAGGCATACTCTAGGATTTCCTTGACATGGCTGTCTCGAAGAGGACGTCTGAACATACCCAGTATCTTTCTCTTCTACTGTCCTCTACTTTTAGTTGTCTGTCTTTGGAGGGTCATCCCTGTTATCCCCTTATTCATTTCTTGTTTGGCACAGGATACAGGCTCTTTGGTGTTCCTTTGAGCCTGCGGACACCAACGTGCTTTGATCCTTCTTTCTGGTATGTTGACGGCGCTGCTGCGGTGTCATACCGTGGCTGCAGATGTACCGACGGATTCCTGTTCTCTGGATGTACCCACAGGATTGAGCGATACCACCTTGCTCTTCCTTGGGAGGTTATTTGGAGCCGTGTAGTGTTGGGTCATGTTGATAGCTATCTTCAGGCTTTCAACTGGCGTGTTGTTCATAATATCCTGCTGGTGAGAGAACGTACGTACTTGCGGAACTCTGGTACAACTGAGCTATGTCCAGTGTGTCACACCCAGGTGGAGTCTGTCGTGCACAGGTTTGTCCTCTGTCCGACGATGGTGGAGATCTGGGAGAAAGTTGCGCTCCTTTTTCGGGTCCCGCCTCTCACAACGGAGACCTTCCTGTGACGTCCAGCCACCTGCCCCTTTCCTTTCAATATACAGTAACTATCGTTAATTATGTCATCTGGCTTGCTTGAAAAAAGTTAGTTTACGAGCAAGCACCAGTGTCGTACTTTTCGATATTGGGAAGGGCCAGATATAGACTGTTACTCCTACTTCAGGTGATCTATCAGCGTCTGGATCCAGGGATATTTTATCATCTATGGCGGCCGGACGTGTCGCCTCTTTGTGCGTCGGTGTGGAGTCGGGTGGAGATTGGATTCTGAGTTATCCTGTCTCTGCCTTTGCTTTTAGTGTTCTTTATGTTTTGTTTAACTTTTTCATTTGTTTGGTTAACGTTTGTTTATCTTTGTTTTTTTGTTTTTAAGTATTGTAAGCTTTGTTTTCTTTAACTTGTATATATTTTCACTCTTGTAATTTCTGTTTAACGTTTGTACATTTTTCTTTCCTTTGTTTAACTTGTAATTATACTTTTGTAACTCTTGTTTAACTTATACTTTTGTTTCACTTGTACATTTCTCTGGCAATCACACCTCGGGTTGCTAGTATGTTACCTTGTGTCCCATGGTCTGATGTGTGAACGAATATCAACCTTCCGAATTTTGAACGTGATTTGAAATATTTGTGTTGACTCATTGCACATCGAATATTACCTGTTCGAGAAACTCTGTATCTCCGTTAGATGAGTCGGATGGAGGCATGTCCATTATGTCTGGTATGTGTAGAATTGGTTATACACCTTTTTCGTTCTGTGTCCTATGTCGTGTAGGGCATGGTCTTTTGCTGCTAAATTGTTCCATGTCCCTTATATTGTCCCAACTACCATTTTATTCCGCTTTTCCGTTCTGGTAACTCAAGAGTTTAAGATTCCTTTTTGTTATTGAATAACACTTTTTAAGTATTACCTGTGCTTCAACTGGAATAGGGCAATTTTTGAACACTGTCGTGACATTTTTGACCGCAGTGTACATCAGGTCAAATATCGTCTTCTTGTACGGTTGGATACTGACTTTGTGCATTTGACTACTGTGGACACCAGCTCACAATCCCTTATTTTGTATTCAGGGTGAACGCATACACTAAAGTTATGATTCCGTTTTTTCTATGATTTTTAGTCAATGTATTGCATTTACTTTTGTCTCATTTCAAACTGATCTTTGTAAAGATGTATCTTCACCTATTTTTTATTTTTTCCCAGAATGGCTACTTCTTGTTTTATATTACTTTCTCGTTCTTTGCGTGTGTTCCTTTTAATTTATTTGTACTTCTTTTGTTTACCCATTTTGTAAATTGCACAAAGTATGTTTTACTCATCTTCTTTACTTCTGATACATTGGCCAAGTACTTTTGTTAGACCTACATATTGTACATTTGTATATATTTCATTGTACACTTTGTCCACTGGATTAGTTCTTCCAGTTCATTTGTATTATTGTTTGCTTTCCTTGTAGTTCTGTTTGTCCACTGGATTAATCCTTCCAGTTCATTTGTATTATTGTTTGTTTTCCATTGTAGTTCTGTTTGTCCACTGGATTAGTCCTTCCAGTTCATTTGTATTATTGTTTGTTTTCCTTGTAGTTCTGTTTGTCCACTGGATTTTTTCTTCCAGTTTATTTGTATTATTGTTTGTTTTCCTTGTAGTTCTGTTTGTCCACTGGATTTTTCCTTCCAGTTTATTTGTATTATTGTTTGTTTTCCTTGTAGTTCTGTTTGTCCACTGGATTTTTCCTTCCAGTTTATTTGTATTATTGTTTGTTTTCCTTGTAGTTTTGATTTTGTTTCTGTTTTTAGTGAAAATGAACAATTTCAAAACAGTATCTGTTATTATCAGCTTAACACCTGGTATGATTCCCATTGGCAGTATCATTTGCAGATACTAACTTTAACTTAATTGACTAGCGTATCTTAGCAATGACAGAACAACCAATTACAATAAAAACTGCAATTATCGTAATTTATATTTTCCGTTCAACCATATCAGATGTAATAAATATATACATTTATAATAGCTGAATTTCATCATAAACACCGCAATTTCAACTGTAGAATTAACAACAATAACGGCTATAGTGACCTTATCTCCCAGCATAATTGCCCCCAGTGGCTCAGCGGTATGTCTGCGGACTGACACCCTAAAATCCGGGTTTCGATACCCGTGGTGGGCAGAGCACAGATAGACCATTGTGTAGCTTTGTGCTTAATTCTAAACAACAACTAATATTATTTGCCCCCCTGCTAGTACAGCGGTGTGTCTCCGGATTTACAACGCTAAAATCAGCGGTTCGATTCGCCTCGGTGGGCTGAGCAGATAACCCTTTGTGGCTTTGCTATACGAAAAACACACACACCCAACATAATCATATTCTAGGCCACAAGAATATCCCAACCCATACACACTATGATGGGAGTCAGGACATCCTAGACCTTGCTTTATATACATCGATTATATCCCCTCAATACAAAATTTCAGAGTGCATAATAACATAGGTGGTGATCACAACCACATATCCACATTCATTTGCAGTACCTGCCCCCAAGCCATGATCAACCCGCCTAGAATTTTCGATTTTTCTACCAGTGAATTGGACGCCTTTTGGAAAACTATCGATGATAATTTACCAGAGATAGTAACGCATGCCAAAAACCCCAAGTCCATAGATGATTACTTATCCAGCATAGTCAACACGGTAAAAAATGCAATAGACACAATAGTTCCCAAACTAACTTTCACAATCTTCCAAACTCACCAAAACAGTCCATTCACTAATTATTAAAAGACGCATACTCAGATGCCAATTCACTATTTCTCGCGACCCCACCATTAAAACCACAATTAATCAGGTAAACAACCTCATCAGGCACCACATCAATGAACAAAAAGAACACAACTGTTCTGAGCTTTGTACATCACTAGGTAATTCACACAAAGACTCTGCAACATTCTGGAGAAAATTCAAAAACATAATGACTCAAGCAACAGTATCCCAAATTAAAAATACAGCAACACCCGAGCTAATTTACTTACCGAACACTACAGATAGGTATTCACAACTCCGAACTCAACACTCTTTGATAACAATTATTTTTGCGCTATTCAAAATTTTATTAAAAATAATGTAAACTTATTTAATATCGACTTCCTATGCTCCCTACCATGTGAAAACAATGAACATCCTTCCGTCATCCAGCTACTCATTAATCCAATTACACACGCCGATTGATTGTTTGTTTGTTTTTTGAATTTCGCACAAAGCTACTCGAGGGCTATCTGTGCTAGCTGTCCCTAATTTAGTAGTGTAAGACTAGAGGAAAGGCAGCTAGTCATCACCACCCACCGCCAACTCTTGGGGTACGCTTTTACCAACGAATAGTAGGATGTCCGTAACATTATAAAGCCCCCACGGCTGAAAGGACGATCATGTTTGGCGCGACGGGGATGCGAACCCGCGACCCTCAGATTACGAGTCGCACGCTTGGCCATGCCGGGCTACACACGCCGAAATCAGGCTGTCTATCGAAACACTGCCCCAGTAGAAGAGGGCATATGTAATGTCATTCTTAGAAAGCCTCAGCCTCACTCATTAATCATCTCATTTAAAAGGATTATGAACAGCGCTAGTGGAAAAGAAGGTGACAGACAGAGACACCTAACAGTCGTCAAAAGGTTTTCAATTATATTCAAAAACCACACACAAAATTACTCAGCGTTGAACAGTAAAAAGAATTAAAGTCAATTAGATAACAACAGAAAATATAGTCACATGAACGTCGGGTATTGCTTCAGAGATGAACTATCCACTGCGTATGTGTTGCTATATCATAAAGGAAACTCATACTTTAAAAATTATATTTTATATTTCACTGTCTTTTAATTCTCGAATTACCTTTCTTTTAGTAATTGTCTTTCATAACAGATGGGGTCTACATATCGTACCATTTTGAGTAACTTTACGTTTTTGAATGTTGCAACGCTCAGAAGCAAAGAAGTGGCTAAAATAACTGGATTTTCCTGTGCAATAAACAATAGAGAACAACAATGATGTGTGGAATGAATTACAATTTGGTTCATAAATATATATTTTTAAATGTACTGATAAATCTATAGTGTAGGTAACTCTAGGTCTAAGACTAATGTTTAAGCCTTTTAGAATACTTCTGTGGATTACAAGCAAGGAAATAAAACAGAAAACTACAAAATTTATTTTCAAAATTTAATTTAAACACTTCCTTATGATCATGTCATAAAATCGCCAGCATAACACTTAGAAATAATCTTTTGGAGAAAGTTGTTTTGATATCTCATTCTTTTACGTATATGTTGTAGGTATAACAACACAATATAAAGATATTATAGTGGACATTAAACAGAAACATTCATAAGTGGCAAACAAACGTTTTGACATCAAAACTCTCACGAAACGTTTTGTTATCTGAAACTCGTTTTCTGATATGTTTGTCTTGAGTGTCTGTTCTAAAGTAGTTTTTATCTTTTACTTTTCCTAACTCCGCCGTCCCTTCGATGTCATATGTGGAGTCAAATCCTTTCATTATTTTGTCGATGAAAAGGTTTTCCAACTGTCGTAGGGGCATGTCCAGGAACAGAGAGACGAATGACGCCATTGAAAACGATATTAACAGTAATCCGCTAAACAAGTAAAGCTAAACAAAACAAAATGATGAAGAGGTTAAAGGGTAAGAATGATTTGCAATTACATATTATACTAATTTACCAGGATTTTGAAATATTAGATACATATGTTTACTGAAGCTTGCGTGGCAAACACAGATATCTTGGAATTCAAATTCACTTAAGTTTCAGTGTAAGAAAAATGTTTCATATAATTTTTCTAAATGTAAAAAGTGAAAACACGCAGAAAGTAGTCCTCGTGTATGTTGCACGAAACAAAAAAATAAAACAAAACCAAGCTTGTTTTTCTCTTAATTTTTGTCTTTGAAGTTACTGAAATAAAAACAAATTCATTATTCAATATCATATAAAAAATTAAGTCTCAGGATCTTGCAAAGGAATTTCAAGTGTATCAATGTTTAAATATATTATACTTGTCGTAAGATATTAGTATTAAGCATAATATATTTTTAAAATAAAATAAAAATAAAATTATTAAGCCTAATATATTTTTAAATACTACGTTTTTTACTTGACCGTGTATAATAATTGTATTTCAACCTTACTTTATACATCATATAAGTCGCCGATGACACGTTTTTCTTAATCCAGAGCTCATCAGGCCTGCTAAGACACAACAAATATTACATAAGCCACCCTTACAACAATAGCAATAGTGTTTGTTGTATCTCAGTCGGATTGAACGAGTCATGTTGTCAGTAATGAATATGGCGAATATGATGTCGCTGGAATGTTATTATTATATATTATTTAAATGATTGAAAATACTAAGAAACTAGACAAATAACTTAGTGTTTAACACTGTAATAGTTTTAACGGTAATGTCTTATGACGAATGCAGTCATCACAATTTTCTCGCTTGTAAAAGGTGTTCGTGCCATAACATGTTGAAATACAGTATTTTAAAATGATCCTAAGCGGCAGGAATGTGTCTTATACATTGACTTTGCTACGTCAGGAACTTTCAGTAGCAGGTTTTACAAACTTGTAAAATGACATTCTGTTAATTACAACAAAACGAATTTGCCAACTTTGAAATTACATTGACGTACTTAATTGAGAATAAATAACACATAAAAAGTTAATTCATCGACGAAAGGTGCTGTTATTAATAAACTGCTTCTCATAAGTATGCACGTTTACGTCAAATACTTTTTCATATTTTCTTTTTGAATAAAATAATTTTTATAAAACTTACTGCAATATACTGGTCCGCCTGAAGCCGTTCTTTAACACTTGCAACTAAGGTCATCTGGACCAAAGGGTGTAGAAGGTAGGTAAGGAAGGTCAACCGGCTTAACGGTATCCAACCTCTCCAACATAGAATCCTGTTGATGATGCCTTCGAAACACAGAAACAATGGTGGTTAAGAACTAAGGAAACAAAACTTGCATACAAAAAATCACAATGTATGGACAAGATAATAAGTCCACAGATAAGAAACTAAATAAATGTTTATGTTTTGAAAACAAGTTTGTGAATAATTTTCTCACGTAACAATGTGGAATGAGAAAAAAAACTCATTAAAAATTAAACACATTTATTATTTTAGATTTTATAAAAATTCTAAATATTTATTTTAAAACAAATCACTGTGGTGTTACTTTCATTCATCAGGTTAAGTGAATACAACACATCATTTTGAAAAGCCAGGACGAAACTCCGAGACTCGTTGTTGACAAAGATACATGATAAACCCACAGAGAGTTAGAACTATTGTAAAGATAAATTAATAACTTGTGAGCTGAGGTTGTATCTGATAAACGAATCTTTATGATTTAGTTTTATTACCATAAACTAGGAATTTCCGGGTTTTCATTGTGGTCTGTTTTTAATGGCCTCACTATTCTAGTGAAGCCTAATACTGAATGTAACAGCTGTTGTCTATATTTGAGGCGATATCAGGTTCGTCGAACAGCTTGGTTTCAAGTATTTGGTTCTGAATATTCGCTAAGGGTTTCCGAATTGTACAGAATTCCTTTGTAAGTTATTATTTTTAACACGTGATACATACAGTCTTATAAATTACTATTCCATAAATTATACGTTCAGTTTCATTCCTTACAATTTACCTTTATCTATCTAGCTCTCGTATGTTATGTATCTCAGTTATTTTCTCGCTTTTAGAACCTAAGTCATCCTTTGCAGTTTCTCTTCCGGCGTTACAGCTTACTAATTATAAACTTACAGCCTTATTCTTTATCGTTTAAGTACTGAACTTTATATTTCCAAGTCTTGCATGTCTCAACCATTTTTACCCTAGCCTTCAATTTTTAATCATCCGATTTTTAAACTTACCTCCATTTCCGGTAATGCAAGCAAACACCATCCAACCGACTCCAAAGGCCCACAGGGTCCTATGAGTTGCGGCATAAATGGCTGAATCTGCTGTTTCAATAGTTTCGTTACCTTTGTTCCATGGGTGAATTCCCAGAACCAGGGAAAGGTTACATCCTATAGCTAGCAGCCATAGGATTAATTGTATATACTAAAATATAAAATTAACTAAATAGAGTAAACAATTAATTAAACGTTGTCGTGAATTGTAATTGTTCGAAAATTATACATCAAATACTAAAGTATGTTAAAAACATAGGAAATCTAAACACAATTGTATTCAAAATTTCCGAATTTAAACTATGTTGGCAGTCCGATGGGCAGTTCTTTTACTGATAAAAAATAATATACAAGTCTAATTAATAAAAAATTCAAGAACCTTAAAAAGTAGGATTTTCTTAAAGGTTTCTTTGTCTTTTATAATTGTCGCGCCAAACTACATGAGGGCTGTCTGCACTAGGCGTCCCTAATTTATTTGTGAAATACTAGATGAAAGACATCACAACCAACTGCTAATCAGTGAGATACATCCCATGGAGGCTGCACCAAACATTTCTTGGTGTGTTTGTTTCTTCAACAAAAAAATAAGTCTGCGTATTAACAATACTAAATCCAGGGGTTTAATTCTCGGTTGACACTGCAAATATCCCGATGTGGCTTTTTATAAGAAAAATACACACACAATCCTTGAAACAAATTATGTACTGAAAATCTTTACTTCTTAATTTGTGTTGAAGAACTTGAGTTAATTAATTAATATGAAAAATGTATATATTTCTGTATTTCATGAATATATTTCCTGAGTTTTCCGGCATCCTTTAGGTAGTTGTTGAACGTGTTTTAACCTTTCCTATAGCCTACTTTCTAACCTTTCAGCTGGAAGGGCATTATAATATGACAGTCGATCCCACTATTCATTGGTAAACGAGTAGCCCAAGAATTGGCGTTGAATGGTGATGACTAGCTGTCTTCCCTCTATTCTTTCACTTCTAAATTAGGAACGGTTAATACAGATAGCACTATGCGTAACTTTGCGCGAAATTCATATTAAACTACTTTGTAACCTAGCATGTTTCTAACATTTGGGCCAGTACGGTCGCACGTAACTATTCATAGACAAAAGTTACTTTCTTGGTTTCAGAAATATTATTCTATATGTGTAAAAATTGCATAATGGTTCAGAAGGGGGCTGGTTGCTCGTCGTCATGTGTAAAAACTGCATCATGGTTCAGAAGGGGGCTGGTTACACATCGTCATGTGTAAAAACTGCATCATGGTTCAGAAGGGGGCTGGTCACTCGTCGTCATGTGTAAAAACTGCATCATGGTTCAGAAGGGGGCTGGTTAAACGTCGTCATGTGTAAAAACTGCATCATGGTTCAGAAGGGGGAGGGTTACACGTCGTCATGTGTAAAAACTGCATCATGGTTCAGAAGGGGGCTGGTTATACGTCGTCATGATATACGCTGCTTACATCATGACATAAGTTTATAGTTTTTGACTCTCAACACGAACACAGTCAATTTTACCGACCACGTGAGCTCTTTATGATTTCTATAGAAGTTTCTGTAGAGTTAGTATTTCTTTTCACGATATTTGGCAGTTTTTCGGTTAATATGATAAGTTTTTAGTATATAAAACATCATATTTTGTGTACTGTTTTAGTTCTCTTATTAATATATGATATTTTATAAATTTCGAACATGTAGTGTATTCAGTTTTGAAAGTGTATTACCCGAAACTTTTGCAATTAGTCTACTTACACGACTTACTGGTGTGTTTCAATTCTACTTATAACTTCTGTTAATTTACGAATAAATGTTTTAATTATGGTAAGAATCGGTATCTTTAGAGGACATTAAAAGGTCAGGGATTCATTGAAAAACAAAGTCGACTTTCTTGCATAGGGAAGTTGGTGTTTGGGAAATTTTGGGTTGCCTCTGGTACATTTGAGTCAAACTTTATAAGCAAACAGACACACTCTCTTCTATTCCAATTCAATTGGTCTTATAAACACTTTTAAAATCTAAAACTAAACAGTAAATACTGGCCTATTAACACTTAACAACACATCGCAATTATTTTACTGTAAAGACCTGCATGCCCTTTTGTGTTATTCATTTTAAAACTAAAATCATTTTCTCAACTCACAGCAAGTTAAATATGGACCCAGGCGTGTCTTTTTTTGTAGTTGTGGACACTTTTCGTGAATGACAATAAGGACACTTTGGAGACATAAGAAGCCTGTAGCTTTAATCTATCTAGTCACTACAACAGTTTTTAGAGGCTTTAATCAATATTGTCAAAAGTAAAGAAGCAGTTAGCACGTGGATTTAAAGACACAGAAGTTAAACCAGTTTTACTCACAGTTCTCTAGGTGGGCTCAGCAGATAGCCCGATGAGCACGTTATAAATTTTATTTTTGATTCACAAAATAATTAAGAAAACTCACGATAAGTTTATAACGCAAAATCACACAATTGGCCAGCTGCTATCTGTCCATCTCTGGGGATTGAACCTTGTATTTCAGTATTGTAAGTCTCTAAGACCACCGTTCACCCGAAAGGTCTCTCTCCAGATCGGGATTTAGGTCATTTGCGACTTAGGAATGTCGGAGTCAGGTACTAACAACAAGTTTTCAGATGTTGACGATTCTTACTATCACTGGCTGTAAGGTTAATGGGACTAATCAAAGAATGGATGATACTACATTAGGTAGCTTTTTTTTGGTTTACATTTACCTGATTCTTGACAAAACGGTATTATGTGAACTGTAGCTCTAATGTACATGGGGAGTCAGACAAATATTTCAATGTTGCTAGCCGTCTTTCGTCTCTTCCTAACGTCGTCATTGCGTATAATTTAACAAAGGGTAATATTGTCGGAGTTAATGTGTTATTTGTTAATATACCACTGGTACGTTGCATTGGTACCCATAAAAAGTTGGAAGTTACCAAAGGAAGGTGATCGTTAAGCGATATAAGTGATGTAAAATTTGGATCTAGACCCAAACATCTCAACCTGTAACAAATTACCCCTACAGTGAAAAGTGATATAATCCCAAACAAACAGACACAGCGTGATAGATCAAAAAGCTAAACATACCGGTTTGATGTTGAACACAGACTTTTTAGCTATTTTGTAACCTATTATAAGCCCTGTGCAGAAGGCACCTAAATGAGCGTAAGGCTTATGATAAGTCAGGTCCTCAGAAGTCAGCCTTTCACTGCAGAAGAGAATCAAAATAAGTAAAAAGAAACACAATGAACATACTTTACCTATTTTTTATTTTTTTTAAATAAATTTCCCCATTAAGCTCGATGAAGTTAATTTGTATGAACATTATAATAAAGATTCTAGTACTAATACAAAATTTACGTGTACATTTCAATGGCGGAAGGTAACAGAAAAGTGATAGGCTTTACTTGATAGACACCTGAATCTATTTAATAACAGGAGGAATTGAACATGTAAAAGATATATCTCTTCAAATCTGCTACCTACGTTTTGTATGTAAGCTTTTCTGGGTTTACGGTTAAAATAAAAAAGATTGAAACTGGCGGGAGAAAATATAAACACAAATAAAACATTTCGTTAGATTTACTATGATGTTATATAGCAATTGTATTGCTTCCCCTTTAAATAAAATATACTAAATATGAATAATTATTAAGTTTTACAGTTACCTTTATTAACTGACAGCTTATTATAACTAAAATTGTTTAACTTGTAAAATAATAGTTGAGTTATGTAGTTATTTTTATAACTTATCCATGAAACATTTTTATTTGGATGTTTGTTTGTTTCGTAATATATTTTCCATAACTTCTAATAATCTAGATATAATCAAATGTTTATATTAGTTCTGAATAATATTTTTCAAGTACATTTTATGTTTTAAAACAGTGATCTGTTCAGATCTTTCTGCCTACCTTTGGTCAGCTTGAGCAAAAAGAACAGTGGGTGGGAGGACATAATAGAAGGTCAACAGTCCTGTTATTATGACCGCTAGAACAGTCAACATGCAAGACAGTAGAATTCCGAGTTTGGGTTTTCTGCAATAACACAACCCCGGTTGTCAAAAAAATATATATATATAAAAGATGCCAAAATTATAGATACCATTAGTTGTTAAAACAGAACCTTAAGTTTAAGATACCGTTAGTTGTTAAAACAGAACCTTAAGTTTTAGATACCATTAGTTGTTAAAATATAACTTTAAGTTTTAGATACCATTAGTTGTTAAAATATAACCTTAAGTTTTAGATACCATCAGCTGTTAAAATATAACCTTAAGTTTATGATTAACCAATCAAGAAGTGTACCACCATGAAACAGACGGTATGTTAACATTTTATGGAATGCCCTAGCTAGCTACTTTAATGAGATGCCTCTTTAAAAAGTTAGGTCACTTGACCCCTTTTATTTTTACATACAAATAAACTGACGAAGTCAGATAATTATTTGAGCCATACAAATGTTAAATATGCAGTCTTATTGTTGTACAATTTCAAGGATCTCTCTTCAAGTGGCTTCTTCGAGACTTTTCACGTGGTATTTTCTCATTTTTAGTTTCAACCCGAGACTTTCCAAACTCTACGTTAAAAGGCGAGCTCCCTTTTGTAACAAATGAATAAGAACGATTAATAGTAAGACATTTCCAACTCCTATATTTTTCCCCTGTCACATAAAAAGCCTATAATCAGCTTAGCTTCAGGGTCGTAAGGTAACAACACGTCGTGCACTAATGTGATAATCTTTCAATGATTATCTTATCGTTACGTGCCAGCTATCAACTATGATAAAGGTCTACTACTTGGTCCATAAGTTTGCTAGTATAACATTTACAGCCATTCAAACTAAACTGAACTTTAATTCATTGCCAATATCTGTGAAATTTATGACAGCCTCTTTAACGAACTAACTAAAAATAAATACAGCGTCTTCTGACATCGTTTTGAGTCTATATGCTTCACAAAGAAGGATGGTCCGACTAAATACTGGGTGGAAGATCTAATGTAGACAGTTTAACTAAGTACTTCTGTAATAAATGTACACGTATTTCACTTTGAAAACTAAAACCTTAACTAGCTAAAATAAAAACTCTACGAAGTTTGACTTTATGCAGTTATTATCATTCTAGAAATAAACGCCAGTGAGTGTTACTGGAAAGTTATTATTTATAATGGAAAAACCTGGCATGGCCTAGGGCGTTAAGGCGTGTGCTTCGTAATCTGAGGGTCGCGGGTTCGCGCTCGAGTCGCGCCAAACATGCTCGCCCTCCCAGCCGTGGGGGCGTTATTATGTAACGGTCAATCCCACTTTTCGTTGGTAAAAGAGTAGCCCAAGAGTTGGCGGTGGGTGGTGATGACTAGCTGCCTTTCCTCTAGTCTTACACTGCTAAATTAGGGACAGCTAGCACAGATAGCCCTCGAGTTGCTTTGTGCGAAATTCAAAACAAACATTATAATGGAAAAAAAAATAACCTCGTTCTCTGATTGGTTCATTCCATCAACACCAACAAATTTAGGTATAACTATAGAAATAATCAAAAATGAATTTCAAAAACATGATATGGGTGTAACTTTACGTTTTTACATTTGAAAAAAAAAGAACACGTGCATATATTCGTTACAAGTTATGTACGAATATTCACAATTAAAACTTAAACCTAAGTAACTATCAAATTTCTTTATATCTAGCTATTGTTTCAAAACCCAGTTATTTTGTAACGTGCGCAATGTTCAAACGACTTAATCCACTTCATATGTTTGTTTTGGAATACCATTGGTTTGATTATTTTGAAATACAAATGGTTTGCCCCCTGTAACACAGCGGAATGCCTGCGGACTTACAACGCCAAAAACCGGGTTCCGATACCCATGGTGGTAGATAGAACATACATATCCCATTCTGTAACTTTGTGTGAACTTCAAACAAACTCAGCCAATGGTTAACAAACAAACAAACCAGTGGTTTGTTTGTTTTGGAATACAATGGAAGAAGAAAAAAGTTTTGACTTGTCAAGATCAATCGTTACAAATTGAAATGACGTAATCAGTCTGTTCAAATATAAAATTTGTGATTTATACCGTAGATTCTCCATTGCGATCTCCCGAAATCATTTTGTCATAACAGCTTACCTTTGCATCAGGTACACTACTGCCATTGACACGACAAAGAGTTGCAGTTCGCAAGCCACGTACCAGGAGTGTTCTAAACACTGGAATCAAAAACAAGTCTTTCATTGAACAGGTTGTAAACACTAGTTCGTATCTGCTTGAGAAAAAATTAAATTTTTATTTGTTCCATCATATATTAAGTTTGATTATTATGATGTTGGCTGGTAACGTTTTAAATTGATACTGTCGGTTAATTACAAGAAATTGTCAGAAAGTTCAAACAACTATTTTCAACCAAACTGTCACATCTTACCAGTGTTCTATTACATGTCATATTGAGCAAATTGTTGTTTTTTTTAAATGCGGCAATTTTAAACAAAATTCCATGGAATTCACAGCACTATAATGTATAATATTTTTTTTTTCACCGAAATATGCGCAACCGTGCAGATCATCAATACATACTCTGTCTTTAGCCGAGAGAACAATGTTGTTAATAAATAACAGATTGGCCCACCATGACTTCTGACACTTGGCTACTATAGGGTCCACTGTCTCATGCCATACAGGTCCAGAACCTAAGAGTGGAAGCAACATTGCAAGTGCTATTACCGTCATGTGAGCCGGAACCATCCTGTTAAAAAACACACCAGATAATAACTGCATCACCATAAATGGAACAAAACAAACAAACATAGATAAACCTGTCATTACTTATGGTTGGCTGTAGCTTAACTATAATAATTTCAACATCATTATCAGTAAATGATTGAAAACATTTTCCTTCTCTCTTCGCATTTGTTTAGTGACGCACCTAAAGGAATATTTTGATATGTGATCAAACAAAACAACATCTAGAGTATCTAAAATGGTTTTTGGTGTATCACCTCTGTAACTAAAGTTATATTAAAAACACATACTTTTATCAGCATCTCCCAATAAACTATACATTTATTGTTTGTTTTGGAATTTCGCACAAAGCTACTCGAGGGCTATCTGTGCTAGCCGTCCCTAATTTAGCAGTGTAAGACTAGAGGGAAGGCAGCTAGTCATCACCACCCACCGCCAACTCTTGGGCTACTCTTTTACCAACGAATAGTGGGATTGACCGTCACATTATACACCCCCACGGCTGGGAGGGCGAGCATGTTTAGCGCGACGCGGGCGCGAACCCGCGACCCTCGGATTACGAGTGCACGCCTTAACGCGCTCGGCCATGCCAGGCCATACATTTATTAATTTCGTGTTTAGAAAGAAAGCCATTTTGTATATTTATATTGGTTTGTTTTGTTTTGCACGTGGGCTATCTGTGCTAATCGTTCATTATTTTGCAGGGAAGTCAGCTAGTTATCACCACCTACCGCCAACTCTTGGACTACTATTTTACAAACGAATACTGGGATTTACTGTCACATTATAACGCCCCCACAGCTGAAAGAGTGAGCATGTTTGGTGTGACGGTATATTTATATAATATTAACATATACCAGCCATTATTCAAAATTTAAAGTTAGTTGCAAAACGTCTTCATTTCTATCCTCACCATATCTGCGACCTTTCACGTATTAAAGTCCGTCATAGAAATCTAAGGGTCGCGGATTCAATTCCTCGTCTCACCAAATAAGCTCGTATTTTCATCCGTGGGGGCGTCATAATATGATCATGTGTGGTCATAATTAGCTGTCTTCCTTTTAGTCTTACACTGTTAAGTTAGAGACGGCTAGCGCAGATAGTCTTCGTGTCGGTTTGCATGAAATTCAAACAAACAAATAATCCACTTATAAAGTTATTTTTTCATTTAATTATGAGAATGAAATGTACACACAGTCTGGTTTATTGCAAGTAAGTGTAAAGGTGTCCTGTTCTACCAGATTTGATAAATCTGGAAATGTTGTGTTCACAACAACTAAAGACAATTCGGTGATGGCGATTATCTGGTTTTATCTCCACTTGTCTCTTTAAAATGTCCTTTCTTACTTGTGCTTAGTTTAACACCTTGTTAGTCTACGTTATTCATCACTGAAGCTGTCATGATATTCTTGAAACCTTATGTGATTAGCAGGAAGATAGTGAAGCATGATTAAATACATATAAAACGATCCTTCCTCCCAAATCTTGAATTAACACCAAGTTGATCATGTATTCCTGAGTACACATTATTCACGATTTTATACAACATGCTAAAGGTAAACTATTTGAAATTTTGTAATTAAATGTTACTTTATAGCTCATCATGTTTTATCGTTTTACTTCTGTAACACGCATGTGACAAGCACGGTATATATTTATGATTTTGTTTATTTATTTCAAAAGTTTTATTCAAAACTAAAGTAAAAGAACTGTTTGAAAATAGGTGTTCCTAATCAGCACCGTTATCTATCATCAACTACTGTGCTCATCGATTCACAGTTCAGCATAGTAAGAAATAGTTCAAATATGATAACATTTCTAAAATAGAAGGGTTTGGTAAAAGATTAATAATGTAATCAACTTTTTTACAAGTTATTAGACTTATCTGTAGATGTTCTATATTGGTAAACTTACCTGTATATTTTGCAAGTTAGTAGACTTATCTGTAGATGTTCTATATTGGTAAACTTACCTGTATATTTTGCAAGTTAGTAGACTTATCTGTATATGTTGTATGTTGGTAAACTTACCTGTATATTTTGCAAGTTAGTAGACTTATCTGTAGATGTTCTATGTTGGTAAACTTACCTGTATATTTTGCAAGTTAGTAGATTTATCTGTAGATGTTGTATGTTGGTAAAGTTACCTGTATATTTTGCAAGTTAGTAGACTTATCTGTAGATGTTCTATGTTGGTAAACTTACCTGTATATTTTGCAAGCTAGTAGACTTATCTGTATATGTTGTATGTTGGTAAACTTACCTGTATATTTTGCAAGCTAGTAGACTTATCTGTATATGTTGTATGTTGGTAAACTTACCTGTATATTTTGCAAGTTAGTAGACTTATCTGTAGATGTTCTATGTTGGTAAACTTACCTGTATATTTTGCAAGCTAGTAGACTTATCTGTATATGTTGTATGTTGGTAAACTTACCTGTATATTTTGCAAGTTAGTAGACTTATCTGTATATGTTATATGTTGGTAAACTTACCTGTATATTTTGCAGGCTAGTAGACTTATCTGTATATGTTGTATGTTGGTAAACTTACCTGCATATTTTGCAAGTTAGTAGACTTATCTGTATATGTTATATGTTGGTAAACTTACCTGTATATTTTGCAAGTTAGTAGACTTATCTGTATATGTTGTATGTTGGTAAACTTACCTGTATATCTTGTAAGTTAGTAGACTTATCTGTATATGTTGTATGTTGGTAAATTTACCTGTATATTTTGCAAGTTAGTAGACTTATCTGTAGATGTTCTATGTTGGTAAACTTACCTGTATATTTTGCAAGCTAGTAGACTTATCTGTATATGTTGTATGTTGGTAAACTTACCTGTATATTTTGCAAGTTAGTAGACTTATCTGTAGATGTTCTATGTTGGTAAACTTACCTGTATATTTTGCAAGTTAGTAGACTTATCTGTATATGTTATATGTTGGTAAACTTACCTGTATATTTTGCAGGCTAGTAGACTTATCTGTATATGTTGTATGTTGGTAAACTTACCTGCATATTTTGCAAGTTAGTAGACTTATCTGTAGATGTTCTATGTTGGTAAACTTACCTGTATATTTTGCAAGTTAGTAGACTTATCTGTATATGTTATATGTTGGTAAACTTACCTGTATATTTTGCAAGTTAGTAGACTTATCTGTATATGTTGTATGTTGGTAAACTTACCTGTATATTTTGCAAGTTAGTAGACTTATCTGTAGATGTTCTATGTTGGTAAACTTACCTGTATATTTTGCAAGTTAGTAGACTTATCTGTATATGTTATATGTTGGTAAACTTACCTGTATATTTTGCAAGTTAGTAGACTTATCTGTATATGTTGTATGTTGGTAAACTTACCTGTATATCTTGTAAGTTAGTAGACTTATCTGTATATGTTGTATGTTGGTAAACTTACCTGTATATCTTGTAAGTTAGTAGACTTACCTGTAGATTTTGTGAAGAAGAAGCATTAAAAGAGTTGTTTTTCGTTCTGATTCATAAGTTGGTTTCAAAATGACGTACGACGTGAGGAGTCCACTGTATAAAAATGAAATTTGAATCATAGATTACGATTTATTATTTACCAAAAATTTATCTCGGAACAAAAACTAAATATTTACATAAAGAGTGGCGACAAGTTTGTGCTATGAGAACATGTAAGTATTTAAAAAAAAATGAAAATACGATCATGACAATTTATACTGCAGAAACATTATTACATTAAGAATAATAAATATGTGTTCATAATATACTTTGTTCTGTTGTATTAATTTTTGTATATTGTTGTTGATCTAAATATTCTTTCAATGACAACAATAAAGATATATTTACAAAAGACTGTTCTTAGAGTGAAACAATATTACCAGGAAAATAAATTTATATCGATGTCTCTAAGAAACATTGAATAAATATTTTAAAAGAAAATTATAGTAATTTTGCTGAAGTTATGGATTTTAGTGAGTAAAAGGAAAATCTGTAATATTTGTTCTATTAAAACTATTTCGCTGCTCAATAACCATAGTGCTATTTTTTGTAAAGACATTATTGCAATAAGAGTAATAAAAGGCATGTTCATTGTAGTTTGTTCTTTGGAAAATTATTTGGGTAATAAAAATACAGACACATTCACAGTAATTTCTTTGAAGTTAAACATTACAGTGTTTAAAATGTTTTTCTAGTTAGAAAAATAAAGATACTTTTATGGTATTCGTCAATAATTAAAAACTACTGTGTTCATTCGAGTTTATCCTTATTTGGGAACCAAACAAAGTGTAAAGGTTTCTCATGAAAAATCGTCTAATTGTTGTTTTTAAATCAACTGGTTACAATCAGTTACACTACGTTCGTGCTATTCAGTTAAACAACAAACTGATAGTTTAAAATGAACGTTTTCCAAGGAAAGGAACGAAACTCCTTTTTATTTTACACAACTCATTCTAATTAAAGCGTCAATGGAAAATCTGATTATAATCAAATTTTGAAACAAGAGAAATAAGTTACTTCTTTTCAATAATATTTTATGATTTATTCTTTCTACAGTACTGAGAAACATGAAGCATCTTTGACATCAAAGTAAATATTATATCAGATCCAAACAACGAATGTTTATTTACATCAGAATAAAATGCTTTATTTGCAAAATACGTTTGAATTTATTTCATTACAGTCTTTAATCACTTGGAGAGGAAGAGTGTTTTGCACTAATCATCAATTAATTATCTGGAGAGGAAGAAAGTGTCTATTACTAATCATCAGTTATTTACCTGGAGAGGAAGAATGTGTCTAGGGCAAGAGTAGAACTGAGGAAAGGCTGAAACGCCAATTCACCGGAAAAACTCACAGCTTTCAACAGCTGTCCTGAAAAAAACAACAACCAGATAAATTAACATATCTATATGTTTTGGCTTTTTACGTAGGTTTCGCACGTGTATCATTTCTAAGAAGCGAGAAACTTATAAAGGAGTTTTTTTTATATTTTAATTAAGCTAATAGGTTTAAGATTACCTTTAGATATTCGTTTGTACTTGTGTATGAAATAGCCACTTCTTAACAAGAAAATATAACTAATAACTGAAATTACCCATGGTCAAAAGCAAGATCAACTATACAGTATTTTTAGCTTTGATATACAAATAAAAGGTTGGTTTTATGAGTATTTATTCTTAATTAAACCTAACGGGTAAGATGCTCGTCCAAAACTTTACTTATATAAAGTATAGTTGGGTGATATTGCTGGTTAAATAATTGTGTCACTTTTGCACATGTATTTACAAATTCTTTGTTAACACAACTGCTCAGAATTCGTGTGATTTAACACGATTTGATTTACACACTAGAGGAGTTTAGCATTGGTCAGAAGATAAGTTTTAATTCTTCAAATTATAAATGTTTTTCACAGTGCATTTATTTGTGCAGGAAGCGTGACGCTGATTTAATATTGAATTTCTGATCACAGAGGGAGCAAGTGTCTTTGTAGCTACCATTGTTGTGGTTTTGTTTGTATATCTATTTTTAACACTAAATACTTGTTATGGATAAGTTGATATTAATATTGTTGCTTTTATTCCTATTAGATGCTTAAAATACCTGTTACCGGCCTTCAACCATCACTTCAGTGTTCTTCTGAAATTTGATTTAACTCAAGCTATCTGTTTACATAATAGATTGTTACGAAAATTAACTGTTACCTGTAAGGCATAATTAAATGCAATGTTATGACTGGTTGATGGTTTGTTGCGAAGGGTTTTGATATTAAAAACAAATAAACTTGAATCCTGAGACCTTTGAGAAAGCTCACTCCGAAACACGTGTCTAAAAACAGACATTTTATAATATGAGATTCATTTTTGGAATTTATTTGGTTAACTATTATTTAAATATAATACATATGGTCCTATGAATGTAGGAGAAAACAAGCATGGCCTAAAAGAGGTAAAAGTTACTTTAGTGTTTGAATAGGAGCGGTTTAGCTGTCATGATCACAATAATATAATGACTCAACACTCAAAGACTAACCTTAAGCTACTTTCTTGTTGTCATATTTGTTATTGTTGATGTTGGGTTACGGGTGTTACGGTTATCCTAAGACTTGCCAATATGGTCGTATACTAATTTAAGAGAAATTAATTCACCGTTTACTATAAATGAACCATCTGTGAATAAACATTTGAATTATACTGTATTCATGAACTAACTACCAAGTAAAGTTGACAACAGTTTCTTCAAATATTAATTAAAATTAAAATGTTTTTAATCGATTAAAAAGTCATTTTACGTCTTTAGGAGAAGTGAAAAACTATCGTGAAATATTGGATTATCCTTGGAATTGTTAAATTAAAGTAACACCGGCACAGCAGCCTTTCTGTATGATAATCTTTGTTCACTAATAAATAAAAATAGTTTACTAAAATCCACGAAACAAGGCAAAAATAGAACTAGAAATCTGCGTTAACAATAACATATAGGCTTAACTTTGACAATACTAATCCTTGAAGTCAACCATTACAAAACCCCTTGTCGATGTGTTTCAAAAACTGATAACACGTTGATACAGACCACACAAGGGAAGTTCATGTAACCATTGTAGATTTTGAACAATATATTCATGTGTAATTGGAACATAATAACAATATTTTCTGAAGAAATTTCTTTTCACGGGTGTTTCTAGCATTAAGGGGCCAGAAAAATATGTTTCGCTAATCAGATGATGACCACATCTAATAGATAACCTATAAGCAGTAAACAAACCATAACCTGCTTAATAGAGTAACAAATGTTTACCTTTTATACAAACATATATTAGTTTTAGCTGTCTCATGCTCTATGAGCTGACATTTATCTAAAATATGTATTTATTTGTTAAGCACTCAATATAATTAAAATAACAATTTTAAACAACCACACGTACGGAAAATCTGGTATTTGATACACAAGAAGATGTTTCCTGATATAATCCACGTCATACTGAGAGCTCTGAGACCATGCAGACCTTCTAGTTTGTCCAAAGATGTTTTGGTTTCCAGGACTCTGGAAATGTTACTGTTAACCGACAGAGATGTCAGTATTCTGGTGAATGTGCCTGAAAAGACGTGTTCATAGTATTTAATAATATAATGAATGTCTATCAAAACAGCAATATTAGATCACGTTCCATTTGATTACATTCACGTGTATACATTTAACAAGTTTCTAATGAAAAATAGGTCTCCAGGTCTTTTTCACAAGACAAAACCTCTCTATAAAAGCAACACAACACGTGTAATGCAACCTAAAATCAGCGACGAATCGCTAACAACACTTTCTAGTTCTAGCAGGGAACAAACATGATTTTTTCGAATTAAATTATGAATACAATTGACTCTCTGTGTATATATAAAGATTATAGGGTATATATATATATATATATATACAAACTAGACCTTTCTATAAGATGTACAAAACACCTGGACGAAGAATGAAACGAAACTGTTGTTAATAAGTTCCAGTATATAGACTGAATTAAAAACCAAATTATCGGACGTGATGTACACACGAAAATATCGAATCGGAGCCTTAGTTAACGAATCGAATTGGAGCCTTACTTAACAAATCGAATTGGAGCCTTACTTAACAAATCGAATTGGAGCCTTACTTAACAAATCGAATCGGAGCCTTACTTAACAAATCGAATTGGAGCCTTACTTAACAAATCGAATTGGAGCCTTACTTAACAAATCGAATCGGAGCCTTACCTAACAAATCGAATTGGAGCCTTACTTAACGAATGGAATCGAAGCCTCAATTCCAATTTGCAATTGAATCTCGAAGCTTCACAGGGCCATTCATTTATATATATATACATATACACATATATATCTACATAAATATATTTACATATCTACATATACACACATATATCTAGATATCTACATATATATATCTCCACATATCTACAGGTATACATCTACATATCCTGTAGATAAACTGTTATACAGTTTTGTTTAGAAACTTCTGTTACTGAATGGAAGTTAAATAATCATTATTCCAACCACATTTAATTACTACCATTTCAAACTGTTTGTGGTGTCTTTTCTCTTGGTTCATGTAACACCAACAGCTCACCCAGATTGTCTTCCAAATGTATTTTTGATATTATCAGAATCGAATTATATGTTTCTTTAAAATATAAATAATTGCAGTAAGCTCAATTATCTAGTTGAAGTACAAGTGCTATACACAGAGAGTTATCATTTATATATTATTACTGTACTGAATTAGAATACGAAGTTATCATTTATATATTATTAACGTAGTGAATTAGAATACGAAGTTATCATTTTTATATTATGAACGTAGTGAATTAGAATAGGAAGTTATCATTTTTATATTATTAACTTAGTGAGTTAGAATAGGAAGTTATCGTTTTTATATTATGAACGTAGTGAATTAGAATACGAAGTTATCATTTTTATATTATTAACGTAGTGAATTAGAATACGAAGTTATCATTTTTTTATATTATTAACGTAGTGAATTAGAATACGAAGTTATAATTTTTATATTATTAACGTAGTGAATATGAATTTCGCTCAAAATTACACGAGAGCTATCTGCTTTAAGAGTCCCTAATGTAGTAGTGAAAAACAAGAGAAAAGGCAGGTAGTTATCACCATAAACTGTCAACTAGTGGGCTACTCCATAATAAACGAATAGCGCGATTTACTGTAACATTATAACACACTAATCGCTGAAAAAGCGATCATGATTGGTGGGACCGGATATTCGAATCTGAGACCATCTGTTTGCGAGTTAAGCGTTCTAAAGACCTTGCCATGCCGAACCATATTACTAAGAACTCACTAACCATCTTGCCATGCCGAGCTATATTACCAAGAACTCACTAACCATCTCGCTATGCCGAACCATGTTACTAAGAGCTCATACATTAAAAACGATTTTAGAAGTGAATTCTTATTTTCATCAGAAAATTCACATCAGCAAATTTTTTCGAGAAGATAATGAAATTTGACACTTAGCGGAATGTAAGAAGTTCTTTGACAAGAAAGAATCACGAACGTTTAACATCGGAAAATGTTTTCAAACGCTACAGAATTTCAAAACGAGGGTGGTGAATTTGTTTGTTTTGAATTTCGCGCTGAGCTATTAGAGAGCTATGTGCGCTAATCATCCCTAATTTAACAGTGTAAGACTAGAGGGAAGGGAGCTTGTCATCACCACCCACCGCCAACTCTTGGGCTACTTCTTTACCAACGAATAGAAGGATTAACCGTCACATTATAACGTTTTCACTACTGAAAGGGCGAGCATGTTTGGTGCGACCGGGATTTGAACCCGTGACCTCGGATTTCGAGTCGAACGCCTTACCGCGCTTGACTATGCCGGACCAGGCTTGTCAGTTAGATCTCAAAGTGTTACTTTCTACTTACAAAAAATAATAGAATTTCTGAGACATAATAATTTGTTTATGGCTGATAAGTATAGTTGAAACGGTTGTCACTACAGAGTTTATTGATCAATGAAATAAGTTTAACATTTTTTTCACTTTACTTTTGAGAGAAGTCTGCGAACTCTGATTTTTTTCTTTACATGATTTTTAATGTAAAATTTATGTTATTCTCACCTATAACAGCCACAGTTTACATTTTACCAAGTTCAGATTGTGCATACTAACCTCGTGGCGTATGTTTGTTCCTTATCGGGTTCTTGTAGTAATAAAATAACAATATGTCATAGGCAGTTCCAACTAGAATAAATATTCCCAAAATTCCAAAAACGCACCTGAAATTACCAATAACAAAATATCTTTAAAATTGTTTTCAAATGCAATAAAGAGAAACATAATTAATTATTTGAAAATCTAGAAATAATATTTGTTTTTTACAAAAATTTCAAAAGTGAAATTCATGGAAGTTGATTGGAGAAACAAAAGGTGTTGCACATACTTATTGAATGTATATTGTAACTAATATATAAATACTGGGTATGCTTACATTGCAAAGAATATCTATATTCGAATCAAGAGACCAAGTCCTCAGTATATATAAATATTGTGACTCTTTATAATTAACATTTCATTCAATAAAGTTCAAGTAACAAATTCGGGTGTATAAAGTTGAGGAATAAAGTTCAAGTATAAAGTTGAAGTAACAAATTCGGGTGTATAAAGTCGAGGAATAAAGTTCAAGTATAAAGTTGAAGTAACAAATTCGGGTGTATAAAGTTGAGGAATAAAGTTAAAGTATGAAGTTGAAATAAAAAGTTGAAGAATAAAGTTTAAGTATAGTTTTTCTAATCCAATTTTCACATTTAAATTTATGAAAACATTTATTTGTTTGCTAGTAAGCGCAAACTTTATATAATATGCTATTTGAACTGTAGCCACGACTGGTAGAGAAACTCTGTTTTTTGTGCTACAAGACTAGAGATTTATTTTTGATCCACTACGGGCGAAAGAGTCTATAGAGCAAACTCTATAATATTTGAGTGATTCCTTAAGTGTACAACATTTATAAAACTGAGAAACAGGGAAGTAGTTGATCTCACTCTAAACACCTCACAACCAATAATATCCCATTCTTTATTAAAGCCAGAAACTACTATATCCCACACGAAAGACTCCCAGCCAATAGCACCCCATTTGTTATTAAAACCAAGAAACTATTAGATCTCATTCTAAATACCTCACAACCAATAATACCCCATTCTTTACTAAAACCAGGAAACTAGTAGATCCCACTTTAAAGATCTCACAACAACAGCTCCCCATTCTTTACTAAAACCAGGAAACTGGTAGATCCCACTTTAAAGATCTCACAACCAACAGCTCCCCATTCTTTACTAAAACCAGGGAACTGGTAGATCCCACTTTAAAGACCTCACAACCAACAGCTCCCCATTTTTTACTAAAACCAGGAAACAATCAATTGCTTCCCATTCTTCAGTCTTCTTCAAGAAAAACCAATGTTTACTCTCATGCTATATTAATCACCAAGTATATTCACGTAAATTGTTTAAATCAAGTTTAATAGTAGCTCACATAATGGCTATTTGACTGCTGTTTATATCCGCTGATGCTTCTGTTTCGCAGTGAGGAACTGACACGGTGAATCCATACGAACCTATCACTGAAACAATAGAAATGAATGACTTTTTCACAATCAGTTATGTTGTAGTTTGGTGGTGTGACGTAAAATAAATATTAATTCAAATTAACTGAGATGTCAATTTTTTTCTAATGATCAAAACACAAATTAGTATTTTTTTTTACAATAAAATAATAAAACTATGACATTGTAGTAAGGTCCGCGAGAAATCTTATCCACTGGGTTTGGTAAATTACGTAAAATATTCTACGTTAGAGGAAATAAAATTACGCCTCTCATGGCATTCACTGTCGTTATGATTTTACTCAAACAGAAAAGAATTAATATAAGGCCAAGTTAAATAATCCTTAAGCTTATTGAACCTAACACTAACGTCTCGTGATGACGTGGACAAGATCTTCGGACGAGCAGGTAGAAGGTATGCATACTCCCAGTCGAAATGATAAGAAGTAGAAAAAATGTGCCTTATCGCTAATGAGCGATAGAATCTGGAAAACAAAATAATATTAAACATGAAAGTAAAAAAATATTAAAATTGGTATTTTCATTACATGTATACAAACGCATTACTATAATATATTGATAACAATAAAATACTAATGTTTTAAAAAAACCTGTCAACCAGTATTTCAACACCTTTGATTAATTGTAGCTTTTAAAATTATCTTATTCATCAGGTTATTACTGCTCAGTAATATCACAACTTAAAATAATAAAAATTAATTATGAATCGTTAAAATTTGTACACGTTTAGCCGAGTGATAACTTGATGATATCTTATGAGCGATAAATACTATTTTTATACTATTCTACTATCCATACACTGTTTGCAATAAACCCCCTACATATACTTAGAAGAAAGCATCAGTTTCCGCATTTCTTTAATACACTCTCTATCATTAAATGTGTTTGGTTTGGTTTGAATTTAGCGCAAAGCTACTTGAGGGCTATCTGCACTAACCGTCCCTAATTTAGAAGTGTATGACGAGAGGGAAGGTAGCTAGTCATCACCATCTACCGCCAACTCTTTTACCAACGAGTATTGGGTTTGACCGTCACATTATAACGAACTCATGGCTTAAAAGGCGAGCATATTTGGTGTGACAGGGATTTGAACCCGCAACCCTCAGATTACAAGTCGAGTGCCTTAACCAGCTGGCCATGCCGGGCCTATTAAAGGCGTTCTTTGATGGCTGTCTTCATTTCTACTCTATAACATAAAATTTGTACCGGAAACGTTCAGAGTCATATGTGTTAAACTATTACAGTCGTGCATTCAAAACTCTCATGACATTATTTCTTTACTGAAGTTAATTTTGGTCCTATGTCCAAAACTACCTAGTTTTATTTGACCCTGTATCATACAATAACATTCATTATTTTATTTATAAAAGATAGAACATTTTTTGTATATAATATGTGATCACAAGAGTTCTAAACTTTGTGAAAAACTAAATTTACTTATGTTATTTTTTTTATACTTGCAACTTACGTTGTCGTTAGAGAAGGGGTGGACTGACCTCTATCGAATTAACATACAGGCCGCCTACACCCCAGTGTACAACGAATCCTCGTCAGCTACCCAAGTTGAAATATTATGGTTCGTGAAATTAGCAGAATAGAGGCAAGGTTGAGATATTATTATTACCAAAGAGTTCCTTAATCTAGTGCCCAATCAACGTGGGTCAAATATTATTATCAAATAGTTCCTTAATCTGGTGCCCAATCAAACTACGTACCTTCGCTGATTTAGTAAAGTTTTCAAATAATTTTAGTCGATGATGAACAGTATAGTATCGAGGTTTGGGTGGCAATGGTGGGTGGAATTCAACAGCACAGTATTGGCCACTGAAATATCTCTCCGTCTGATTGGTCCTCTTGTTAAATTCGCTTGCTTCCACATTCAAACATTCCTCAAACGATCCAAATGACGTCAGTGCACCTAGCAAGACTCCTCCACCAGGTTTCCCAAACGCATCTAGCACTAAGATTAAACAAAACAAAACTGCAAATTATTGGATAATTTAAAAAAAGAACTCACCCCACGTAATAAAGAACAATTACATCGAACAAAGGGACCGATATAGAAAGAAGAGACAGGGAATGACCTAAAAAATAGTTAATTTGTAAAAACTTCTGGATCAGAAAGTGAGAGTAAGAATTATTCAGTTTTGAGACGTGTCGCACGTCACATTTTCTAAATAATTGTAAAACAACGAATTTTAGCTACCTTGAATAACTATGTAGTTTAAGTCTTTCTGAACAAACGATAATTTGATGGAGAATGCTTTAGTTAGAACTAAAGTAGAACCATCACAATTTATTACGTGAGTTTAGTGATAACAAAATGGTAGAGTGAAGTTTTCGAAAGTGCGTCTAATTGATTCTTAAAACTCTTCAATGTTTACATTTCACAGTGGAGAAATCATTAAAGGATTGGATTTCTCTCGGTGTACACAGCAGATAGCCAAATATGACTTTGTTCCATGGATACCTCTCGGTGTACACAGCAGATAGCCAAATGAAACTTTGTTCTATGGATTCCTCTCGGTATACAAAGCAGATAGCCCGATGTGGCTTTGTTTTATGGATTCCTATCGGTGTACACAGCAGATAGTCCAATGTGGTTCTGTTCTATGGATTCCTCTCGGTGCACATAGCAAATAGCCAAATGAAACTTGACAGCCCGAAATAACAAAAAAATGTTATTTAATTTATAAACAATTGTTTCCAACATTTGATCCGTAACGTAGTTTCTTCGTTATTTATAAAGATCAGTTTACTAAAAAATAAACGAAACATGAATTTCAAGAGTTGGATGCCTGGATAAAATGAATTATACATATCATATTAAAAAAACAAAAAAAAGAAATTCAAAAAGTGTGTGCTTGGATTGAATGAATTACATACAAGAGATTACAATAAAACACACGAAACATGAATTTCAAGAGCTGAATGCTTGGATTGAATGTATTACATAGAACAGATTACTATAAAACACATGAAACGTAAATTTCAAGAGTTGTATGCTTGGATTGAATGAATTACACAGAACAGATTACGAAACGACAAACGAAACATGAATTTCAAGAGTTCTATGCTTCAATTAAATGAATTACATAGAACAGATTACTATAAAACACACGAAACATAAAATTTTAAAAGTTGTATTCTTGGATTAAATGAATTACATGGAACAGATTACGAGACGACACACGAAACATGAATTTCAACCATTGTATGCACAGATTGAATGAATTACACAGAAAACGTTACCAGAAAACACACGAAACATGAATTTCAGAAGTTATATGCTTAGATTTAATGAATTACACTGAAGTAATTACAAGAAAACACACGAAACATGAATTTCAAAAGTTGCACGCTTGGATTCAATCAGTTGCATTGAACAGGTTACTGGAAAACAGACGAAACATGAATTTCAAGAGTTGTATGCTTAGATTGAATGAATTATACAAAACAGTTCACGAAAAAGCACACAAAACATCAATTTCAACAGTTGAATGCTTGGATTGAATTAATTACATCAAACATATTTGCAAATACACACGAAACACGAATTTCAAGAGTTGTATGCTTGGATTGAATGCATTACAAAAACAAATTACAAGACGACACAAGAAACATAAATTTCAAGAGTTGTTTGCTTAGATTAAATGAATTACATTAAAAAAGGTTACTAGAAAACAGACAAAAAGTGAATTTTAAAAATTGTATGCTCAGATTGAATGAATTACATTGAACAGATTACTAAAAACACACGAAACATGAATTTCAAGAGTTCTATGCTTAGATTGAATGAATTACACAGAAAAAATTGCATGAAAACACACGACACATGAATTTTAAGAGTTGCATTCTTGGATTCAATAAATTGCACAGAACAGATTACTACAAAACACACGAAACATGAATTTCAAGAGTTGTATGCTTGGATTGAATGAATTACACAGAACAGATTACGAAACGACAAACGAAACATGAATTTCAAGAGTTCTATGCTTAGATTGAATGAATTATACAGAACATATTACATAAAGACACACGAAACATGAATTTTAAGAGTTGCAAGCTTGGATTCAATAAATTGCATAGAGCAGATTACTAGAAAACACACGAAGCATGAATTTCAAGAAATGTATGCTTGTATTGGATAAATTACACAGAATAGATTACTAGAAAAGACACGAAACATAAATTTCAAGAGCTGAATGCTTGGATTGAATGAATTGCATAAAAGAGATGACGAGAAATGCACGAAACATGAATTTCAACATTTATATGCTAAGATTGCATGAAATACATGAAACAGATTACACGAAAACACACGAAACATAAATTTCAAGAGTTGAATGCATGGATTCAATTAAATGCATAGAACACATTACGAAACGACACAAGAAACATAAACTTCAAGAGTTGTTTGCTTAGATTGAATGAATTACACAGAACAGGTTTCTAGAAAACAACCGAAACATGAATTTCAAGAGTTGTATGCTTGGATTGCATGAATTACCTAGAAAAAAATACTGAAAAACAGACAAAACATGAATTTCAAAAGTTGTATGCAAGAATTATATGAATTACAAAAACAGATTATTACAAAACGCACAAAACATAAATTTCAAGAGTTGAATGCTTTAGAATTACATAAAATTACATTTAGAATTACATAAAACAGATCACTAAAAATGCACGAAACATGAAGTTCAAGAGTTCTATGCTTAGATTGAATGAATTACAAAAAATAGATCAAATGATCAAATGATCAAATGAAAACACACGAAACATAAATTTCAAGATGTGCATGCCTGGATTCAATGAATTGCACAGAACAGATTACTACGAAACACACGAAACATGAATTTCAAGAGTTGTATGCTTAGATTGAATGAATTACATAAAACAGGTCACTGGAAAACAGACGAAATATGAATTTCAAAAGTTGTATGCTTAGATTGAATGAATTACATAGAACTGATTACTAAAAAAACACGAAACATGAATTTCAACAGTTGTATGCTTGGATTGAATGAATTACATTGAACAGACTACAAAACGACACACGAAATATATGCTTAGATTGAATGAATTACATTGAAAATAATACTAGAGAACACACAAAAAATCAATTAGAAGACTTGTATGCTTAGATGGAATGAATTACAGAAAACAGTTTACTAAAAACACACGAAACACAAATTTAATGAGTTCTATGCTAGGATTGAATGAATTACATGGAACAGATTACATGAAAACACACGAAAGATGAATTTTAAGAGTAGCATGCTTGGATTCAATGAATTGCATAGAACAGATTACTGGAAAGAGACGAAACATACATTTGAAGAGTTGTATGTTTGGATTGGATGAATTACATAGAAGAGATTACTAGAAAACACACGAAACATGAATTTCAAGAGTTGTATGCAAGGATTCAATGAATTACATGGAACAGATTATTAGAAAACACACTAAACATGAATTTAGAAAGTTGAATGTTTGGATTGAATGAATTACAAAAAATAGATGACTAAAATGCACGAAACATGAATTTCAAGGATTGTATGCTTAGATTGTATGAATTACAAAGAACAGATTACATAAAACACACGAAAGTGGAATTTCAAGGGTTGTATGCTTGGATTGAATGCATTACATAAAACAGAGTACGAGACGACATAAGAAACAAAAATTTCAAGAGTTGTTTGCTTGGATTGCATGAATTACCTAGAAAAAAATACTGAAAAACAGACAAAACATGAATTTCAAAAGTTGTATGCAAGAATTATATGAATTACAAAAACAGATTATTACAAAACGCACAAAACATAAATTTCAAGAGTTGAATGCTTTAGAATTACATAAAATTACATTTAGAATTACATAAAACAGATCACTAAAAATGCACGAAACATGAAGTTCAAGAGTTCTATGCTTAGATTGAATGAATTACAAAAAATAGATCAAATGATCAAATGAAAACACACGAAACATAAATTTCAAGATGTGCATGCCTGGATTCAATGAATTGCACAGAACAGATTACTACGAAACACACGAAACATGAATTTCAAGAATTGTATGCTTAGATTGAATGAATTACATAAAACAGGTTACAAGAAAACAGACGAACATGAATTTTAAGAATTGTATGCACAGATTGAATGAATTACATTAAACAGATTACTAAAAACACACGAAATATTAATTTCAGGAGATATATGCTTAGATTTAATGAACTACTTAGAACAAAATACATGAAAACACACGAAACATGAATTTTAAGAGTTCCATGCTTGGATTCAATGAAATGCATAGAATTGATTACTAGAAAACACACGAAACAAAAATTTCAAGAGTTGAATGCTTGGATTGAATGAATTACATAAAACTGATTACAAGACGACACAAGAAACACGAATTTAAAAACAGTTCTTTGCTTAGATTGAACGTATTACCTGGAACAGGTTGCTATAAAACAAATGAAACATGAATTTCAAGATTTGTATGCGTAGATTGCATGAATTACACACAATAAATTACTAAAAACCAAACGAAACATAAATTTCAAAAGTTTAATGCTTAGATTGAGTGACTTACACAGAACAGATTACTAGAAATTACACGAATCACAAATTTCAAAAGATGTACGCTTGAATTAAATGAATTACATAGAACAGATTATTAGAAAACACACGAAACATGAATTTAAAGAGTTGAATTCTTGGATTGAAAGAATTACATTGAACAGGTCACTGAAAAACACACGAAACATGAATTTCAACAGTTTTATGCTATGATTGAATGAATTACACAGAACAAATTACATGAAAACACACGAAACACAAATTTCAAGAGTTGTATCCTTGGATTGGATCAAATACACAGAAAAGGTTACTAGAAAAAACACGAAAGTAGAATTTCAAGAGTTGTATGCTTGGATTAAATGCATTACATAAAACAGATGACTAGAAATGCACGAAACATGAATTTCAAGAGTTGAATGCTTGAATTGGATGAATTACATAGAACAGATTACTAGAAAACATATAAAACATAAATTTCAATAGTTGTATGCTTGGATTCAATAAATTACATAGAAAATATTTGTAAAAACACACGAAACATGAATTTCAACAATTGAATTCCTGGATTAAATGAATTACATGAAACAGATTTCTAAAAAACACACGAAACACAAATTTGAAGAGTTGTATGCTTGGATTGAATAAATTACATAGAACAGATTACATGAAAATACACGAAACATGAATTTCAAGAGTTGCATGCTTTGATTCAATTATTTGAATAAAACAGATTACTACAAAACACACGAAACATGAATTTCAAGAGTTATATGCTTGGAATAGATTAATTACATCGAACAGATTACAAGACGACAGAAGAAACATGAATTTCAAAAGGTCTTTGCAGAGATTGAATAAATTACATAGAATAGGTACATAGAAAACAGACGAAACATGAATTTCAAGAGTTGTATGCTCAGACTGATTGAATTACACAGAACAGTTTACCAAAAAACACACGAAATATGAATTTCAAAAGTTGAATGTTGGATTGAATAAATTACATAAAACAAATTACTAAAAATGCACGAAACATGAATTTCAAAAGTTGAATGCTTGGATTGAGTAAATTACATAAAAGAAATTACTAAAAATGCATGAAAAACGAATTTGAAGAGTTGTATGCTTGGATTGGATGTATTACATGGTACAGAGTACAAGTAAACACACGAAAAATGAATGTCAAGAGTTCTATGCTTGGATTGAATGATTTACCAAGAACAGATTACATGAAAGCACACGAAACACAATATAAAAAGTTAAATGCTTGGATTGAATGCATTAAATAGAACAGATTACGAGACTACTGAAAAAACATGAATTTCAAAAGTTGTTTGCCTTAGATTGAATGAATTACAAAGAACAAGTCACTTGAAAACAGATGAAACATGAATTTCAAGAGTTCTATGCTCAGATTGAATGAATTACATAGAACAGATTACCAAAAAACACACAAAACATAAATTTCAAGAGTGGAATGCTTGGATTGAATAAATTACATAAAACAAATTAATAAAAATGCACGAACCATGAATTTCAAAAGAAGCTTGGATTGCATGAATTACATAGAAAAGATGACTAGAAAACAGACGAGACACTAATTTCAAGAGTTGTATGCTGGAATTGAATGAATTACATGGAACGGATTATTAAACAACACACAAAATATAAATTTCAAGAGTTGAATGCTAAGTTTCAGTGAATTACACAGAACAGATTACATGAAAACAAACGTGTTACGTTTTTTATGCGGACTGAACGCAACAGAAAGACACAGATAGCAGCTTGTATAATTTATTATAATGATCTACTTATGTGATAGACACAAAATAAATTATCTAATAGCAATAACAGATATCCAGTTTCAACCTTCAAAACCACTTATAATACAAAAAGGTACTGGCCTGTGCTTAATAATATGATCCAGAATAAGTGTCCAAATCCGAAATCCAAAGTTCTAATCTAGGCGGTGAATTTAGTCCCACGGAGAAATTTTCGAAGTTTGAATGGGTAATTTCAAACAAAAATTCACAGTCCAATACGTATTGACTTTCGGTATAATCTGTAATCCGACTGAATTGTAAAGATTGACGGAATAAAAATTTCACCACTTTAGTCGATCTAGCTCTATTCACAAATTCAGTTTAAACTTTCACAAACGAGACAAACTTCTTGATCCGAGTAAAATGGATGATGACTTCCCTCGCATCGCCGTCTGTTTATATACTAATCGCGTAGCTTCCCAGAATTCCACAGTACAAACACCAGGCCAATACAAGTGATCAATCTACCTAGTTTTAAAAATTTCTACATGAATAATTCTAAATGAATTTTAACTAATTCTAAAATGTTATTTTAAATGAATAACATATTTTTTTTGGTTTAAACTTCGAAAAAATAATATAAATATGGAAATATAATAGATATGGGAATGCAAACACGACATGACATGGTTTTCGTTTACATAACATTTACATAACACTCTCGACATGGTTGTCGTTTACATAACATTTACATGATATTTACATAACAACACGAAACATAAATTTCAAGATTTGCATGCTTTGATTCAATGAATTGCATAGAACAAATTACTACGAAACATGATTTTCAAGAGTTGCATGCTGGGATTCAATAAATTACATTAAACAGATCATTAGAAAACACAAGAAACGTGATTTTGAAGAGTTGAATGCTTGGATTAGATGAATAACATAAAACAGATAACTAGAAATTTACGAAACACGAATTTCAAGGTTTGTATGCTTAGACTGTAAGAATTAAAAACAACAGATCACATGAAAACACACGAAACATGAATTTCAAGATTTGCATGCTTGGATTCAATGAATTGCATAAAACAGGTTACAAAAACAGACGAAACATGAATATCAAGAGTGATATGCTTAGATTAAATGAATTGCACAGAAGAGATTACAAGAAAACATACTAAACATGAATTTCAAGAGTTGTATGCTTAGATTGAATAAATTACACAGAACAGGTTACTAGAAAACAGACGAAACATGAATTTCAAGAATTGTATGCTTAGATTGAATGAATTACATTGAACTGGTAACCAAAAAAACACACGAAACATGAATAAAATGAGTTGTATGCTTGGATTAAATGAACTACATTGAACAAATAACGAAACGACACACGAAACATGAATTTCAAGAGTTGTATGCTTAGATTGAATGAATTACATTGAACATAATATCAGAAAAAACACAAACCATGAATTTCAAGAGTTGTATGCTGAGATAGAATGAATTACAGAAAACAGTTTACTAAAAAACACACGAAACATATATTTCAAGAGTTCTATGCTAGTATTGAATGAATTACAAGGAAAAGATTACATGGAAACACACGAAAGATGACTTTTAAAAGTTGCATGCTTGGATTCAATGAATTGCACAGAACAAATTACTAGAAAAGACACGAAACATGAATTTCAAGAGTTGTATGCTGGGATTATATAAATTACATTGAACAGATTATTAGAAAACACACGAAACATGAATTTGAAGAGTTGAATGTTGAATTGAATGAACTAAATATAACAGATGACTAAAAATGCCCAAAACATCAATTTCAAGAGTTGTATGCTTAGATTGAATGAATTACACAAAACAGATTACATGAAAACGCACGAAACATGAATTTAAAAAGTTGTATGCTTAAATTGAATAAATTACATAGAACAGGTTACCAGGAACAAAATGAAACATGAATTTCAAGAATTGTATACATAGATTGAATGAAATACATGGAACTGATAACTACAAAAACACACGAAACATGAATTTTAAGAGTTGTATGCTTGGATTGAATGAATTACATTGAACAGATAACGAAACGACACACGAAACATGAATTTAGAGAGTTGTATGCTTAGACTGAATGAATGACATTGAACATAATACAACAAAAGCACCCCCATGAATTTCAAGAGATGTATGCTTGGATGGAATGAATTACACAAAACAGTTTACTAAAAAACACACGAAACATAAATTTTAAGTGTTACATGCTTGGATTCTATGAATTGCATAGAACAGATTACTAGAAAACACACGAAACATGAATTTCAAGAGTTGTATGCTTGGAATTCGTGAATTACACAGAACAGATTACATGAAAACACACGAAACATAATTTTCAAGAGTTGAATGCTTGGATTAAATGAATTGCATATGACAGTTAACTGGAAAACACACGAAACATGAATTTCAAAATTTGTGTGCTAAGATTGCATGAATTACATAGAACAGATTACATGAAAATACACGAAACATGAATTTCAGGATTTTCATGCTTGGATTCAATACATTGCACAGAACAAATTACTAGAAAACACTTGAAACATGACTTTCAAAAATTGTATACCTGGATTGGATAAATTACAATTAACAGATCATTAGAAAACACAAGAAACATTAATTTCAAAGGTTGTATGTTTTGATTGAATGAATTACATGGAAGAGATTACATAAAACAAACGAAACATGAATTTGGAGAGTTCTATGCTTGGATTGAATGAATTATAAAGAACAGATTACATGAAAGCACACGAAACATAATTTAAAGAGTTAAATGCTTGGATTGAATGAATTACATCAAACAGATTACTACAAAACATACGAAACATGAATTTCAAGAGTTGTATGCTTAGATTGAATAAATTACATTCAACATGTTACTAGAAAACACACGAAACATAAATTTCAGGAGTTCTATGTTTGGATTGAATAAATTACATGAAACAAATTACATGAAAACACACAAAAGATGAATTATAAGAGTTGCATGCTTGGATTGAATTAATTGCATAGAACAGATTACTAGAAAACACACGAATCATGATTTTCGAGAGTTGTATGCTGGGATTCAATAAATTGCATTGAACAGATCATTAGAAAACACACGAAACATGAATTTGAAGAGTTGAATAGTTGAATTAAATGAATTACATAAAACGGATGACTAGAAATGCACGAAACATGAATTTCAAGGTTTGTATACTTAGATTGTATGAATTACAAACAACATATCGCATGAAAACAAACGAAACATGAATGTCAAGAGTTGTGTGCAAACATTCAATGAATAAAATTAAACAGATTGTTGAAAAACACACGGAAAATGAATTTGAATAGTTGAATGCTTAGATTGAATGAATTACATAAAACAGATGACTAGAAATGCACTAAACATGAATTTAAAAACTTGTATGCTTAGACTGTATGAATTACAAAGAACATATTACAATAAAACACACGAAACATGAATTTTAAGAGTTGCATGCTTAGATTGAATAAATTACATAGAACAGAATACAAAAAACACACGTAAATGAATTTCAAGAGATGTATGCTTGTATTAAATGAATTCCATAGGACAGATCACAAGACGACATACAAAACATGAATTTGAAGAGTTATATGCTCAGACTGAATCAATTGCATTGAACAGGTTACTAGAAAATAGACGAAACATGAATTTCAAGAGTTGTATGCTTAGATTGAATGAATTACACAGAACAGTTTCTTTAAAAAAATACATGAATTTCAAGAGTTCTATGATTGGACTGAATGAATTACACAAAAAAGATTGTTAGAAAACACACGAAACATGAATTTAAAGAGTTGTATGCTTGGATTGAATGAATTACATCGTACTGATTTCTCGAAAACTTCCGAAAAATGAATTTAAAAAGAGTTGAATGTGCGGATTAAATGAATTACATAAAACAGATGACTAAAAATGAACGAAACATGAATTTCAAAAGTTGTATGGTTAGATTCAATAAATTACATGGAAAAGATTAAATAAAAACATTCGAAACATGAATTTCAGTAGTTGTATGCTGGGATTGCATGAATTACATTAAACATATGACTAAAACATACAAAATATGAATTTCAAGAGTTGTATGCTTAGATTGAATGAATTACATGGAACAGATTACCAGAAAAAACACGAAACATGGATTTCAAGAGTTACATGCTTGGATTGGATGAATTACACAGAACAGATTACTAGAAAACACATGAAACATCAATTTCAACAATTGTATGCTTGGATTGAATGAATTACATAGAACAGATTTGTAATAAACACACGAAACATCAATTTCAACAGTTGTGTGCTTGGATTAAATGAATTACATAGAACATATTTGTATAAAACACACAAAACATCAATTTTAAGAGTTGCAAGCTTGGATTCAATAAATTGCATAGAGCAGATTACTAGAAAACACACGAAGCATGAATTTCAAGAAATGTATGCTTGTATTGGATAAATTACACAGAATAGATTACTAGAAAAGACACGAAACATAAATTTCAAGAGCTGAATGCTTGGATTGAATGAATTGCATAAAAGAGATGACGAGAAATGCACGAAACATGAATTTCAACATTTATATGCTAAGATTGCATGAAATACATGAAACAGATTACACGAAAACACACGAAACATAAATTTCAAGAGTTGAATGCATGGATTCAATTAAATGCATAGAACACATTACGAAACGACACAAGAAACATAAACTTCAAGAGTTGTTTGCTTAGATTGAATGAATTACACAGAACAGGTTTCTAGAAAACAACCGAAACATGAATTTCAAGAGTTGTATGCTTGGATTGCATGAATTACCTAGAAAAAAATACTGAAAAACAGACAAAACATGAATTTCAAAAGTTGTATGCAAGAATTATATGAATTACAAAAACAGATTATTACAAAACGCACAAAACATAAATTTCAAGAGTTGAATGCTTTAGAATTACATAAAATTACATTTAGAATTACATAAAACAGATCACTAAAAATGCACGAAACATGAAGTTCAAGAGTTCTATGCTTAGATTGAATGAATTACAAAAAATAGATCAAATGATCAAATGATCAAATGAAAACACACGAAACATAAATTTCAAGATGTGCATGCCTGGATTCAATGAATTGCACAGAACAGATTACTACGAAACACACGAAACATGAATTTCAAGAGTTGTATGCTTAGATTGAATGAATTACATAAAACAGGTCACTGGAAAACAGACGAAATATGAATTTCAAAAGTTGTATGCTTAGATTGAATGAATTACATAGAACTGATTACTAAAAAAACACGAAACATGAATTTCAACAGTTGTATGCTTGGATTGAATGAATTACATTGAACAGACTACAAAACGACACACGAAATATATGCTTAGATTGAATGAATTACATTGAAAATAATACTAGAGAACACACAAAAAATCAATTAGAAGACTTGTATGCTTAGATGGAATGAATTACAGAAAACAGTTTACTAAAAACACACGAAACACAAATTTAATGAGTTCTATGCTAGGATTGAATGAATTACATGGAACAGATTACATGAAAACACACGAAAGATGAATTTTAAGAGTAGCATGCTTGGATTCAATGAATTGCATAGAACAGATTACTGGAAAGAGACGAAACATACATTTGAAGAGTTGTATGTTTGGATTGGATGAATTACATAGAAGAGATTACTAGAAAACACACGAAACATGAATTTCAAGAGTTGTATGCAAGGATTCAATGAATTACATGGAACAGATTATTAGAAAACACACTAAACATGAATTTAGAAAGTTGAATGTTTGGATTGAATGAATTACAAAAAATAGATGACTAAAATGCACGAAACATGAATTTCAAGGATTGTATGCTTAGATTGTATGAATTACAAAGAACAGATTACATAAAACACACGAAAGTGGAATTTCAAGGGTTGTATGCTTGGATTGAATGCATTACATAAAACAGAGTACGAGACGACATAAGAAACAAAAATTTCAAGAGTTGTTTGCTTGGATTGCATGAATTACCTAGAAAAAAATACTGAAAAACAGACAAAACATGAATTTCAAAAGTTGTATGCAAGAATTATATGAATTACAAAAACAGATTATTACAAAACGCACAAAACATAAATTTCAAGAGTTGAATGCTTTAGAATTACATAAAATTACATTTAGAATTACATAAAACAGATCACTAAAAATGCACGAAACATGAAGTTCAAGAGTTCTATGCTTAGATTGAATGAATTACAAAAAATAGATCAAATGATCAAATGAAAACACACGAAACATAAATTTCAAGATGTGCATGCCTGGATTCAATGAATTGCACAGAACAGATTACTACGAAACACACGAAACATGAATTTCAAGAATTGTATGCTTAGATTGAATGAATTACATAAAACAGGTTACAAGAAAACAGACGAACATGAATTTTAAGAATTGTATGCACAGATTGAATGAATTACATTAAACAGATTACTAAAAACACACGAAATATTAATTTCAGGAGATATATGCTTAGATTTAATGAACTACTTAGAACAAAATACATGAAAACACACGAAACATGAATTTTAAGAGTTCCATGCTTGGATTCAATGAAATGCATAGAATTGATTACTAGAAAACACACGAAACAAAAATTTCAAGAGTTGAATGCTTGGATTGAATGAATTACATAAAACTGATTACAAGACGACACAAGAAACACGAATTTAAAAACAGTTCTTTGCTTAGATTGAACGTATTACCTGGAACAGGTTGCTATAAAACAAATGAAACATGAATTTCAAGATTTGTATGCGTAGATTGCATGAATTACACACAATAAATTACTAAAAACCAAACGAAACATAAATTTCAAAAGTTTAATGCTTAGATTGAGTGACTTACACAGAACAGATTACTAGAAATTACACGAATCACAAATTTCAAAAGATGTACGCTTGAATTAAATGAATTACATAGAACAGATTATTAGAAAACACACGAAACATGAATTTAAAGAGTTGAATTCTTGGATTGAAAGAATTACATTGAACAGGTCACTGAAAAACACACGAAACATGAATTTCAACAGTTTTATGCTATGATTGAATGAATTACACAGAACAAATTACATGAAAACACACGAAACACAAATTTCAAGAGTTGTATCCTTGGATTGGATCAAATACACAGAAAAGTTTACTAGAAAAAACACGAAAGTAGAATTTCAAGAGTTGTATGCTTGGATTAAATGCATTACATAAAACAGATGACTAGAAATGCACGAAACATGAATTTCAAGAGTTGAATGCTTGAATTGGATGAATTACATAGAACAGATTACTAGAAAACATATAAAACATAAATTTCAATAGTTGTATGCTTGGATTCAATAAATTACATAGAAAATATTTGTAAAAACACACGAAACATGAATTTCAACAATTGAATTCCTGGATTAAATGAATTACATGAAACAGATTTCTAAAAAACACACGAAACACAAATTTGAAGAGTTGTATGCTTGGATTGAATAAATTACATAGAACAGATTACATGAAAATACACGAAACATGAATTTCAAGAGTTGCATGCTTTGATTCAATTATTTGAATAAAACAGATTACTACAAAACACACGAAACATGAATTTCAAGTGTTATATGCTTGGAATAGATTAATTACATCGAACAGATTACAAGACGACAGAAGAAACATGAATTTCAAAAGGTCTTTGCAGAGATTGAATAAATTACATAGAATAGGTACATAGAAAACAGACGAAACATGAATTTCAAGAGTTGTATGCTCAGACTGATTGAATTACACAGAACAGTTTACCAAAAAACACACGAAATATGAATTTCAAAAGTTGAATGTTGGATTGAATAAATTACATAAAACAAATTACTAAAAATGCACGAAACATGAATTTCAAAAGTTGAATGCTTGGATTGAGTAAATTACATAAAAGAAATTACTAAAAATGCATGAAAAACGAATTTGAAGAGTTGTATGCTTGGATTGGATGTATTACATGGTACAGAGTACAAGTAAACACACGAAAAATGAATGTCAAGAGTTCTATGCTTGGATTGAATGATTTACCAAGAACAGATTACATGAAAGCACACGAAACACAATATAAAAAGTTAAATGCTTGGATTGAATGCATTAAATAGAACAGATTACGAGACTACTGAAAAAACATGAATTTCAAAAGTTGTTTGCCTTAGATTGAATGAATTACAAAGAACAAGTCACTTGAAAACAGATGAAACATGAATTTCAAGAGTTCTATGCTCAGATTGAATGAATTACATAGAACAGATTACCAAAAAACACACAAAACATAAATTTCAAGAGTGGAATGCTTGGATTGAATAAATTACATAAAACAAATTAATAAAAATGCACGAACCATGAATTTCAAAAGAAGCTTGGATTGCATGAATTACATAGAAAAGATGACTAGAAAACAGACGAGACACTAATTTCAAGAGTTGTATGCTGGAATTGAATGAATTACATGGAACGGATTATTAAACAACACACAAAATATAAATTTCAAGAGTTGAATGCTAAGTTTCAGTGAATTACACAGAACAGATTACATGAAAACAAACGTGTTACGTTTTTTATGCGGACTGAACGCAACAGAAAGACACAGATAGCAGCTTGTATAATTTATTATAATGATCTACTTATGTGATAGACACAAAATAAATTATCTAATAGCAATAACAGATATCCAGTTTCAACCTTCAAAACCACTTATAATACAAAAAGGTACTGGCCTGTGCTTAATAATATGATCCAGAATAAGTGTCCAAATCCGAAATCCAAAGTTCTAATCTAGGCGGTGAATTTAGTCCCACGGAGAAATTTTCGAAGTTTGAATGGGTAATTTCAAACAAAAATTCACAGTCCAATACGTATTGACTTTCGGTATAATCTGTAATCCGACTGAATTGTAAAGATTGACGGAATAAAAATTTCACCACTTTAGTCGATCTAGCTCTATTCACAAATTCAGTTTAAACTTTCACAAACGAGACAAACTTCTTGATCCGAGTAAAATGGATGATGACTTCCCTCGCATCGCCGTCTGTTTATATACTAATCGCGTAGCTTCCCAGAATTCCACAGTACAAACACCAGGCCAATACAAGTGATCAATCTACCTAGTTTTAAAAATTTCTACATGAATAATTCTAAATGAATTTTAACTAATTCTAAAATGTTATTTTAAATGAATAACATATTTTTTTTGGTTTAAACTTCGAAAAAATAATATAAATATGGAAATATAATAGATATGGGAATGCAAACACGACATGACATGGTTTTCGTTTACATAACATTTACATAACACTCTCGACATGGTTGTCGTTTACATAACATTTACATGATATTTACATAACAACACGAAACATAAATTTCAAGATTTGCATGCTTTGATTCAATGAATTGCATAGAACAAATTACTACGAAACATGATTTTCAAGAGTTGCATGCTGGGATTCAATAAATTACATTAAACAGATCATTAGAAAACACAAGAAACGTGATTTTGAAGAGTTGAATGCTTGGATTAGATGAATAACATAAAACAGATAACTAGAAATTTACGAAACACGAATTTCAAGGTTTGTATGCTTAGACTGTAAGAATTAAAAACAACAGATCACATGAAAACACACGAAACATGAATTTCAAGATTTGCATGCTTGGATTCAATGAATTGCATAAAACAGGTTACAAAAACAGACGAAACATGAATATCAAGAGTGATATGCTTAGATTAAATGAATTGCACAGAAGAGATTACAAGAAAACATACTAAACATGAATTTCAAGAGTTGTATGCTTAGATTGAATAAATTACACAGAACAGGTTACTAGAAAACAGACGAAACATGAATTTCAAGAATTGTATGCTTAGATTGAATGAATTACATTGAACTGGTAACCAAAAAAACACACGAAACATGAATAAAATGAGTTGTATGCTTGGATTAAATGAACTACATTGAACAAATAACGAAACGACACACGAAACATGAATTTCAAGAGTTGTATGCTTAGATTGAATGAATTACATTGAACATAATATCAGAAAAAACACAAACCATGAATTTCAAGAGTTGTATGCTGAGATAGAATGAATTACAGAAAACAGTTTACTAAAAAACACACGAAACATATATTTCAAGAGTTCTATGCTAGTATTGAATGAATTACAAGGAAAAGATTACATGGAAACACACGAAAGATGACTTTTAAAAGTTGCATGCTTGGATTCAATGAATTGCACAGAACAAATTACTAGAAAAGACACGAAACATGAATTTCAAGAGTTGTATGCTGGGATTATATAAATTACATTGAACAGATTATTAGAAAACACACGAAACATGAATTTGAAGAGTTGAATGTTGAATTGAATGAACTAAATATAACAGATGACTAAAAATGCCCAAAACATCAATTTCAAGAGTTGTATGCTTAGATTGAATGAATTACACAAAACAGATTACATGAAAACGCACGAAACATGAATTTAAAAAGTTGTATGCTTAAATTGAATAAATTACATAGAACAGGTTACCAGGAACAAAATGAAACATGAATTTCAAGAATTGTATACATAGATTGAATGAAATACATGGAACTGATAACTACAAAAACACACGAAACATGAATTTTAAGAGTTGTATGCTTGGATTGAATGAATTACATTGAACAGATAACGAAACGACACACGAAACATGAATTTAGAGAGTTGTATGCTTAGACTGAATGAATGACATTGAACATAATACAACAAAAGCACCCCCATGAATTTCAAGAGATGTATGCTTGGATGGAATGAATTACACAAAACAGTTTACTAAAAAACACACGAAACATAAATTTTAAGTGTTACATGCTTGGATTCTATGAATTGCATAGAACAGATTACTAGAAAACACACGAAACATGAATTTCAAGAGTTGTATGCTTGGAATTCGTGAATTACACAGAACAGATTACATGAAAACACACGAAACATAATTTTCAAGAGTTGAATGCTTGGATTAAATGAATTGCATATGACAGTTAACTGGAAAACACACGAAACATGAATTTCAAAATTTGTGTGCTAAGATTGCATGAATTACATAGAACAGATTACATGAAAATACACGAAACATGAATTTCAGGATTTTCATGCTTGGATTCAATACATTGCACAGAACAAATTACTAGAAAACACTTGAAACATGACTTTCAAAAATTGTATACCTGGATTGGATAAATTACAATTAACAGATCATTAGAAAACACAAGAAACATTAATTTCAAAGGTTGTATGTTTTGATTGAATGAATTACATGGAAGAGATTACATAAAACAAACGAAACATGAATTTGGAGAGTTCTATGCTTGGATTGAATGAATTATAAAGAACAGATTACATGAAAGCACACGAAACATAATTTAAAGAGTTAAATGCTTGGATTGAATGAATTACATCAAACAGATTACTACAAAACATACGAAACATGAATTTCAAGAGTTGTATGCTTAGATTGAATAAATTACATTCAACATGTTACTAGAAAACACACGAAACATAAATTTCAGGAGTTCTATGTTTGGATTGAATAAATTACATGAAACAAATTACATGAAAACACACAAAAGATGAATTATAAGAGTTGCATGCTTGGATTGAATTAATTGCATAGAACAGATTACTAGAAAACACACGAATCATGATTTTCGAGAGTTGTATGCTGGGATTCAATAAATTGCATTGAACAGATCATTAGAAAACACACGAAACATGAATTTGAAGAGTTGAATAGTTGAATTAAATGAATTACATAAAACGGATGACTAGAAATGCACGAAACATGAATTTCAAGGTTTGTATACTTAGATTGTATGAATTACAAACAACATATCGCATGAAAACAAACGAAACATGAATGTCAAGAGTTGTGTGCAAACATTCAATGAATAAAATTAAACAGATTGTTGAAAAACACACGGAAAATGAATTTGAATAGTTGAATGCTTAGATTGAATGAATTACATAAAACAGATGACTAGAAATGCACTAAACATGAATTTAAAAACTTGTATGCTTAGACTGTATGAATTACAAAGAACATATTACAATAAAACACACGAAACATGAATTTTAAGAGTTGCATGCTTAGATTGAATAAATTACATAGAACAGAATACAAAAAACACACGTAAATGAATTTCAAGAGATGTATGCTTGTATTAAATGAATTCCATAGGACAGATCACAAGACGACATACAAAACATGAATTTGAAGAGTTATATGCTCAGACTGAATCAATTGCATTGAACAGGTTACTAGAAAATAGACGAAACATGAATTTCAAGAGTTGTATGCTTAGATTGAATGAATTACACAGAACAGTTTCTTTAAAAAAATACATGAATTTCAAGAGTTCTATGATTGGACTGAATGAATTACACAAAAAAGATTGTTAGAAAACACACGAAACATGAATTTAAAGAGTTGTATGCTTGGATTGAATGAATTACATCGTACTGATTTCTCGAAAACTTCCGAAAAATGAATTTAAAAAGAGTTGAATGTGCGGATTAAATGAATTACATAAAACAGATGACTAAAAATGAACGAAACATGAATTTCAAAAGTTGTATGGTTAGATTCAATAAATTACATGGAAAAGATTAAATAAAAACATTCGAAACATGAATTTCAGTAGTTGTATGCTGGGATTGCATGAATTACATTAAACATATGACTAAAACATACAAAATATGAATTTCAAGAGTTGTATGCTTAGATTGAATGAATTACATGGAACAGATTACCAGAAAAAACACGAAACATGGATTTCAAGAGTTACATGCTTGGATTGGATGAATTACACAGAACAGATTACTAGAAAACACATGAAACATCAATTTCAACAATTGTATGCTTGGATTGAATGAATTACATAGAACAGATTTGTAATAAACACACGAAACATCAATTTCAACAGTTGTGTGCTTGGATTAAATGAATTACATAGAACATATTTGTATAAAACACACAAAACATCAATTTTAAGAGTTGCAAGCTTGGATTCAATAAATTGCATAGAGCAGATTACTAGAAAACACACGAAGCATGAATTTCAAGAAATGTATGCTTGTATTGGATAAATTACACAGAATAGATTACTAGAAAAGACACGAAACATAAATTTCAAGAGCTGAATGCTTGGATTGAATGAATTGCATAAAAGAGATGACGAGAAATGCACGAAACATGAATTTCAACATTTATATGCTAAGATTGCATGAAATACATGAAACAGATTACACGAAAACACACGAAACATAAATTTCAAGAGTTGAATGCATGGATTCAATTAAATGCATAGAACACATTACGAAACGACACAAGAAACATAAACTTCAAGAGTTGTTTGCTTAGATTGAATGAATTACACAGAACAGGTTTCTAGAAAACAACCGAAACATGAATTTCAAGAGTTGTATGCTTGGATTGCATGAATTACCTAGAAAAAAATACTGAAAAACAGACAAAACATGAATTTCAAAAGTTGTATGCAAGAATTATATGAATTACAAAAACAGATTATTACAAAACGCACAAAACATAAATTTCAAGAGTTGAATGCTTTAGAATTACATAAAATTACATTTAGAATTACATAAAACAGATCACTAAAAATGCACGAAACATGAAGTTCAAGAGTTCTATGCTTAGATTGAATGAATTACAAAAAATAGATCAAATGATCAAATGATCAAATGAAAACACACGAAACATAAATTTCAAGATGTGCATGCCTGGATTCAATGAATTGCACAGAACAGATTACTACGAAACACACGAAACATGAATTTCAAGAGTTGTATGCTTAGATTGAATGAATTACATAAAACAGGTCACTGGAAAACAGACGAAATATGAATTTCAAAAGTTGTATGCTTAGATTGAATGAATTACATAGAACTGATTACTAAAAAAACACGAAACATGAATTTCAACAGTTGTATGCTTGGATTGAATGAATTACATTGAACAGACTACAAAACGACACACGAAATATATGCTTAGATTGAATGAATTACATTGAAAATAATACTAGAGAACACACAAAAAATCAATTAGAAGACTTGTATGCTTAGATGGAATGAATTACAGAAAACAGTTTACTAAAAACACACGAAACACAAATTTAATGAGTTCTATGCTAGGATTGAATGAATTACATGGAACAGATTACATGAAAACACACGAAAGATGAATTTTAAGAGTAGCATGCTTGGATTCAATGAATTGCATAGAACAGATTACTGGAAAGAGACGAAACATACATTTGAAGAGTTGTATGTTTGGATTGGATGAATTACATAGAAGAGATTACTAGAAAACACACGAAACATGAATTTCAAGAGTTGTATGCAAGGATTCAATGAATTACATGGAACAGATTATTAGAAAACACACTAAACATGAATTTAGAAAGTTGAATGTTTGGATTGAATGAATTACAAAAAATAGATGACTAAAATGCACGAAACATGAATTTCAAGGATTGTATGCTTAGATTGTATGAATTACAAAGAACAGATTACATAAAACACACGAAAGTGGAATTTCAAGGGTTGTATGCTTGGATTGAATGCATTACATAAAACAGAGTACGAGACGACATAAGAAACAAAAATTTCAAGAGTTGTTTGCTTGGATTGCATGAATTACCTAGAAAAAAATACTGAAAAACAGACAAAACATGAATTTCAAAAGTTGTATGCAAGAATTATATGAATTACAAAAACAGATTATTACAAAACGCACAAAACATAAATTTCAAGAGTTGAATGCTTTAGAATTACATAAAATTACATTTAGAATTACATAAAACAGATCACTAAAAATGCACGAAACATGAAGTTCAAGAGTTCTATGCTTAGATTGAATGAATTACAAAAAATAGATCAAATGATCAAATGAAAACACACGAAACATAAATTTCAAGATGTGCATGCCTGGATTCAATGAATTGCACAGAACAGATTACTACGAAACACACGAAACATGAATTTCAAGAATTGTATGCTTAGATTGAATGAATTACATAAAACAGGTTACAAGAAAACAGACGAACATGAATTTTAAGAATTGTATGCACAGATTGAATGAATTACATTAAACAGATTACTAAAAACACACGAAATATTAATTTCAGGAGATATATGCTTAGATTTAATGAACTACTTAGAACAAAATACATGAAAACACACGAAACATGAATTTTAAGAGTTCCATGCTTGGATTCAATGAAATGCATAGAATTGATTACTAGAAAACACACGAAACAAAAATTTCAAGAGTTGAATGCTTGGATTGAATGAATTACATAAAACTGATTACAAGACGACACAAGAAACACGAATTTAAAAACAGTTCTTTGCTTAGATTGAACGTATTACCTGGAACAGGTTGCTATAAAACAAATGAAACATGAATTTCAAGATTTGTATGCGTAGATTGCATGAATTACACACAATAAATTACTAAAAACCAAACGAAACATAAATTTCAAAAGTTTAATGCTTAGATTGAGTGACTTACACAGAACAGATTACTAGAAATTACACGAATCACAAATTTCAAAAGATGTACGCTTGAATTAAATGAATTACATAGAACAGATTATTAGAAAACACACGAAACATGAATTTAAAGAGTTGAATTCTTGGATTGAAAGAATTACATTGAACAGGTCACTGAAAAACACACGAAACATGAATTTCAACAGTTTTATGCTATGATTGAATGAATTACACAGAACAAATTACATGAAAACACACGAAACACAAATTTCAAGAGTTGTATCCTTGGATTGGATCAAATACACAGAAAAGGTTACTAGAAAAAACACGAAAGTAGAATTTCAAGAGTTGTATGCTTGGATTAAATGCATTACATAAAACAGATGACTAGAAATGCACGAAACATGAATTTCAAGAGTTGAATGCTTGAATTGGATGAATTACATAGAACAGATTACTAGAAAACATATAAAACATAAATTTCAATAGTTGTATGCTTGGATTCAATAAATTACATAGAAAATATTTGTAAAAACACACGAAACATGAATTTCAACAATTGAATTCCTGGATTAAATGAATTACATGAAACAGATTTCTAAAAAACACACGAAACACAAATTTGAAGAGTTGTATGCTTGGATTGAATAAATTACATAGAACAGATTACATGAAAATACACGAAACATGAATTTCAAGAGTTGCATGCTTTGATTCAATTATTTGAATAAAACAGATTACTACAAAACACACGAAACATGAATTTCAAGAGTTATATGCTTGGAATAGATTAATTACATCGAACAGATTACAAGACGACAGAAGAAACATGAATTTCAAAAGGTCTTTGCAGAGATTGAATAAATTACATAGAATAGGTACATAGAAAACAGACGAAACATGAATTTCAAGAGTTGTATGCTCAGACTGATTGAATTACACAGAACAGTTTACCAAAAAACACACGAAATATGAATTTCAAAAGTTGAATGTTGGATTGAATAAATTACATAAAACAAATTACTAAAAATGCACGAAACATGAATTTCAAAAGTTGAATGCTTGGATTGAGTAAATTACATAAAAGAAATTACTAAAAATGCATGAAAAACGAATTTGAAGAGTTGTATGCTTGGATTGGATGTATTACATGGTACAGAGTACAAGTAAACACACGAAAAATGAATGTCAAGAGTTCTATGCTTGGATTGAATGATTTACCAAGAACAGATTACATGAAAGCACACGAAACACAATATAAAAAGTTAAATGCTTGGATTGAATGCATTAAATAGAACAGATTACGAGACTACTGAAAAAACATGAATTTCAAAAGTTGTTTGCCTTAGATTGAATGAATTACAAAGAACAAGTCACTTGAAAACAGATGAAACATGAATTTCAAGAGTTCTATGCTCAGATTGAATGAATTACATAGAACAGATTACCAAAAAACACACAAAACATAAATTTCAAGAGTGGAATGCTTGGATTGAATAAATTACATAAAACAAATTAATAAAAATGCACGAACCATGAATTTCAAAAGAAGCTTGGATTGCATGAATTACATAGAAAAGATGACTAGAAAACAGACGAGACACTAATTTCAAGAGTTGTATGCTGGAATTGAATGAATTACATGGAACGGATTATTAAACAACACACAAAATATAAATTTCAAGAGTTGAATGCTAAGTTTCAGTGAATTACACAGAACAGATTACATGAAAACAAACGTGTTACGTTTTTTATGCGGACTGAACGCAACAGAAAGACACAGATAGCAGCTTGTATAATTTATTATAATGATCTACTTATGTGATAGACACAAAATAAATTATCTAATAGCAATAACAGATATCCAGTTTCAACCTTCAAAACCACTTATAATACAAAAAGGTACTGGCCTGTGCTTAATAATATGATCCAGAATAAGTGTCCAAATCCGAAATCCAAAGTTCTAATCTAGGCGGTGAATTTAGTCCCACGGAGAAATTTTCGAAGTTTGAATGGGTAATTTCAAACAAAAATTCACAGTCCAATACGTATTGACTTTCGGTATAATCTGTAATCCGACTGAATTGTAAAGATTGACGGAATAAAAATTTCACCACTTTAGTCGATCTAGCTCTATTCACAAATTCAGTTTAAACTTTCACAAACGAGACAAACTTCTTGATCCGAGTAAAATGGATGATGACTTCCCTCGCATCGCCGTCTGTTTATATACTAATCGCGTAGCTTCCCAGAATTCCACAGTACAAACACCAGGCCAATACAAGTGATCAATCTACCTAGTTTTAAAAATTTCTACATGAATAATTCTAAATGAATTTTAACTAATTCTAAAATGTTATTTTAAATGAATAACATATTTTTTTTGGTTTAAACTTCGAAAAAATAATATAAATATGGAAATATAATAGATATGGGAATGCAAACACGACATGACATGGTTTTCGTTTACATAACATTTACATAACACTCTCGACATGGTTGTCGTTTACATAACATTTACATGATATTTACATAACAACACGAAACATAAATTTCAAGATTTGCATGCTTTGATTCAATGAATTGCATAGAACAAATTACTACGAAACATGATTTTCAAGAGTTGCATGCTGGGATTCAATAAATTACATTAAACAGATCATTAGAAAACACAAGAAACGTGATTTTGAAGAGTTGAATGCTTGGATTAGATGAATAACATAAAACAGATAACTAGAAATTTACGAAACACGAATTTCAAGGTTTGTATGCTTAGACTGTAAGAATTAAAAACAACAGATCACATGAAAACACACGAAACATGAATTTCAAGATTTGCATGCTTGGATTCAATGAATTGCATAAAACAGGTTACAAAAACAGACGAAACATGAATATCAAGAGTGATATGCTTAGATTAAATGAATTGCACAGAAGAGATTACAAGAAAACATACTAAACATGAATTTCAAGAGTTGTATGCTTAGATTGAATAAATTACACAGAACAGGTTACTAGAAAACAGACGAAACATGAATTTCAAGAATTGTATGCTTAGATTGAATGAATTACATTGAACTGGTAACCAAAAAAACACACGAAACATGAATAAAATGAGTTGTATGCTTGGATTAAATGAACTACATTGAACAAATAACGAAACGACACACGAAACATGAATTTCAAGAGTTGTATGCTTAGATTGAATGAATTACATTGAACATAATATCAGAAAAAACACAAACCATGAATTTCAAGAGTTGTATGCTGAGATAGAATGAATTACAGAAAACAGTTTACTAAAAAACACACGAAACATATATTTCAAGAGTTCTATGCTAGTATTGAATGAATTACAAGGAAAAGATTACATGGAAACACACGAAAGATGACTTTTAAAAGTTGCATGCTTGGATTCAATGAATTGCACAGAACAAATTACTAGAAAAGACACGAAACATGAATTTCAAGAGTTGTATGCTGGGATTATATAAATTACATTGAACAGATTATTAGAAAACACACGAAACATGAATTTGAAGAGTTGAATGTTGAATTGAATGAACTAAATATAACAGATGACTAAAAATGCCCAAAACATCAATTTCAAGAGTTGTATGCTTAGATTGAATGAATTACACAAAACAGATTACATGAAAACGCACGAAACATGAATTTAAAAAGTTGTATGCTTAAATTGAATAAATTACATAGAACAGGTTACCAGGAACAAAATGAAACATGAATTTCAAGAATTGTATACATAGATTGAATGAAATACATGGAACTGATAACTACAAAAACACACGAAACATGAATTTTAAGAGTTGTATGCTTGGATTGAATGAATTACATTGAACAGATAACGAAACGACACACGAAACATGAATTTAGAGAGTTGTATGCTTAGACTGAATGAATGACATTGAACATAATACAACAAAAGCACCCCCATGAATTTCAAGAGATGTATGCTTGGATGGAATGAATTACACAAAACAGTTTACTAAAAAACACACGAAACATAAATTTTAAGTGTTACATGCTTGGATTCTATGAATTGCATAGAACAGATTACTAGAAAACACACGAAACATGAATTTCAAGAGTTGTATGCTTGGAATTCGTGAATTACACAGAACAGATTACATGAAAACACACGAAACATAATTTTCAAGAGTTGAATGCTTGGATTAAATGAATTGCATATGACAGTTAACTGGAAAACACACGAAACATGAATTTCAAAATTTGTGTGCTAAGATTGCATGAATTACATAGAACAGATTACATGAAAATACACGAAACATGAATTTCAGGATTTTCATGCTTGGATTCAATACATTGCACAGAACAAATTACTAGAAAACACTTGAAACATGACTTTCAAAAATTGTATACCTGGATTGGATAAATTACAATTAACAGATCATTAGAAAACACAAGAAACATTAATTTCAAAGGTTGTATGTTTTGATTGAATGAATTACATGGAAGAGATTACATAAAACAAACGAAACATGAATTTGGAGAGTTCTATGCTTGGATTGAATGAATTATAAAGAACAGATTACATGAAAGCACACGAAACATAATTTAAAGAGTTAAATGCTTGGATTGAATGAATTACATCAAACAGATTACTACAAAACATACGAAACATGAATTTCAAGAGTTGTATGCTTAGATTGAATAAATTACATTCAACATGTTACTAGAAAACACACGAAACATAAATTTCAGGAGTTCTATGTTTGGATTGAATAAATTACATGAAACAAATTACATGAAAACACACAAAAGATGAATTATAAGAGTTGCATGCTTGGATTGAATTAATTGCATAGAACAGATTACTAGAAAACACACGAATCATGATTTTCGAGAGTTGTATGCTGGGATTCAATAAATTGCATTGAACAGATCATTAGAAAACACACGAAACATGAATTTGAAGAGTTGAATAGTTGAATTAAATGAATTACATAAAACGGATGACTAGAAATGCACGAAACATGAATTTCAAGGTTTGTATACTTAGATTGTATGAATTACAAACAACATATCGCATGAAAACAAACGAAACATGAATGTCAAGAGTTGTGTGCAAACATTCAATGAATAAAATTAAACAGATTGTTGAAAAACACACGGAAAATGAATTTGAATAGTTGAATGCTTAGATTGAATGAATTACATAAAACAGATGACTAGAAATGCACTAAACATGAATTTAAAAACTTGTATGCTTAGACTGTATGAATTACAAAGAACATATTACAATAAAACACACGAAACATGAATTTTAAGAGTTGCATGCTTAGATTGAATAAATTACATAGAACAGAATACAAAAAACACACGTAAATGAATTTCAAGAGATGTATGCTTGTATTAAATGAATTCCATAGGACAGATCACAAGACGACATACAAAACATGAATTTGAAGAGTTATATGCTCAGACTGAATCAATTGCATTGAACAGGTTACTAGAAAATAGACGAAACATGAATTTCAAGAGTTGTATGCTTAGATTGAATGAATTACACAGAACAGTTTCTTTAAAAAAATACATGAATTTCAAGAGTTCTATGATTGGACTGAATGAATTACACAAAAAAGATTGTTAGAAAACACACGAAACATGAATTTAAAGAGTTGTATGCTTGGATTGAATGAATTACATCGTACTGATTTCTCGAAAACTTCCGAAAAATGAATTTAAAAAGAGTTGAATGTGCGGATTAAATGAATTACATAAAACAGATGACTAAAAATGAACGAAACATGAATTTCAAAAGTTGTATGGTTAGATTCAATAAATTACATGGAAAAGATTAAATAAAAACATTCGAAACATGAATTTCAGTAGTTGTATGCTGGGATTGCATGAATTACATTAAACATATGACTAAAACATACAAAATATGAATTTCAAGAGTTGTATGCTTAGATTGAATGAATTACATGGAACAGATTACCAGAAAAAACACGAAACATGGATTTCAAGAGTTACATGCTTGGATTGGATGAATTACACAGAACAGATTACTAGAAAACACATGAAACATCAATTTCAACAATTGTATGCTTGGATTGAATGAATTACATAGAACAGATTTGTAATAAACACACGAAACATCAATTTCAACAGTTGTGTGCTTGGATTAAATGAATTACATAGAACATATTTGTATAAAACACACAAAACATCAATTTTAAGAGTTGCAAGCTTGGATTCAATAAATTGCATAGAGCAGATTACTAGAAAACACACGAAGCATGAATTTCAAGAAATGTATGCTTGTATTGGATAAATTACACAGAATAGATTACTAGAAAAGACACGAAACATAAATTTCAAGAGCTGAATGCTTGGATTGAATGAATTGCATAAAAGAGATGACGAGAAATGCACGAAACATGAATTTCAACATTTATATGCTAAGATTGCATGAAATACATGAAACAGATTACACGAAAACACACGAAACATAAATTTCAAGAGTTGAATGCATGGATTCAATTAAATGCATAGAACACATTACGAAACGACACAAGAAACATAAACTTCAAGAGTTGTTTGCTTAGATTGAATGAATTACACAGAACAGGTTTCTAGAAAACAACCGAAACATGAATTTCAAGAGTTGTATGCTTGGATTGCATGAATTACCTAGAAAAAAATACTGAAAAACAGACAAAACATGAATTTCAAAAGTTGTATGCAAGAATTATATGAATTACAAAAACAGATTATTACAAAACGCACAAAACATAAATTTCAAGAGTTGAATGCTTTAGAATTACATAAAATTACATTTAGAATTACATAAAACAGATCACTAAAAATGCACGAAACATGAAGTTCAAGAGTTCTATGCTTAGATTGAATGAATTACAAAAAATAGATCAAATGATCAAATGATCAAATGAAAACACACGAAACATAAATTTCAAGATGTGCATGCCTGGATTCAATGAATTGCACAGAACAGATTACTACGAAACACACGAAACATGAATTTCAAGAGTTGTATGCTTAGATTGAATGAATTACATAAAACAGGTCACTGGAAAACAGACGAAATATGAATTTCAAAAGTTGTATGCTTAGATTGAATGAATTACATAGAACTGATTACTAAAAAAACACGAAACATGAATTTCAACAGTTGTATGCTTGGATTGAATGAATTACATTGAACAGACTACAAAACGACACACGAAATATATGCTTAGATTGAATGAATTACATTGAAAATAATACTAGAGAACACACAAAAAATCAATTAGAAGACTTGTATGCTTAGATGGAATGAATTACAGAAAACAGTTTACTAAAAACACACGAAACACAAATTTAATGAGTTCTATGCTAGGATTGAATGAATTACATGGAACAGATTACATGAAAACACACGAAAGATGAATTTTAAGAGTAGCATGCTTGGATTCAATGAATTGCATAGAACAGATTACTGGAAAGAGACGAAACATACATTTGAAGAGTTGTATGTTTGGATTGGATGAATTACATAGAAGAGATTACTAGAAAACACACGAAACATGAATTTCAAGAGTTGTATGCAAGGATTCAATGAATTACATGGAACAGATTATTAGAAAACACACTAAACATGAATTTAGAAAGTTGAATGTTTGGATTGAATGAATTACAAAAAATAGATGACTAAAATGCACGAAACATGAATTTCAAGGATTGTATGCTTAGATTGTATGAATTACAAAGAACAGATTACATAAAACACACGAAAGTGGAATTTCAAGGGTTGTATGCTTGGATTGAATGCATTACATAAAACAGAGTACGAGACGACATAAGAAACAAAAATTTCAAGAGTTGTTTGCTTGGATTGCATGAATTACCTAGAAAAAAATACTGAAAAACAGACAAAACATGAATTTCAAAAGTTGTATGCAAGAATTATATGAATTACAAAAACAGATTATTACAAAACGCACAAAACATAAATTTCAAGAGTTGAATGCTTTAGAATTACATAAAATTACATTTAGAATTACATAAAACAGATCACTAAAAATGCACGAAACATGAAGTTCAAGAGTTCTATGCTTAGATTGAATGAATTACAAAAAATAGATCAAATGATCAAATGAAAACACACGAAACATAAATTTCAAGATGTGCATGCCTGGATTCAATGAATTGCACAGAACAGATTACTACGAAACACACGAAACATGAATTTCAAGAATTGTATGCTTAGATTGAATGAATTACATAAAACAGGTTACAAGAAAACAGACGAACATGAATTTTAAGAATTGTATGCACAGATTGAATGAATTACATTAAACAGATTACTAAAAACACACGAAATATTAATTTCAGGAGATATATGCTTAGATTTAATGAACTACTTAGAACAAAATACATGAAAACACACGAAACATGAATTTTAAGAGTTCCATGCTTGGATTCAATGAAATGCATAGAATTGATTACTAGAAAACACACGAAACAAAAATTTCAAGAGTTGAATGCTTGGATTGAATGAATTACATAAAACTGATTACAAGACGACACAAGAAACACGAATTTAAAAACAGTTCTTTGCTTAGATTGAACGTATTACCTGGAACAGGTTGCTATAAAACAAATGAAACATGAATTTCAAGATTTGTATGCGTAGATTGCATGAATTACACACAATAAATTACTAAAAACCAAACGAAACATAAATTTCAAAAGTTTAATGCTTAGATTGAGTGACTTACACAGAACAGATTACTAGAAATTACACGAATCACAAATTTCAAAAGATGTACGCTTGAATTAAATGAATTACATAGAACAGATTATTAGAAAACACACGAAACATGAATTTAAAGAGTTGAATTCTTGGATTGAAAGAATTACATTGAACAGGTCACTGAAAAACACACGAAACATGAATTTCAACAGTTTTATGCTATGATTGAATGAATTACACAGAACAAATTACATGAAAACACACGAAACACAAATTTCAAGAGTTGTATCCTTGGATTGGATCAAATACACAGAAAAGGTTACTAGAAAAAACACGAAAGTAGAATTTCAAGAGTTGTATGCTTGGATTAAATGCATTACATAAAACAGATGACTAGAAATGCACGAAACATGAATTTCAAGAGTTGAATGCTTGAATTGGATGAATTACATAGAACAGATTACTAGAAAACATATAAAACATAAATTTCAATAGTTGTATGCTTGGATTCAATAAATTACATAGAAAATATTTGTAAAAACACACGAAACATGAATTTCAACAATTGAATTCCTGGATTAAATGAATTACATGAAACAGATTTCTAAAAAACACACGAAACACAAATTTGAAGAGTTGTATGCTTGGATTGAATAAATTACATAGAACAGATTACATGAAAATACACGAAACATGAATTTCAAGAGTTGCATGCTTTGATTCAATTATTTGAATAAAACAGATTACTACAAAACACACGAAACATGAATTTCAAGAGTTATATGCTTGGAATAGATTAATTACATCGAACAGATTACAAGACGACAGAAGAAACATGAATTTCAAAAGGTCTTTGCAGAGATTGAATAAATTACATAGAATAGGTACATAGAAAACAGACGAAACATGAATTTCAAGAGTTGTATGCTCAGACTGATTGAATTACACAGAACAGTTTACCAAAAAACACACGAAATATGAATTTCAAAAGTTGAATGTTGGATTGAATAAATTACATAAAACAAATTACTAAAAATGCACGAAACATGAATTTCAAAAGTTGAATGCTTGGATTGAGTAAATTACATAAAAGAAATTACTAAAAATGCATGAAAAACGAATTTGAAGAGTTGTATGCTTGGATTGGATGTATTACATGGTACAGAGTACAAGTAAACACACGAAAAATGAATGTCAAGAGTTCTATGCTTGGATTGAATGATTTACCAAGAACAGATTACATGAAAGCACACGAAACACAATATAAAAAGTTAAATGCTTGGATTGAATGCATTAAATAGAACAGATTACGAGACTACTGAAAAAACATGAATTTCAAAAGTTGTTTGCCTTAGATTGAATGAATTACAAAGAACAAGTCACTTGAAAACAGATGAAACATGAATTTCAAGAGTTCTATGCTCAGATTGAATGAATTACATAGAACAGATTACCAAAAAACACACAAAACATAAATTTCAAGAGTGGAATGCTTGGATTGAATAAATTACATAAAACAAATTAATAAAAATGCACGAACCATGAATTTCAAAAGAAGCTTGGATTGCATGAATTACATAGAAAAGATGACTAGAAAACAGACGAGACACTAATTTCAAGAGTTGTATGCTGGAATTGAATGAATTACATGGAACGGATTATTAAACAACACACAAAATATAAATTTCAAGAGTTGAATGCTAAGTTTCAGTGAATTACACAGAACAGATTACATGAAAACAAACGTGTTACGTTTTTTATGCGGACTGAACGCAACAGAAAGACACAGATAGCAGCTTGTATAATTTATTATAATGATCTACTTATGTGATAGACACAAAATAAATTATCTAATAGCAATAACAGATATCCAGTTTCAACCTTCAAAACCACTTATAATACAAAAAGGTACTGGCCTGTGCTTAATAATATGATCCAGAATAAGTGTCCAAATCCGAAATCCAAAGTTCTAATCTAGGCGGTGAATTTAGTCCCACGGAGAAATTTTCGAAGTTTGAATGGGTAATTTCAAACAAAAATTCACAGTCCAATACGTATTGACTTTCGGTATAATCTGTAATCCGACTGAATTGTAAAGATTGACGGAATAAAAATTTCACCACTTTAGTCGATCTAGCTCTATTCACAAATTCAGTTTAAACTTTCACAAACGAGACAAACTTCTTGATCCGAGTAAAATGGATGATGACTTCCCTCGCATCGCCGTCTGTTTATATACTAATCGCGTAGCTTCCCAGAATTCCACAGTACAAACACCAGGCCAATACAAGTGATCAATCTACCTAGTTTTAAAAATTTCTACATGAATAATTCTAAATGAATTTTAACTAATTCTAAAATGTTATTTTAAATGAATAACATATTTTTTTTGGTTTAAACTTCGAAAAAATAATATAAATATGGAAATATAATAGATATGGGAATGCAAACACGACATGACATGGTTTTCGTTTACATAACATTTACATAACACTCTCGACATGGTTGTCGTTTACATAACATTTACATGATATTTACATAACAACACGAAACATAAATTTCAAGATTTGCATGCTTTGATTCAATGAATTGCATAGAACAAATTACTACGAAACATGATTTTCAAGAGTTGCATGCTGGGATTCAATAAATTACATTAAACAGATCATTAGAAAACACAAGAAACGTGATTTTGAAGAGTTGAATGCTTGGATTAGATGAATAACATAAAACAGATAACTAGAAATTTACGAAACACGAATTTCAAGGTTTGTATGCTTAGACTGTAAGAATTAAAAACAACAGATCACATGAAAACACACGAAACATGAATTTCAAGATTTGCATGCTTGGATTCAATGAATTGCATAAAACAGGTTACAAAAACAGACGAAACATGAATATCAAGAGTGATATGCTTAGATTAAATGAATTGCACAGAAGAGATTACAAGAAAACATACTAAACATGAATTTCAAGAGTTGTATGCTTAGATTGAATAAATTACACAGAACAGGTTACTAGAAAACAGACGAAACATGAATTTCAAGAATTGTATGCTTAGATTGAATGAATTACATTGAACTGGTAACCAAAAAAACACACGAAACATGAATAAAATGAGTTGTATGCTTGGATTAAATGAACTACATTGAACAAATAACGAAACGACACACGAAACATGAATTTCAAGAGTTGTATGCTTAGATTGAATGAATTACATTGAACATAATATCAGAAAAAACACAAACCATGAATTTCAAGAGTTGTATGCTGAGATAGAATGAATTACAGAAAACAGTTTACTAAAAAACACACGAAACATATATTTCAAGAGTTCTATGCTAGTATTGAATGAATTACAAGGAAAAGATTACATGGAAACACACGAAAGATGACTTTTAAAAGTTGCATGCTTGGATTCAATGAATTGCACAGAACAAATTACTAGAAAAGACACGAAACATGAATTTCAAGAGTTGTATGCTGGGATTATATAAATTACATTGAACAGATTATTAGAAAACACACGAAACATGAATTTGAAGAGTTGAATGTTGAATTGAATGAACTAAATATAACAGATGACTAAAAATGCCCAAAACATCAATTTCAAGAGTTGTATGCTTAGATTGAATGAATTACACAAAACAGATTACATGAAAACGCACGAAACATGAATTTAAAAAGTTGTATGCTTAAATTGAATAAATTACATAGAACAGGTTACCAGGAACAAAATGAAACATGAATTTCAAGAATTGTATACATAGATTGAATGAAATACATGGAACTGATAACTACAAAAACACACGAAACATGAATTTTAAGAGTTGTATGCTTGGATTGAATGAATTACATTGAACAGATAACGAAACGACACACGAAACATGAATTTAGAGAGTTGTATGCTTAGACTGAATGAATGACATTGAACATAATACAACAAAAGCACCCCCATGAATTTCAAGAGATGTATGCTTGGATGGAATGAATTACACAAAACAGTTTACTAAAAAACACACGAAACATAAATTTTAAGTGTTACATGCTTGGATTCTATGAATTGCATAGAACAGATTACTAGAAAACACACGAAACATGAATTTCAAGAGTTGTATGCTTGGAATTCGTGAATTACACAGAACAGATTACATGAAAACACACGAAACATAATTTTCAAGAGTTGAATGCTTGGATTAAATGAATTGCATATGACAGTTAACTGGAAAACACACGAAACATGAATTTCAAAATTTGTGTGCTAAGATTGCATGAATTACATAGAACAGATTACATGAAAATACACGAAACATGAATTTCAGGATTTTCATGCTTGGATTCAATACATTGCACAGAACAAATTACTAGAAAACACTTGAAACATGACTTTCAAAAATTGTATACCTGGATTGGATAAATTACAATTAACAGATCATTAGAAAACACAAGAAACATTAATTTCAAAGGTTGTATGTTTTGATTGAATGAATTACATGGAAGAGATTACATAAAACAAACGAAACATGAATTTGGAGAGTTCTATGCTTGGATTGAATGAATTATAAAGAACAGATTACATGAAAGCACACGAAACATAATTTAAAGAGTTAAATGCTTGGATTGAATGAATTACATCAAACAGATTACTACAAAACATACGAAACATGAATTTCAAGAGTTGTATGCTTAGATTGAATAAATTACATTCAACATGTTACTAGAAAACACACGAAACATAAATTTCAGGAGTTCTATGTTTGGATTGAATAAATTACATGAAACAAATTACATGAAAACACACAAAAGATGAATTATAAGAGTTGCATGCTTGGATTGAATTAATTGCATAGAACAGATTACTAGAAAACACACGAATCATGATTTTCGAGAGTTGTATGCTGGGATTCAATAAATTGCATTGAACAGATCATTAGAAAACACACGAAACATGAATTTGAAGAGTTGAATAGTTGAATTAAATGAATTACATAAAACGGATGACTAGAAATGCACGAAACATGAATTTCAAGGTTTGTATACTTAGATTGTATGAATTACAAACAACATATCGCATGAAAACAAACGAAACATGAATGTCAAGAGTTGTGTGCAAACATTCAATGAATAAAATTAAACAGATTGTTGAAAAACACACGGAAAATGAATTTGAATAGTTGAATGCTTAGATTGAATGAATTACATAAAACAGATGACTAGAAATGCACTAAACATGAATTTAAAAACTTGTATGCTTAGACTGTATGAATTACAAAGAACATATTACAATAAAACACACGAAACATGAATTTTAAGAGTTGCATGCTTAGATTGAATAAATTACATAGAACAGAATACAAAAAACACACGTAAATGAATTTCAAGAGATGTATGCTTGTATTAAATGAATTCCATAGGACAGATCACAAGACGACATACAAAACATGAATTTGAAGAGTTATATGCTCAGACTGAATCAATTGCATTGAACAGGTTACTAGAAAATAGACGAAACATGAATTTCAAGAGTTGTATGCTTAGATTGAATGAATTACACAGAACAGTTTCTTTAAAAAAATACATGAATTTCAAGAGTTCTATGATTGGACTGAATGAATTACACAAAAAAGATTGTTAGAAAACACACGAAACATGAATTTAAAGAGTTGTATGCTTGGATTGAATGAATTACATCGTACTGATTTCTCGAAAACTTCCGAAAAATGAATTTAAAAAGAGTTGAATGTGCGGATTAAATGAATTACATAAAACAGATGACTAAAAATGAACGAAACATGAATTTCAAAAGTTGTATGGTTAGATTCAATAAATTACATGGAAAAGATTAAATAAAAACATTCGAAACATGAATTTCAGTAGTTGTATGCTGGGATTGCATGAATTACATTAAACATATGACTAAAACATACAAAATATGAATTTCAAGAGTTGTATGCTTAGATTGAATGAATTACATGGAACAGATTACCAGAAAAAACACGAAACATGGATTTCAAGAGTTACATGCTTGGATTGGATGAATTACACAGAACAGATTACTAGAAAACACATGAAACATCAATTTCAACAATTGTATGCTTGGATTGAATGAATTACATAGAACAGATTTGTAATAAACACACGAAACATCAATTTCAACAGTTGTGTGCTTGGATTAAATGAATTACATAGAACATATTTGTATAAAACACACAAAACATCAATTTCAAGAGTTGTAAACTTTGATTGAATGAATTACATAGAACATATTTGTTAAAGACACACGAAACACGAATTTGAAGAGTTCTATGCTTGGATTGAATTAATGACATAGAAGAGATTACAGGAAAAGAAACAAGACATGAATTTTAAGAGTTGAATGCTTGGATTGGATGAATTATATAGAACAGAGTGCTAAAAACACACGAAAAATGAATATCAAGAGTTATATGCTTAGATTGAATGAATTCCATGGAAACAATTATAAGAAAAAACACGAAACATAATTTAAAGAGATCAATGTTTGGATTGAAAGAATTACATAAAACAAATGACTAAAAATGCACGAAACATGAATTTCAAGATTTGTATGGTTAGATTGTATGAATTACAAAGAAAAAAATTTCCTGAAAACACACGAAACACGAATTTCAAGAGTTGTATGCTTGGATTCAATGAATTACATAGAAAAGATTATTAGAAAAAACACGAAACATAATTTAAAGAGATGAATGCTTGGATTGAATGAATTATATGAAACAGATGACTAAAAATGCATAAAACATGGATTTCAAGAGTTTTATGGTTAGATTGAATGAATTACATGGAAATTATTACATAAAAACACACGAAACATTAATTTCAAGTGTTGCTTCGTTTCAATGAAGTGCATAGAACAGATTACTAGAAAAACCCCGAAACATAAATTTCAAGAGTTATATGCTTGGATTGAATGAATTACATAGAAAATATTTGTAAAAAAACACACAAAACATGAATTTCAACAATTGAATGCCTGGATTAAATGAATTACATGAAACATATTTCCAAAAAACACACGAAACACGAAATTGAAGAGTTTTATGCTTGGATTGAATAAATTACATAGAATAGATTACATAAAAATACACGAAACATGAATTTCAAGAGTTGCATGCTTTGATTCAATTATTTGCATGAAACAGATTACTACAAAACACACGAAACAGGAATTTCAAGAGTTGTATGCTTGGAATGGATGAATTATATAGAACAGATTACGAGACGACAGAAGAAAAATGAATTTCAAAAGGTCTTTGCATAGATTGAATAAATTACATAAAACAAATTAATAAAAATGCACGAAAAACGAATTTGATGAGTTGTATGCTTCGATTGAATGAATGACATAGAAGATATGAATTGCAAAGAACAGATCACTACGAAACACTCGAAAAATGAGTTTCAAGAGTTGTATGCTTGGATTGGATGAATTACACATAACAGATTATTAGAAAACCCACGAAACATTAATTTCAACTGTTGAACGCTTGGATTGAATGCATTACATCAAACAAATTTCAAAAAACACACGAAACACGAATTTCAAGAGTTGTATGCTTGAATTGAATTAATTACATTGAAAAGATTAGCAGAAAACACACGAAACACGAATTTGAAGAGCTAAACACTTGGATTGAATGAATTAGATATAAAAGATCAATAAAAATGCACGAAACATGAATTTCAAAAAATGTATGCTTAGACTGAATGAATTACATGAAACAGATTTCAAGAAAACATACGAAACATGAATTTTAACAGTTGCATGCTTGGATTCAATGAATTGCACAGAACAAATTACTAGAAAACACATGAAACATGAATTTCAAGAGTTGTGTACCTGGATTGGATGAATTACACATAACAGATTATTAGAAAACACACGAAACATGAATTTCAAAGGTTGTATGCTTTGATTGAATGAATTACATGGAAGAGATTACATAAAAGCAAACGAAATATGAATTTTAAGAGTTAAATGCTTGGATTCAATGAATTGCACAAAAAAAATTCTAGAAAACACCTGAAACATGAATTTCAAGAGTTGTATGCTTGGATTGGATGTATTACGTGGAACAGAGTACTAGTAAACACGCGAAAATTGAATGTCAAGAGTTCTGTGCTTGGATTGAATGAATTACAAAGAACAGTTTACATGAAAGCACACGAAACATAATTTAAAGAGTTAAATACTTGGATTGAATAAATTACATCAAACAGATTACTACAAAACACACGAAACATGAATTTCAAGAGTCGTTTGTCTTAGATTGATGAATTACAAAGAACAGGTTACTAGAAAACAGACGAAACACTAATTTCAAGACTTGTATGCTGGAATTGAGTGAATTACATGGAACGGATTATTAAACAACACACAAAACATAAATTTCAAGAAATGAATGCTGGGTTTGAGTGAATTACACAGAACAGATTACATGAAAACACACGAAACATGAATTTCAAGATTTGCATGCTTGGATTCAATGAATTGCATAGAACAGGTTACAAGAAAACAGACGAAACACTAATTTCAAGACTTGTATGCTGGAATTGAGTGAATTACATGGAACGGATTATTAAACAACACACAAAACATAAATTTCAAGAGTTGAATGCTGGGTTTGAGTGAATTACACAGAACAGATTACATGAAAACACACGAAACATGAATTTCAAGATTTGCATGCTTGGATTCAATGAATTGCATAGAACAGGTTACAAGAAAACAGACGAAACATGACTTTCAAGAGTGATATGCTTAAATTAAATGAATTGCACAGATGAGATTACAAGAAAACACACGGAACATGAATTTTAAGAGTTGCATGCTTAGATTGAATAAATTACATAGAACAGAATACAAAAAACACACGTAAATGAATTTCAAGAGATGTATGCTTGTATTAAATGAATTGCACAGATGAGATTACAAGAAAACACACGGAACATGAATTTCAAGAGTTGTATGCTTGGAATGGATGAATTACATAGAACAGATTACGAGACGTCAGAAGAAACATGAATTTCAAAAGTTCTTTGCATAGATTGAATAGATTACATAAAATAGGTTATTAGAAAAGAGACTAAACATGAATTTCAAGAGTTGTATGCTCAGATTGAATGAATTACATGGAACAGATTACGAGAAGACACACGAAACGTTAATTTCAAGAATTGTATGCTTAGATTGAATGAATTACACAAAAACGTTTACTAAAAAACACACGAAATACGAATTTCAAAAGTTGTAAGCTTGGACTGAATGAATTACACAAAACAGATTGCTAGAAAACACACGAAACAAAAATTTAAAGCATTGTATGCTTATATTGAATGAATTACATCGAAAAGATTACTAAAAACACACGAAACATGAATTTCAAGAATTTAATGTTGGATTGAATGAATTATATAAAACAGATGACTAAAAATGAACGAAACATGAATTTCAAGAGTTGTATGCTTGGATTGGATGAATTACATAGAGCAGATTACTAAAACACACCCGAAACAGGAATGTCAAGATTTGTATGCTTGGATTGAATGAATTACATAGAAGAGATTATTAGAAATCACACGAAACATGAATTTCAAGAGTTGAATGCTTGGATTGAATGAATTATGTATAAAAATTAACAATTCTAAAATCAATCATAAAAATTTTAATCTTTGGTAATTAAAAATTAAACTAAGAAGTAAAGATCCATTAAAATGTTCTCTTTAGTATTTGTTCTGTGTGATATTAAAATGCGTAGTATTTGTACTGTGTTATTTTAAAATGTGTAATATTTGTACTGCGTATTATTAAAATGTGTAGTATTTGTACTGTGTTATTTTAAAATGTGTAATATTTGTACTGCGTATTATTAAAATGTGTAGTATTTGTACTGTGTTATTTTAAAATGTGTAATATTTGTACTGCGTATTATTAAAATGTGTAGTATTTGTACTGTGTAATATTAAAATGTGTAGTATTTGTACTGTGTAATATTAAAATGTGTAGTATTTGTACTGTGTGATACTAAAATGTGTATTATTTGTACTGTGTAATATTAAAATGTGTAATATTTTAAAAGGTTAAATTGAGGACAAACTAAGATTTAACTTCATTTCAAATTCTACACAATTCAGACATAGAATTAAATGGACTAATATCATGCGTCACTATTTTTCGGTGTTTATATTATTCAGCATTCGAGGGCATGTAATTGGACGTCCTAGTTATCTCGGTGAAATAAATCTTCGACTGATTTGTTTGTTTCTTATGTCCACACACCCATTAAAATTCACAGTACGTGAACTTTAATTACACATTTGTAAAACCATCAGCCGGAGCAATTTGATGATGCAACCATTAGACGTGCAGTTTGTACAAATTAGAACATTATCCAGTGACTTAGAGGTTATCTCAACCGAGGTTTAGGTTTTGAGTCCTGCAGTAGGTGCAGAGCAGATGCTGACCCATTGTGTAGGTCAACGATTAAACAACAAATTAACAATATATTTCAAGTATCACTGTTGTGTTTAGGTTTCTAATATATCGAACAGAATCTGGACTTTGAAACCAGAGAGAAAAGGTCGAATGCGTGCGCTTCAACCAACTGACGTGTCATTTCTTTAGAGCAGATTACGGGTGAAGGAATGCTGCTGCTCTAGACAGTAGTAAATAAAATAATTATGGACGGCGGCAAATAGCTTTAAGAAATTTGCTTTAAACACAAGTCAAATAGAATAGAAACAAAACGGAATTAAAACATTTCCTATAAAAATATTATACTATGACGCACTTGAATAATGCATTGTGACCAAATAGGCCAGGTGGTTAAGGTACTCGACTCGTAATCTGAAGGTTGCGGGTAAGACTCCCCATGTCACTAAACTTGCTCACCCTTTCAGCCGTGGGGGCGTTGTAATGTGATGGTCATTTCCACTATTCCTTAGTAAAAGAGTAGCCCAAGAGTTGGCGGTGGGTGGTTATAACTAGCTCCCTTCCCTCTAGTCTTACACTACTAAATTAGGGACGGCTAGCACTGATAGCCCTCGAGTAGCTTTGTGTGAAATTCAAAACAAATCAAGCCAAGACACTGTTAGGATATCACTGCTGTACTCTAATCAAACTAAAGTAAATGATGTAATTATAAATATTTAAAGCAGCCCTTATCATTCATTTAGTGAGCATTTTGATGTGACAGGGATTCGAACTCGAAACTCTCAGATTACTTGTCGACCGCTCTACTTGTATCAGGCCTAAGCAGAGTAAGTAGAAACTTAAGTTATTAACCGCTCGTAGTTATCTTTCAAGTCCCAAGCTTTCAAATCAAATTATCTGCCAAGCCCCGGTTCGTTCTTGGACCAATGCAATACGTGTCGTTTTCTATTCTACCTGATGACAACCTGACATTGGACAAAAGATCACATATTAACTGGATATAGAAAATAATGTAGTGTGAGTCGAACACCCTAACCACCTGGCCATGCCAGGTTTTTTCTTCTTGTAACAAAAGTTTGGCTGGAGCTATGTTTATAATAACACCAAATCAATTTTTATTTGGTGTTGACTTTTAGTGTATTTCAATAAACCACTCTTTGCATTAATTGCAAATTACTAGAATATAACTATTTACCTAATGGTTTTGAATTTTGCTATTCAGGTGTTTATAATTTATTGCAAAGACATTTTGTTCTTCTTCTGTAAATTGTTAGACTTTCTCAAGGCAATCACCTTCTAGATTATACCTTAATGTCCAATGTAAAACATTCATTTTGTACTGAGAGTGTGGCCTTGTCAAACAGAGACACCTGGAAACCGATTACTAATCATTAGAACTTGAAAAGTGAATGAAGAATGAGCTATTGTTTATTAAATTTCTCGTTTTAAAAGTTTACTTTAATACACGTAATTCAGAAAACACCTAGGACTAAAATAAAATTACCTAGTGGAAATAATTATTTGCTTGCTTCCACGAAGGACTATTTCCACATAGCTGTGCCAAGTTTGGAGCTAATAGACCAATAAAAGAGCAGCTAATTATCACTGGCTCACGTACAATGATTTTTCATATTCATATTCCAATCAGGATCTTGTCTACAATTACTGAAAAATAAACGCAGGGGATCGACCAATTATATTTTATGAGGGGAAACACGGTTTAAATTACATCACTTATTTTTTATCTCTTCGCAACTTCAACATTTTTAAATATACAAACAAAAATAAGACATTTTAAGCATTTACGTGTCTTACAATTTTACACCTTCGGAGTAGCTTTGTTCAGATAAGTTGGTTCAAGGTTTGTGCACAGTCCGCTCATATCAAAAGTGTTTCCCCAGTTAGTGCAGTCCAGTATAACAGACCATCTGTTTTAAATTCCAAGAAAATCCAAACATGGAATATTTAGCATGTCTCAAGCTTAAAAAAATATGATATCTTTAATAAAGTTTTCTTTATTAGTAACAATGTTTTAATGTATGTCCCAGTTGTAGAAGGAAGAAAACACCATTAAAGTAGCAATGTTATCATGTGTGACCTGGTTGTAAAAGGAAGAAAGCACTATTAAAATAGCAATGTTGTAATGTAGGTCACAGTTCTGAAAGGAAGAAACACAATTAAAGTATTTATGTTGTAATGGACATCGTACTTCTGGAAGTAAGAAATCACTATTAAAGTATTTATGTTGTAATGGACATCGTACTTCTGGAAGTAAGAAATCACTATTAAAGTAGCAATGTTGGAACATGCATTTTAACACACGACTCTTGCTAGTCCAAACAGTAGAAGGATACCGTAATAAAGATAAAGAAAGGGTAGAAACACAAAATGTGGTTCTTTCTATACGTTTAATTTGTAATGACACTTCTAACTTAGAAAAACGACGTCTATTCTAACTGCTGGACCATTTTATTATTGTTTGTGTTAGAGAAACTAATTTATTTTATCTTTATGAAAAGAATAATGAGAGAAATCCAACAATCATTGTTTTCTATAGAGAAGTGACTGACCAAAATGCTGAACATCCGACACACCATAAGACAATTAAACACAGCGCCTCTTCTGAAACGCCAACTTAATGTTAACATATAGCTTTAAATATCCTGTAAGGATCAAGAAATTTTTTTAGTGGTGTAAAAAGAGGTGACAGACATTCATTTTTAATATTTGTCCTACGTAATTATACGTAATAAAAACCTGTTATGTAGGTTGTCTTTGGTATTATGTGTTCTACGTTTGCCATAATGAATGAATTCATCAGATACGGAAAATCTTTAAAAAATAAATTTATAAATATTCAAGTTAAATATATTATTTACAGAAAGAAGAGGGTGACTGCAGGTTAAAAACCAAATTGGCTCTCAAAGTGTATTAGGGACAACATTAAATGCAAGAAACTTAAACTGACTGGCCTGACAGAAAAGTACAGAAAATAAAGAAAGTTGGTGAATCAGACAATTATGTCATCAAAAAGAATGTATGTCACAAGGTTTTCTGAAAATTTAAAAATTAACAGTAAGGGTTTCTTTAAATACATTAAAGGTGAACAAACTGTTCACATGAGGGTAGGACCTTTTACGTATGATAAAGAGTGGTTGGTATCTTAGGATTATGAAATGGCTGAGTTATTAATTACTGACTTTTCTTAGGTTTTAATTAACAAATATTTAAGCAACATACAGGTGTTGCACACAAAATTAGCCATCTCTTTAAAATGTTGTTAATTTGTCATATCTTGTATTAGAGAACAGGAAAATGTGTAAAACTATGTTTTTACAACACATTCGAAAAGATCTATTAAATTATGACTTCAAGTTACAATTTTAACACAGGCTTTGTAAATACGTGAAATTTTCATCATTTTACTTACATCTTCTCATAGCAAGCGTGACCAGAACTTTCTGCACACATTTACACAAAAAGTCACATGATCTGCACACATTTACACAAAGAGTCACATTATCTGCACACATTTACACAAAAAGTCACATGATCTGCACACATTTACACAGAGTCACATGATCTGCGCACATTTACACAAAGAGTCACATGATCTGCACACATTTACACAAAGAGTCACGTGAGTTGTCAGTTTAACATTTTAACACAAAGAGTCACATGAGTTGTCAGTTTAACATTTTAGTACAGCTTCACTTATAAGTAAAAATGAACCGTTAAAAGTTTTTCATTATTCGTATTTAAAACGACTGATTTAGAGCAACAAAACTACAAGCGGAAATAACGAGTAAATAAACAAGTTTTGTGAAGCAAATTAAATTATTAACTTCTAGCTCCAGTTTCCAGAAGAATTATAAAAGTAGACGAATGTCATTCAGTATTCATCGCCAACCTTTAAACACAAAGTTGCTGAATATCATGAAATTCTCGTTTATCGTCACGTGATATTTTAATCAGATACCGTAAATAGCGATGCTTGATGAGGCTGTATTGAGTTCATGCGGATGATAACAAGTGTAACTATAGTTATTAACACTGTTTAGGAGAGGGAGAAATAATGCTATATATTTTGAAGAATCTAAATGGTCAGGTTGTGTTAGATCATGTAAGGCTGGGTTAAATAAAGTTGTGCATCATATGTAGCTATTATGTTAACTTTGTAACACATATTTTTTTCATAACAGATTTACTGAAGATTCTAGGAAAAGTGGTGAAACTATGAACGTTATACAATTAAGTTAAAAACAAATTGTACTTAACATACCACATTCAAATATGATTTTACAAATGCCACATGTAATTTGTTGAAATAAATATCCCTACTTTAAAGTTTGTTACTTTTCAATTCTATTGAATTTTCCAAATTACAAAAAATTGTAGCAAATATAATTAGTTGCAATAGATATATGCTTAGAACTTTTATTTTAGATGTTACTGTGGGAAATTTTAAAAATCGAAAATTAAAATCTTCTGTTATATTTTAAATCTGGAAGAAACGTTTGATTAATTTAAAAAAATATTTGATGAAAAGCAGTGTGCTTCATTTGTATAATACTTGTTAAAAATTCTCAAGCACTAAAACTGTCGGATAGGTTTAATCTTACCATCTAGTAGACTTTAATTTAATTCGAAAAGCAGTGTAATGGTTTGATACACAAGTGAAAATGTCCCCCCGTGACTCAGCGGTATGTTTGCCAACTCATAACGCTAAATTCCAGGTTTCGATATTCGTGGGCAGAGCACAGTTGGTATATTGTATACCTTTAAACTTAATTCAAAATAACAAGTGGAAACAATAAGCCTACTGCTTGCAAACTGACGTTACTAACAGTCGTGTTAGCCGAATTGTATGAAAGTGCCGTTAAAAAGAGTATAGGGTGTGTAGGTTCATTTACAATAAAAGTGCCGTTAAAAAAAGTATGGGGTGTGTAGGTTCATTTACAATAAAAGTGCCGTTAAAAAAAGTATGGGGTGTGTAGGTTCATTTACAATAAAAGTGCTGTTAAAAAAAGTATGGGGTGTGTAGGTTCATTTACAATAAAGGATATTTATTATAATGAGTCAAAAAAACATTTTCCATCATTTATGTAAATCATTAACTTACCAGCTTTCGGAAAAGCTATATTAATTTTATAATTAATATACAGGTTCATAGATGACAACAGTTTCTAAACACCACAAGTCGCATCATGAATACAGTTTCAAAGATGGCAGTACTCCCTAAACACCAGAAGTGAGATTATAAATGCAGGTTCATAGATGGAAACAGAAAACAGCCGCTACAAAAAAGGTAAGTGGAACAAAAACACATTTGAAGAAATATTGCATATTTTATAATTAATATTTCATTAAATTCATGTAGAAGTAGGTTGGTATAAGATGGCATAAAATGTTTTTTATAGATTTAAGCCGGAAAGATTTTTTTACTTTTATTTAAATTCATGAAATTTTCGAAAATTCTGTTTGTACTAAAACTCACACGTTTTCATGTTGCAATATTTCTTCAAATGTGTTTTTGTTTCACTTACCTTTTTTGTAGCGGCTGTTTTCTGTTTCCATCTATGAACCTGCATTTATAATGTCACTTCTGGTGTTTAGGGAGTACTGCCATCTTTGAAACTGTATTTATGTTTTGACTTGTAGTGTTTAGAAACTATTGTCATCTATGAACCTGTATTTATGTTTTGACTTGTAGTGTTTAGAAACTATTGTTATCTATAAACCTGTATTTATGATTTGACTTGTGGTGTTTAAAAATTAATGTTATCTATAAACCTGTATTTATTATTTGACTTGTGGTGTTTAGAAACTACTGCCATCTATGAACCTGTATTTATTATGTGTTTAATTGTCTTATGGTGTATCGGGTGTTCATCATTTTGGTCAGTGCACTTCTCTGTAGAAAACAATGATTGTTGGATTTTTCTCAGTATTCTTTTTATAAAAATAAAATAAATTAGTTTCTCTAACACAAATAATAATAAAATGGTCTAACAGTTAGGATGGACGTCGTTTTTCTAAGTTAGAAGTAGCATTACAAATTAAGCATTTCGAAAGAACCAAATTTTGTGTTTCTACCCTTTCTTTATCTTTATTACGGTATCCTTCTACTGTTTGGCCTAGCAAGAGTCGTGGGTTTAAATGCATGTTTTAACAAACATACTCGCCTTTCACAAAAATCTATACTCACTCCTCAACCCACAAGAGAAACAATGTGAAAATAAATGTAACCAAGGTGGTGAAGTTAACAGAGGAGTGCCTACTGTGGTGTTGTCTCTGTTGAGCCATCAAATAAAAACAACTTCAAATGAAGGAGGGAGATGAATAATGGAGTCCAGGGAATCCCAAGCAAAATCCCATCAATTTTGCAAAACCTCTGAAGAGTTCACATGTGAGCACAACCCAAGGGTGTACGGGCTTTAATAAAAAAAACAAAAGTGAAGGAATATTGCACAAACAGTGTAATAAGAGGGTTGGGGTTTGAGTTCTATGTGTCTCATTAACTGCAGATCAAGAGAAGAAAGATGAACCTATGATAAGAGGGTTGGGGTTTGAGTACTATGTGTTCCATTAGCTGTAGGTCAAGAGAAGAAAGGTAAGCCTATTTGAAGTTAGAACTGACAAATACTCCCAAGTAGATTTACATTGAGGAAAGAAAGGGTATTTGCAGTTTAATGAACAATCTCATATGAGTTGCTTCTTGAAAAGTGTGTTGGTGGTATGTGGTGCTCTTTAGCTGCTTTTCTCCTAGTCTATGACTGTTAAGATGGGGACGATTAGTGCAAATTAGTCCTCTGTTGCATTGACATAAAACTAAAAATTGATAAATAAATAAATTACACTTTTGCTACAGGTAATATGTGGAAACTACTGATTTATTACAAAATATAAAATCGAACTGAGAAGTCCCTTATGAATTCACAAACTGGAAAAAAGGCTACTCGGAAAATGTCACACAGTTACCTTATTATTCATAGACTATTCATCTACATGCACAAGGTAAGAAACAATAAAACACACTGTTTGTAAAGTCTTAATGTTTTCTCTCTTGTTTTGTTACACCTCGCTTACAGTTTTATCACATAACGAGGAAATAAACAATGTTAATATTTGCAAAATTATTATCTAAGAATTTTAATTATTTGTTCCAATACTCCTTGAAGATGCATAGAAGATTGAAATGAAACCATTCGGTGTTATGAATTACAATATATTAACTATACAGTCTGATAACAAAAGTTAAACAGATAAATTTAACAGAGACGAGGTACTGTTTTGTTGTGATGAGTTTATCTTTTGTTTTTATCATCTTTTTTAGCTGCTTTTAGTGTTTGTTAATTTTTATTTATAGGGATTTTCCATTTACATTAACATTGATACCAATTTGTTTCTGTTACGATTAGGTCTTACATGTATATATCTTCAACCAGACACACAAGTTATATAGGAATCCTTAAAGAGTTTAAACATATTTAATATTGAAAGATACACGTCATTGTGTCACATTACATTTACTATATCACTAGTAGACAAAAATTTGAAATCATTTTCGTCTCAGCTGACACACACGTATTCTTCTAAGTTATCCACAAGTTTTTTTGTTTAAATAAATATTCAAATATGAAGCCAATCTGTACTCTCGAACACAATCCAGCAAACTCCACTTTAATGTTTGACTATGTTGGTAGGCCCCGCACCGAGAGACTGTCTAGTTTCGTCTTCAACAACAAACAAAACTTACTCCGTCGAATGAAAACTTAAGAGGAAAGAAATTAGGAGTAAGAGACGACAGGTTACAACGTAGAATAGGAAACTAGCATAAAATTATTGTTTCTGTAACACAATAGGTTTCTCAAGAAAACATTATGTGTCGTTTGGATCGTTTCGTATTTAATTTGGTGCCCAATTAGAGAAACAAACATCTCAGGGATTTGATTAGCTAGGAGAATGGTATGGGATTGTCTTCATACTAAAAAGGAATTACAGAGAAAGTTAGAAACGTCTCAATATAGGGAATATCTGTAAAGAATAGAACTCCATCATTCCAGGCTGCTATTAAGTTTTCCAGACCTTTGAACTTTAATTGTTTGGACAACACAAATACCAGTTTAGTTACAAATGAAAAACAAAACGTTTTATAACACTGTGTTAATTAAGTAATATTATATACATGTAAATAACTAACGACCACGACAAGTCGTATACTTTAAGTTCAATGTTCTTACAAGGAAGAAAAATCACACTTTACAGGCTCACGAGAAATAACAATAGTTTCCAGTATGTTACTTGTGATAATAAACACAAACCTTAACGTGCTTGTTACAGCAAAGTGGGCGCGTCGAACTCAAACAGAACCACAGAAGTAGCAATATCTCTCTTGAAAATTATTCCAAAAAATAGTAAAATACTCCACAATATCTCACAGTGTTTTCATTGTTCATCGACTTGTGTCCTCAATCTTTTAACCGTCCTTACAAAACGAGCCGTTTTTGCATATAAAAAACGTCCTTATGTCACCCTGTATCTGCAACAGGGGCGGCTCGTATAACAGGTTTAGTTTCCTCAAATAAAACGTCCGTTACGGAGAATTATTGTCACTAATTAGCAATATTAAAAGCTATATGTTTAAACCTTCTGTCTTCCACAGCCTAAAGATAGAACAACCGTTTCCATTTTATAACTTGATGTTAGTACTTATGCAAACGATTCGAAGTTTTTGCTTCTTTCGAGAATTGATTTTTGAAAAGTTATATGATTTCTAACTAAACTGTGTAAATAAAAATTAGAAATTCTTCTAATGCATGTTTTAAGGCCTTACATAGAGTATTATTATACGAGTTTAAACTGTAGACAATTACAAGTGTTCTTTCATGATGTATAAATATTTATTGAATAAACACGAGCAACTTGGTATAGATTAAGAATTCAACAGCCTCTGTTAAAATCAAAGGATGAAACAATTCTGAAAATAAATAAACTTTAATATAGTTTTCTCCTCAAGTAAAACAAATCATTGTCTGCATATTGTTACCATAGAATCCTGTAGTGTAAACACTACATTCTTTAGGTTACGTTGTTTTTAAGACGCCTTTAAATCATGGCATTATTGTTGGTGCGCACGGTAGTGTGTCGTGCAGCTGAAACAGCCTACAGGGCACACCGTTCTGTTATTGACGGGAGAGGTGGCTTAGCGATATTCTATCTTCTGTATCTAAGAGCGTATTACATTAAACTATCCCATATTTTAAAAAGATATTCTACACTTAACTCTTGCTCCATATATCAAATTTCATAACAATCCATTAGGAAATAAATACCAGAGACATAAAATATCCAATTATAATTGATTTTTTCTTAGTTTTTTTTATTCGCACCGAAAATACGGATACTTTGTCTGACAGGAAGATATATCTAACTTTTATATAATAGATCTCTACAACCTGCCATTGAGTGTTAACTTAGTCTAAATATAAACTACGCATGCAATGTTATTTGATAAAAAAAACTGCTCAAATTTAATAAAAATGTCTGCACACACCTACGTAAAATATCACATGAGTAACTACTTCATCTAGACCTGAAGAGTTTAATTTGTTATCATTTGGATTAAAGACGACTGATTTATAACAGTAAAACAACAGGGTAAAGACGACTCACTTAGAAAATAAAACTATAAGGTAAAGACAAGTGATTTAATGAAGTAAAACTATAAGATGGAGACAACAGATTTAGAACAGTAAAACTACAGGATGTAGACGGCTGATTTAGAACATTAAAAACTACAGGGTCAAGACGACTGATTCAGAACAGTAAAAACTACAGGGTGAAGACGGCTGATTTAGAACAGTAAAAACTACAGGGTGAAAACGGCTGATTTAGTTCATTATTTATAACCATCTTTTTGAGCTTCATTAAAGAACGAATAGTAAGACGTGATTTTAGCGTATGTCACGTACGTTAAAAGCACGCGATATTATTTGCTTGTAGCGAGTGCATGTGAATGATGATAAAAACTGTTATCTACATTCAGTGATGTTACTATATAGGAAGTTGTTAACGCTGGTTTATAGAGTAGAAACTAAAACGTGTGTTTCAAAGACTCTCGTTGCTTCTATTAAGTATAGGTCTGTTCCAGTAATTGGGTTGCAATTCTAAAACTAATGTGGGTTACTATCGATCTTCACTTCCTTATTTGTTATGGTTTGTAGTTGTATAGTAGCAAAAAAATTCGTGATATATATATAATCAAAAGCACTTTAGGTATGAAAAAAAAATGTGCAAACAAAAAAGTGATTCGTGTGTGACTTAAAGGAACGAAATAGGAATTGGCTGGCACACTGGTAGCGACACCTGACGTCATTAATATAAACTTTACAGCCAGTTTCCTCAACTGCGTTTTGTTGTTTTATCAATTTAAATATTTGAAGGCAAAACCTTTTTTTTTCACACGTTGGTTATTTTTTCATTAGACTATTTATACCCTGAGTTGTTTTAAAAGGATGTTTTGACCAATATATAAGATTACTCAAACCCACGTGCTCACAATGTTCTGAGACCTGAATGAAAAATATTGGGGTTAAACTATTAACCTGAATATCACTTATAATATTTTTTTATTAAAGAGGTGATACATCATAATGGTATGAGGAAAAAGTTAATGGAAGAAGAGTCTAATAATCAAGTACAAAAAAACAGAAATAAAAAAAATGTGTTTCAAAATACGATTGAGTAACATCGACATATTTGTACTAATGATAAAAAACGGGCCAGCCTCTTCAGAAGTTGAGTACAGTTTAGATATCTCGCCACGTCTGGTCATGATTATGAGTCGTGACAATAGCTCTGCACCAAAGTTGCTAATGCAAAGACTTCGTCATTGAACTGTCATGCCCAAAGTACCAAACACCTCACTTAAGGCATTCCATATTTCATGTATGCAACAGTTAAACTGCTTGTGTAAACGTGATTTGTGCTACTCTCCCAGCATACTGTTCCTTGGAATATGTGGACCACTCTGATCGCTGATATTTATGAACATTACTTAACACTACAGTGTGGTGCGACTTTTTACAAATAATCTGGATGGTCTTTGTGCCGTGGGTTGATCTATATTAGTGTCTTTCCCAAACCCATTAACTAAAAGAAATATTACTGTCTTGGAAATTGTAAATATCCCACCTAAACGCGTGTTTATTATCTGAACCTATGAAAATGTTTGGAATGAACTATTACATGCTATTTTTAAAAGGATCGATTTTTCGATGACGTCACATTACGTGCCAAACAAAGTCAAAAAGTAGTTATGATACATTCCATTCTACCACGACTTTACATTGGCTGTGGTTGTCACGTGACTTGCTGATTTGCATATTCATAATCGTTTAATATAACTTACTTAATCTTCCGTAGGTTATTTTCATTTCTAACCCTAAGATTAAAAATTAACAAACGATAAAAAAAACTGGCTTATTTGAGGGCTACCTAAAAAAAACAATAAAATTGTAAAACAAAGCTAAATAACAAACAAAATAACTTAACTACATTGCTTTATCGTAACGGCCACATATGCAGAGACAAACGTTCTTTGGAAAATTAACACTGAAATTGTTAATACGTATCAGAAGAATGTTCTTACTTTTCAGGGCCCACGGTTCCATTGTTCTTAAGGCCAGTATTGTTCTCAAGACTGCTGACTTACAAATTCCCGAAAGTTTGCTTTTCAACCCAACTTTGATTAAAGATGGAAATAGCATAGCTGTAGCTTTACCCAAAGTGCTTTCAGCTACTTTCTCAAGTTTTATCCATGACAGAATTGCCTTCTGTTCTGAAGACAAAGAGAAGTCGGTAGACGACAGCGTTGAAATGGAAGACGCTGATTCAGTTATTTCCGACACACCAGAATCGTTTCTATTTGTACTTAAAGTGGATTGAGCTGAATGATGTATGTCGGTAATTATCTCTAGTTCTGTCAAACTCTCGCTAACAACAACATTGGTACATACAGTTAAAAACAATATGAATAATTCCACATTGTTCGCTTTCGACTGCATTGTACTTCTAGTGGATATTCTATCCTTAACACTCCCAATGACACGACAATAGAAGACACCTTTATTGTGGAATTATACACTCAGTCGCTATATACCATTACTTGGTTTAGATAAGTTATCTATCTGTGGGCGAAATCATACTACCTGCATTCGTTAAAAGAACAGGTAAGCTGCATTTCAAATGTAGGTCTGATCCTCGAACTCACGCGCTGTTTCTCGTTATGCTATATGTATCCTCCAGGAGGTGTTAAACTTTAAGTAAAACTTTTTTTAACTCTTAACTCACGTGTATCAACTTTGAATTGTGGGTATAAGTAAAAACCACGTGATTAACACGTGACATATACGTTTCTGAACCTCCCAAGGACAACCCAATGCGATAAATACGTCAATTTTGGCCAGTATATTTTACAATAGTTTCAACCACTAATAAATTATATCCAAATATATCTTGATATGTTTAACAAGCTCAAAAAACAGTTACACAAATTGTCAAAGAATGGATAGAATGGTTTTTGCTGCACATCAACAAATTTATCTCCTGTTAGTTCGTATTATATGTTAAACAAGGTGCTATTAATGTGTATAAGACTGCTTGTTTGTTTTGTTTGTTTTTGAATTTCGCACAAAGCTACTCGAGGGCTATCTGTGCTAGCCGTCCTTAATTTAGCAGTGTAAGACTAGAGGGAAGGCAGCTAGTCATCACCACCCACCGCCAACTCTTGGGCTACTCTTTTATCAACGAATAATGGGATTGACCGCACATTATACGCCCCCACAGCTGGAAGGGCGAGCATGTTTAGCGCGACGCTCGGATTACGAGTTGCACGCCTTACGCGCTTGGCCATGCCGGGCCTTATAAGACTGCTAGTAATTTGAGCTTTAAATTCCATAAGCTTTTTACCAACTCTTCATATTGCATTATTAAACAATGACAGATAAATACAAAAAGCTAATATTAGAAAGTATATTAAACTTCGTATTAATTGGTACACTGCTAGAATCCATGTTTCGATATCCGTGATGGGCAGAGCACAGATAGCCCATTGTGCAACTTTGTGATCAACAAACATAATAATTGACTTCTTCATGTTAATCATGTCGTACATTTTTTTCCATACATTCTTTCAGAATATCTGATTTACAAATATTCTATAGTTTTTTTACCTGGACCGCTAGGAATCTATACTAATGGTTATTGTGCCCAGACTGGGAATCTGAGAGTCCATCATTAGTGTCCCCTTGTCACTAACTCGCGCTCTGCATAGGGAAAACGTGGTTGGCCTGTTCAGTCGCGAATGAGTAGTCCGAAAGTAGGTGATGGGTGCTTTTGACTGCCTTCCTTCAAGAGTACCAGCTCAAAATCATACACGGCCAGCGATGTCGTGCACGAAAATTCTAAACAAACAACAAAAATTTATCCCACGTTAAAAACAACAACATTTAAAAATACTTGTACACTAGAAATCATATTTTTTTGTATTTACTCTTGATTTAATATCAAAATGTGCGTGAAAATAAATTATAACTTTTACAAAACGTGAGAAATATAATGATAACAACTCGTTATTAAAAATATACATTCGATATCTTGTCATTCAAAAGTTAATGTTTTTAAAACAGTAAATAAAATTAGAAACTTCTAATGACAACCACTGATCTCCTGATATTGGTAACAGAAACAAATTATATAAATAACGTAAACCTTCAAACATGCTAGGCCCAGAATGGCCGGGTAGCTAAGGCACTTGACCCGTAACCTGAGGGTCGCAGGTTCGAATCTCTATCACACCAAACATGCTCGCCCTTTCACCCGTGGGGGCGTTATAATGGTACAATCAATCCTACTATTTGTTGGTAAAAGAGTAGCTCAAGAGTTGGCAGTGGGTAGTGATGACTAGCTGCCTTCCCTTTAATCTCACACTGCTAAATTAAGGACGGCTAGCCCAGATAGCCCTCGTGTAGCTTTGCGCAAAATTCACAACAAACAAGCAAACATCAATCATGCTAACTGGGCATGTAAGGGTCTCGGGTTCGAGACGCGGCGCTGTCAAATACGATTTGCATTTACAGCTGCGAGTGCGTTATATGAGTGACAATCAATCACACTCACCGGTTAAGAATAGGCTTTTCATTCAGTAGACGCTTCCCTCTGGTGTGTAGTTTAAATTATCAAAGCTATTCTAAACTATAAGGCGTTCTGTTAACATAAAGTGTTAATAAGATGAAAAATAAACTCATAGAGGTTGTGAGTTTATAATATTTTTTTTGTACTTATCTTTTCTATATTTGACATAAAAGAGCTTTATCAGTTGCACGAATTTATTTGTTTGTTTTTGGATTTCTCACAAAGCTACACGAAGGCTATCTGGGCTAGCCGTCTCTAATTTAGCAGTGAGACTAAAGGGAAGGCAAGTAGTCATTACAACTCACTGCCAATTCTTTGACTATCTTTTACCAACAAATAGTGCGACTGACTGTCACTTTATAATGCCTTTGCGGCTGGAAGTGTGTTTGATGTGACGGAAATTCGAACCCGTGCCCCTGAGACATCCCGGGCCACGGGAATTTGTTAAATCAAGAAGAACAGAAAGGTTAGAAGTAAACACGCCCTTTGGGTACAGACAAACAAACAAAGTTAACTTACGTAATTTGTTTAGATTTGTTTCATACTGTTTTAACAAATTGAACAGGATTGTTGAAAACATTTTGGTAAATAGTTAATGAAATTCAAAAGAAGCAGATATATCGGATCTGCGAAAAAACACAAAAAGTGAAAGAATAACAGACATCGATACAAGATTTCCAAACTTTGAAGAATCATTTCATATGACCTCAAGTGGTTTGTTGCTGGGTGAAAAGCTACACAAAGAGCTATCTGTGGTCTATTCGACATCGAAACCCGGTTTTTAGCGTTATAAACTCTTGAACTTACGGAAGAGTCACCGCTGAGTCACAAATCTTTACTGATTAGCTGGTTGCAATTAAGCACAAAGCTACACAATGGGCTATCTGTGGTCTGCCCACAACGGGTATCGAAACCCGGTTTCTAGCGGTGTAAATCTACAGACACACCGCTGTGCCACTGGTGGCACACAAGTCTTTATATTTATTGTTTCTGATACAGTGATTATACAGAGAAGCTACGACTTACGTTTAATGTTTGAGTGTGTGTTTGAAACACTAACAGATTAGGTTTAACAGGTACATTATATAGATCTGTTATGTTGCTTTCCAGTCCTCAAACTTCTCGTTTAGCCACTAGAGGGACACCTCTGGGGAGTAGACCTTCTAATTTCAAACATTTCATAACTCTTACACACTTTGGTTATATTGTGTATTCAATCAGAGTTTCATAGCTCTTACACACTTTTGTTATATTGTGTATTCAATCAGAGTTTCATAGCTCTTACACACTTTTGTTATATTGTGTATTCAATCAGAGTTTCACGACTCTAACAAACTTTTGTTATATTGCGTATTCAATCAAAATTTCATTACTTTACACATTTTTGTTAGACTGTGTCTTCAACCGAGCATTTCAAATACTAAGCGAATTATTTCGTTTATTTATTAATTTAATAATTCCAACTAGAAACACTGGATGACAGTGTGAATATTGTGACCGTCAATTCCGGGTATAGGGTGGATATTTGACGTCAATGTTTAGTGAGAACTAAATCGATAAACATACGCTGTTTTTTTCTTACTACCAACCATTACTAGTTCAGAGGCAAGAGATAAATTATGAACGATAGAAGAGGACATTTCAAGGTAATATTGTAGTAACTTCTAGAAACGCCCGCGGTGAACACGATCTACCTTATTTTGTGAGGTAATTATAATGTAGTGTGTGTGTACTAGTTCCTTGTTACAAACAAGCTACGAACAGTGAAATTATCTAGGCCATTTAAACGTGGAGGCCACTATATGACAGATAAAACAGCACAATGTGTAAACACACAGAAGCCACGTGTTGGAATTTGATTATCGAAGTTGTGGTTTAGAAATATTAGTCCTAAATCAACTCTTTACGTTATAAAAACATTATTGGAAGCATTCATTATCATGCCACACTATGTATAGGTCCAAGGGTCAATTATTTGCGTCCCATAAAATGCCTACGAACTTTATAGTTGTAAATTCGTTATAAGAGTGACCGTCAAATCCCACTATTCGATTTGAGTAGTTCATGGCTGGTACTCTTGGCATGCTGCCTTCCATCTGGTTCTGTAGTTCAAAACTAGGAATGACTAGCGCAGATAGCCCTTACGTAATTTTATCTGAAATACTCTAAATACCATCAAAAATCAACCAGCTTTAAAAATGGTCATTGTTATTAATTAAGCACAAAGCTACACAATGGGCTATCTGTGCTCTGCCCACCACGGGTATCGAAACCCCGATTTTAGCGTGTAAGTCTGCAGACATACCGCTGAGCCACTGGGGGGCCTTTATAAATGGAGATCTTAGTTTTAGTAACGTATGGAAAGACAACTAAAACTAAACACAGCGAAACGGTTCCTCTTTATGCCTTGTGTTTATACTTAACAAAACAGGATATAGTACCATGAATCATATATTCTGATAGAAGTCTTTATACAATTTACCATTATTAGTTAAACAAATGACACATTTTCAATCATTGTTATCCAGCGTTAGTCCAAAGCTTCAAAGAACATTAGGTATGGAAAGGAAAAATGACCAATTGAGACGTAAACGTATAATGTAGCTCACTGTATATTATATTACAGGATAATAACAGGAAAAGCCATTACTTCATTATACAGCGTATTCGCTGAGTATTATAACGTTTCACTGTATTTAAGGTAAGTTTGTGTCATCCAATATCAGTTGTTTTCATGATTAATAATCAGTAAGATTACTTAAATTCATCTATTGATTATTACCATTAATAAATACTGATTCTTACTTAGTTTACGTCTGGTATGTTCTTCACTTCTAAAACAAACTGCCTCTGACGACAGGAAAGTGATCGAGGATCGAATCTAAGTTTCTCGAGCTCATGCAATATTTCGCAAGACTTCCCTAAATAGAACAGCGATTTTGTCATCCATACAAAGGAGATAAATTAATTGTTAAGTTATATCTCGTATTAATAATTTATAAGTAATTAGTAAACAGAGTTGGGTGTTCTTATGTGTTTCTTATCATGAAAACGACAGTGATACGTCTTTATTCAACAATCTTCAACTATAGAGGGATAAAAAATAAAACATTTACAGAACTTCTTAGTATTTGTTTAAGAAGGCCCAGCGTGGCCACGTGCTTAAGAGGTCGCTTGATTCTCAGTATCAAAGTTGCGTTTCAAGTTCCCGTTCCACTAAACGTGCTTGCTATTTCAGTCTTGGAAGCGTTATAATGTAACAATCAATCCCACTATTCGTTTGCAAAAGAGTAGCTCAAGAGTTGGCGGATGGTGGTGATAGCTAGCTACTTTCTCTCTAATCTTTTAATACTAAATTAGGAATAGCTAGCGCAATCAGACCTAGTGTACTTTGTGCGAAATTCATATCAAACTTTTGTTTTAGAAGTCTTCAAGCGTATTTCATAGCCTACTTCATGAAAATATAATAAGCGATTTAAAAACAATTTCTGTGAGTTATGAATTCGAAACTTTTAACCCGATAACATTAAAATACACTTTTCTGATGACATTAATAAGGTTCAAATAAATTAGATATTCCTTGTAATAATACAGTTACTTGGCTGAACGTGAAACTTGTATCATACAGTCTTGTCAGTGTGAAAGGTAATTCGTACACCGTCTAAACCCTGCTCTTTTCATTTAAACTTAAAACGCGTTGAGTATATTACAGAAAACATACTCATTACACAAGAAATACACCCTTAGAAGGTTCAATACAACTTATACACGGGAAAACAAAATACACACAACAAAAACATACGTGATAAATCTTACCTTATATTTAGCGATCTTTCAGATTAATTTCTTATGTAAATTAACAAATAGCAAATAAATACTGATAGTCTCTTAATGACAGTGAATGTATTCTAAATATGTAGAAACAATTTTCTTCAGTTTAAAAAAACGAATTTGCTCAAGTGCTGTTTCATTTTGAAGATTCAAAAACCATCAACTCAAAGTACTCGTTTCTAAACAACCACACTTGTTCAACCAGCACAGTCGCGAGTTTTAAATATCCTCTTATATTTATAGCAGGAGATTTTAAGGTATTTTGAATTACAATTACTACATCTAACTACACAGCAATTGCGTTTACTTTGTTTCTTCTTCGTCACTATGGCATTATTCCTCATGACATATTATTCGCCATTCCTCTCTTGAGATCACGCTTTATAACTCGCGATTCGGCCACCAGGGTCGAGCATGAGTTCACTGAGCTAGCCTATAAATAAATCTAACACATGTACTGAACCCTATTACTCAACAGAGACAAGTGATGCGGTTTGAAAGTTGGTTGATTGCTGGGTCTAAACAACAACAAGTTCTGACAGCAATTCTGACAAAAACTGACCAGTCTCTTTCTTACAAAATATCTAAATGTTCATTTTCTATTAACCCTAGCTCAGATCTAACTTTTTGATGACATGGTCCAGTTATGTCAAATAATGCAGCCTTGTACTGTGCAACCACACATATTGAAAAACGTTTACGAAGAGAATTAAGCAACAATAAACAAATATTTGTATTAGAACACTCCCAAAATTCTCAAACAGTTATTATTCACCAGAAATACCACGGGTCATCAATTACCAACATAACTCAAATGCCCTAATTATTTAATGTTATAACAGAATCAAAATTTCTAAAATTGTACCAAAAAATACAGGTTAGTTTTAAGAAGCAAATATTTGTATTCCAATGTATGTGTTTTTCATATAGCAAAGCCACATTCGGCTAACCGCTGAGTCTAACGAGGTGAATCGAACCTCTTATTTTAGGGTTGTAAATCCGTAGAGTTACCGCTGTACTAGAGAGACTGTTTTAATATCAATTAAAACAAAAGTGCATTCGTTCTCAAACACAATTTCCTATTACTTACTTCTTTTTCTTACATTTTACACCTACTATTTTATTTCTATGCAATATTTTCTATTTTCTTTTATTGTCATCAGAGACTAGCATTTGCCATTGTATGAAAATTCCTACCATATTTGTTAATTATTTAAAAAAATGGCCTCCTAACGGTAACTTGGAAACTAATAAAATGGGAACACATCATACGTGTATATATTTTAGTGGTAACACGGTACCACCACTAATGAACCCTAAGTTACATAGTTAAGCATATTCCAATGTTTCATTATTTTAGTGGTAACACGGTACCACCACTAATGAACCCTAAGTCACACAGTTAAGCGTGTTCCAATGTTTCAAGATTTTATTGGTAACACGGTACCACCACTAATGAGCCCTAAGTCACACAGTTAAGCGTGTTCCAATGTTTCTTTATTTAAGTGGTAAAACGGTACCACTATTAATGAACCCTAAGTTACACAGTTAAGCGTGTTACAATGTTTCTTTATTTAAGTGGTAACAAGGTACCACTAATGAACCCTAAGTTAAACAGTTAAGCGTGTTACAATGTTTCTTTATTTAAGTGGTAAAACGGTACCACTACTAATGAACCCTAAGTTACACTGTTAAGCGTGTTACAATGTTTCTTTATTTAAGTAGTAACACGGTTCCACCACTAATGAACCTTATGTTACATAGTTAAGCGTGTTCCAATGTTTCTTTATTTTAGTGGTAACACGGTACTACCACTAATGAACCCTTAGTTTTACAGTTAAGCGTGTTCGAATGTTTCTTTATTTTAGTGGTAACACGGTACCACCACTAATGAACCCTTAGTTTTACAGTTAAGCGTGTTCGAATGTTTCTTTATTTTAGTGGTAACACGGTACTACCACTAATGAACCCTAAGTCACACAGTTAAGCGTGTTCCAATGTTTCTTTATTTAAGTGGTAACATGGTACCACCACTAATGGGCCCTAAGTCACACAATTAAGCGTGTTCCAATGTTTCTTTATTTTAGTGGTAACACGGTACCCCCACTAATGAACCCTAAGTTACGTAGTTAAGCGTGTTCTAATGATTCATTATTTAAGTGGTAACACGGTACCACTAATGAATCCTAAGTCACACAGTTAAGCGTGTTCCAATGTTTCTTTACTAAGCACTGCGCAGCTACCTATAAAAGTTTGTGTTCAGTCACTGCAGTGGGAAGAGGACAAACATCTTTGCGAAGTTTTGCACTTAGCAACAAACAAACAGTTTGGGAAAAAAATTCAATTTTGACGTAGTAAACACAAGAAAGTCATTCTGTTATTCCTCTTTATAAAACTTTTTAAAACATTTCTTCACTACATACAAAAACAAAACTATCTTTAACCAATTTTTTGAAATGAAGGAAAATCCGTGAATTCGCGGTATAATTATTTAAGAATTGCTTTTTTTTCACCATTGCTTAAAGAATATAATTTAAAACGAAGTTGAGAACGTGATATAACTTTAAACCGGAAATAATGAAGTTAAAACTAGAATTTTAAGGTTAGAGAATCTAGTATTAAAATGTGTGGTTCACATTCATCATTTTCTGTTTTGTTTTCATAGTTTTGAGTAAATATATCGGCTTGTTCCAACTAGTTATTGTTGTTTTGAATTAAGTACACAGCTACACAATGGGCTATCTGTGCTCTGCCCACCACGAACCCGAATTTTAGCGTGTAAGTCTGCAGACATACCGCTGAGCCACTGAAGGGGGGGGGGGGGCTGCTCCAACTAATTAATTAAACAATCGTTGTTGAATTTCATGCAAAGTTACTCAACAGCTATACGCACTAGTCATCCCCAATTTAGAAGTGATTGTTTGTTTCGAATTTCGCGCAATGTAAATCGAGTAAAGAGCATTGAGGTACAATTTTTAGTACGAAGGATAAATTAATTTTTTGTGTGTAGTAAATTATTTTGAGTTCTAATTTTCAAGTTAAACAGTAGTTGTTTTGTGATTGATTTTTTTGTTTTTGAATTCCGCACAAAGCTACTCGAGGGCTGTCTGCTCTACCCGTTCCTAATTTTGCAGTATAAGACAAGAGTGAAGGCAGCTCGTCATCACCATCCACCGTCAACTGTTGGGCTACTCTTTTACCAATGAATAGTGGGATTGGCCGTCTCATATTAATACCCCCACGGCTGAAAGGGCGAGCATGTTTGATATTTAAATAGACAGCTAAATATATATGTAAAAACGGCTCGTTTGGGTTGATAACATTTTTTTATGCAGAGAAGCGAACAACGTTTCGACCTTCTTCGGTCATCGTTTCTACTTTATTTTTCTCTGCATTTGGGTTTTCTCGTCATCACTGATCAACAGCTAGCCACTAGTACCCACCGTCAACCCTAAGGTTATGCTAAGATATTAATAGGACTTATCGTTTTTAATAATACCACCATGGCTCGAAGGTCTAACTATTTCGACTACTCTAACCAGCAGACCATGCCACAGCCAATAATATAATAGTCCTGACTGGGTCTGTTCAAACTTAATGAAAATTTTTACTGTGTAGAGACAACACGCTTTACGTTGTAAGTTTCATAATATTTTCTATTGTTTTAGTAAATTTAAACTATAGAATCTTGAGTAAACAAACGTTTGTTTTTACTGAGAAATGTTACCATTAAACTTTCTTTGTTTTGTTGTTAAGCGCAAAGACATACGATGGGTCTGTACTCTGCCCACCAGAAATATCTAAACCTGGTTCTTAGTGTAAGACGTCGTGAGAACTACCGCTGAACACTCAGTAATAAAATTAGCATTAATATAAACTAGAGAAACCTGGAAGAAACTCTACGTATAACTAGTTCCTACAACTTTATGAAACAATAATCACATAAAAACAGTCCCAGACTTGTAATTATCATGTTATAGTATTACTATAGGAAGTAATACATGTGTTTATGGAATACATAAGTTTAATACATGTGGAAGTGTTTGTGTTTATTAGTACTAACACATGTAAAAATACTGTTTGATAATTAATTAATAATTAGTATTTTGGCACTATAATGAAATAAGTGCTCTGGTTCCTCTCGAATGTTAAATGCAATTCTAAATTTCATCGAGTAAAAGCAAGACATGACATTTTAATATATATCAACAGTACAACATGATTTATCATATCCAGTTACGATGCGACCTTTCGTACAATATCTGGTTGTCATTAGGTAGAATGGAAAAATTACAGGTACAGTAATTGTCCGAGAACGGACCTGAACTTGGCAGGTAATTTGGTTTCAAAGCTTGAGACCTGAACTTGGCAGATAATTTGGTTTCAAAGCTTGGGACCTGAACTTGGCAGGTAATTTGGTTTCAAAGCTTGAGACCTGAACTTGGCAGGTAATTTGGTTTCAAAGCTTGAGACCTGAGCTTGGCAGGTAATTTGGTTTCAAAGCTTGAGACCTGAACTTGGCAGGTAATTTGGTTTCAAAGCTTGAGACCTGAACTTGGCAGATAATTTGGTTTCAAAGCTTGAGACCTGAACTTGGCAGGTAATTTGGTTTCAAAGCTTGAGACCTGAACTTGGCAGGTAATTTGGTTTCAAAGCTTGAGACCTGAGCTTGGCAGGTAATTTGGTTTCAAAGCTTGAGACCTGAACTTGGCAGGTAATTTGGTTTCAAAGCTTGGAAACTGAGCTTGGCAGGTAATTTGGTTTCAAAGCTTGGAAACTGAGCTTGGCAGGTAATTTGGTTTCAAAGCTTGAGACCTGAACTTGGCAGGTAATTTGGTTTCAAAGCTTGAGACCTGAACTTGGCAGGTAATTTGGTTTCAAAGCTTGAGACCTGAACTTGGAAGGTAATTTGGTTTCAAAGCTTGAGACCTGAGCTTGGCAGGTAATTTGGTTTCAAAGCTTGAGACCTGAACTTGGCAGGTAACTTGGTTTCAAAGCTTGGGACCTGAACTTGGCAGGTAATTTGGTTTCAAAGCTTGGGACCTGAACTTGGCAGGTAATTTGGTTTCAAAGCTTGGAAACTGAGCTTGGCAGGTAATTTGGTTTCAAAGCTTGAGACCTGAACTTGGCAGGTAATTTGGTTTCAAAGCTTGGGACCTGAACTTGGCAGGTAATTTGGTTTCAAAGCTTGGAAACTGAGCTTGGCAGGTAATTTGGTTTCAAAGCTTGAGACCTGAACTTGGCAGGTAATTTGGTTTCAAAGCTTGGGACCTGAAAGATAATCAGGTGCGGTTAGTAACTATAGTTTCTATTCACCCCCTCAGGCCTGGCATGGCCAGCTGGTTAGGGAGCTCGACTCGTAATCTGAGGGATACGGGTTCGAATCCCCCTCACAGTAAATATGCTTACCTTTTCAGGATTGGGGACATTATAATGTGACCTGAACTTTTTGCGTCTACTTTAAAGCTTAACTATTTTCCAGGAGTGGAGTGACTTGTTTGTTTTTGAATTTCGCGGAAAGCTACACGAGGGTTGTCTGAGCTAGCCATCCGTAATTTTACGGTGAAAGACTAGAAGGAAGGCAGCTAGTCATCACCACCCACCGCCAATTCTTGGACTACTCTTTTAGTAAAAAAATAGTGGGACTGACTGTCACATTAAAACACCCCAATGGTTGAAAGAGTGAGCATGTTTGGTGTGATGGGGATTAGAACCAACGACCCTCAAATTACCAGTCGAGTGCCTTAACCACGTAATCATGTCGGGCCTGCATGGTTTTGGTCACGTGGATTTAAAATACAAAAAAATTATAATATAAAAATTGCGAAACAATCATGTTAATTCGGTCAGAAATGTCATGCAAGGGAATCAGGTAAAAGCCTTGACATGAGAGGTTTCGAACATTTTAAAAAGGACAAATTATGGAAACCAGAACAATGTTTTCATATGAGAGATTCCGGTCATCAAACTGGTTGGAAATCAACACAAAGCTTATAAGGAACAGATAACTACATAAAGAAGAACCATCCCACTTTAACACCTCTCAAGGTCACTTTAAAAAGAACTTCGCGTGTCTTTAACGGAATTCCAAGAGCGGCTGTCACACAAGTGTTTGTTTATCAGTCTTGTTTTGTTTTTCCACCAAAAGGCAATGCGAGACTGAATGGGGCCACTAATTACATTGAAACTAGTTTGTTTGGTATCTGACGGTTTACTGTGACTTTTTCACCAGTTTCTATTCACGATATAATAGTTAATTGTCTTCAAATTAAATTTCATGCTTGTGATGTTTCTTTCTTTGCATTAATAAGTATCAATAGACGTCGTGGTTTATACCGTTAATAAAATCAACTTCAAGGGAAAATATGTTTTCAAGGAACATTACTTGCCATTTTATATTAAGCACAAAGCTACACAATAGTTTATCTGTGCTTTGCTCATTATAGGTATTGAAACCCGGTTTCTAGCGTTATAAACCTGCAGGCCTCCCACTGTGAAAGACTGCAGAAACGCATCGCTGACTTACAACATATAGAAAAAATCGACCAATCCGTGTTCTATCTCTTATAGGTATTTACATTGGTGTTTATACACCTAGATAAATCAGGTTTCGTAAACCTCTTCCTCCTTCCTTTACACCTGTTTTAGCATCTGTCAAGTGTATTTATACATTGTATACGAGGGCCAAAGTAACCCGTACTGACTCAGACCCCTTTCAGGCAATGTCCATGTATTGTTTACACATACACTCGATGCAAATAACTTATTTCTCTTTATAGTTCCATAATTATTTATACTATCATTAAATAGGTATCAACTATAAAACATTTACATAAAACCCTTTTAATGTTTAGTAATTAACCCTTAAACTCATCTGGAGTCTAGTTTATAGGTGGCGTTATCAATCAATCCGTGCCTCCTTGTTATAAGGCGCTGTCTCTGTGGTCGACACACTTACTCAACCCGACCTATAATTTTCCTACTTTTTAAACGTCATCTTCCCACAGATGTTTGTTTTAAGCACAAACTGGGCTTGGGTGATAAAAATATCTCTTTAAAGATAATTATTTATCATCCAGAATCTTGTGCAAAGGAAACTACTACATATCATTATTTTATTTACATTTGCCAATAACATCAGTTCTTTAACTTTACCTATTGCTTTAGCCGTTGGAACCTGGTCATAGTATACATTCGATTTCTGCTCGGAATTTAAACACTTACCTATATTGAGCGACTTCGGATCATTTCTCGGGGTCATCAAGTTTGTGAGGTCGCCTGACTCCTTGACCATGCAGGTCTGTCCTTTATCAAAGAATCAAATTCCATTACTGACCTGAGCAGTCTGGGTTCACCTCCATGGACGCAACACCAGCAGGGGTTCCTGCGTTGTTTGCCGCCAAGCACCGTCTACCACCCAACAAGCCCCAGGGGTAAGCTTCCTAACTCTATCTCCTGTATCCTGCCTCTATCTCCTCAGTTGAGATAACACACTAACTATTTTAACTAAACCCTTACTGTGAGAAGAGAGTAGGGCATTTCTCCAACATACGCTGCACCACAAAGTAAGATATGGAAATCACTTACTTTAATTTCTGTTTTTCATCTTTATTGTTCTGTAGTATCCGTTTGTCGCAGTTGCCTCTGTATTTCCTGCCATATGTTGGGTGTGGGTTGAACACATTTGCGGAACACAGTACAGAACTTCACAAAGTGACTATTATTATGGTCCACGAACCATTTGTCCAAGCACCCACACACGTGAAGTACACAAACACACTCACTAACCAGGTGTGCACCTCCAACGTTGGCTGGTCCGCTGTGGTTCCTCCTCTGTCGTCCACTTGAAGTCAACGTGTGATGTTTGTTTTGATATAGTTAAGTTAGAATTTCAGATCCACTAATCTGCCTTTCGTCACCGTTATGTTCCGGGGTCCATCTCTTGTTAAACACTTCATTAGTTAATCAGTTAAATCTTGTTAAACACTTCATCAGTTAATCAGTCAAATCTTGTTAAACACTTCATCAGTTAATCAGTCAAATCTTGTTAAACACTTCATTAGTTAATCAGTTAAATCTTGTTAAATACTTCATTAGTTAATCAGTTAAATCTTGTTAAATACTTCATTAGTTAATCAGTTAAATCTTGTTAAACACTTCATTAGTTAATCAGTTAAATCTTTTTAAATACCTCATTAGTTAATCAGTTAAATCTTGTTAAACACTTCATTAGTTGATCAGTTAAATCTTGTTAAACACTTCATTAGTTAATCAGTTAAATCTTGTTAATCTCTTCATCAGTTAATCAGTTCTTATCGATTTTTAACCAAATTCTCGTATTTGAACGCTTTCCTCCACGTTTCCGTATTCGGACCGTAAGTGATATTTAAATTCATTTACCAAAATAGGAAAAGCAAATTTTTTATTATCCTTCACTGATAGTGGAGTGCTGGAGGACTGTATTGTAACTTATTAAACTTGTGTGTTATTCTTCACTGGTAGTGGAGTGTTGGAGGACTGTGGTGTAACTTATTAAACTTGTGTGTTATTCTTCACTGGTAGTGGAGTGTTGGAGGACTGTGGTGTAACTTATTAAACTCGTGTGTTATTCTTCACAGGTAGTGAAGTGTTGGAGGACTGTAGCGTAACTTATAAAACTCGTGTGTTATTCTTCACAGGTAGTGGAGTATTGGAGGACTGTAGTGTAACTTATTAAACTTGTGTGTTATTCTTCACAGGTAGTGAAGTGTTGGAGGACTGTAGTGTAACTTATTAAACTCGTGTGTTATTCTTCACAGGTAGTGAAGTGTTGGAGGACTGTAGTGTAACTTATAAAACTCGTGTGTTATTCTTCACAGGTAGTGGAGTGTTGGAGGACTGTAGTGTAACTTATTAAACTCGTGTGTTATTCTTCACAGGTAGTGGAGTGTTGGAGGACTGTAGTGTAACTTATTAAACTCGTGTGGAAAATGTCGGATATCTTTCGCCAAAATATTTTTACATATGCGCAGTCGTAGAAAGCATCTTTTGATGTTTCTATGCATTGACAGTACAAACATTTCTTTGATTTCATAACTTTCTGTTTGTTTAATCTGTCTTTAATTCTATCTATATGATGTGCTATTTTATATATGGGTCTCTTCTGTTTTATATTTTCTTGTTGCTTGTTGTAGTCCGTGCTGTCTATCAGTTGATGTGTGGGTATTCATTCACTATTTTGGCTTGTATTTTATCTGTTAGATAATTTTTTCTATTTGCATTTTGTACAGTTGATTACATGGATTCTTATTCGTTACCTTTATTGTTTTCGCTATCATATTTTTTAGGTAGGCTGGTGGAGTTTCTCCACGTAGTGCTTGCGGTTTGATTTTATTTTTGTAAAATTTAGCGTTGAAACCAACTGTGTGATTATGGGAGAGAGCACAGTTGTGTTGAGACCCCATAGTTTTACACGTGTTCTGTATGGTGATTGTTGTGAGGTAGTTGGGCAGTCCTAGGCCTCCTTCCTTTATCAGGATGTTATTATCCAGCTTGGGCAGTCCTAGGCCTCCTTTATCAGGATGTTATTATCCAGCTTGGGCAGTCCTAGGCCTCCTTCGTTTATCAGGATGTTAACTACTTCTCTTGAGAGGCATTCCGTTTTGGAATTCCAGATAAAACTGTAAATTATTCTATTTATTGGTTTTTATTTCCATCTCCGGGAATGGAAGTGTTCTGTCTAGATATACCAGACTTGGATATATGACTTGTTTTATAGTTTGTGCTTTGATTAGAAATGACAATTCGTTTTCTCTCCAGTTATCTATTTTAGTTTTTATTTCTGTGATTTTGAGCTTCCATAAGACGCGATTGTATAACGTGTCGTTTCGTTTCCAGAAACGCATTCCGCGCGCTGAAGGAGATATACCTGAGTGTGAATAACCTTCACAAACACAACGAGTATGAGTTACTTTAAGTTAACGAACTGTAATTCAAAGTTAAGACATTCATAAATCAAATTATTAGGTAATAATTAATAATCTAACATTATTTATTTTCATGTTAAATATGTTTATTTATTATAATTTTATTTTAACTTTATTATCATTCACAAATATTAATTGATGAATCAGCAAGCGAGTTTCTTTCTTCCCAGAGTGGAGTCAATTAACCCCACTTTTAACGGAAACGTGCTATTCTATTCCAGCAAGCCCGAAGTTGAGGGTTGGGCGAAACGAAGAGCTGAATTTTTGGTAATAACTTTTGTAGAAACGTTCTTGTAGAATGTGCATGCCCTTACACATTCTAATTTAAATTTTACAGACAAGTTATGACAATTTTATCAGTTCATATTGTTGTGTAGGCCTACTTTATGAGATTCATTCTTCTACACTTTACTTACTTCTCTGTGTCAACGTACATCTTGGCGTTGTTAATTTTTGCAAACTTTCCCAAACGGCAAAAGGAAAAATAAACTTTAAAAATATACATCACTTGATATCTTTACGCGACTTAAACCCTGATACAGCTGATAAATACAGACAACAACATGTTTCTTAAGTTATAATACGTCTCTGACATCGAGTTAAAAACTCACCCAGCTGTTAGTTTTACAATAAAACCCGTATAAAAATGCAACATGTTTAAAGAGGATATGGTAAGTTATCCTGACAATACGAAGGTTAACGTTTTCCTGTGTAAGACACAAACTTATATTACGAATGAGTTTTTATAAGCATTTATTTTAACATGTAATTACACAACTCGCCGACAACTGCAAAAATCATTTCTCTGTACCAGTTAGAGATGGACTTTTTCTTTGTTTTTTAAATTTCGCGCAAAGCTACACGGGTGTTATCTGTGCCAGCCGTCCCTAATTTGCAGAGTAAGACTAGAGGGAAGGCAGTTAATCATCACTACCCGCCGCCAAATCTTGGACTACTTTTACCAAAGAATAGTAGGATTGACTGTCACATTATAATGCCCCCACGGCTGAAAGTGCGAGCATTTTGGTGTGACGGGGATTCGAGCCCACGATTCTCGAATTACGAGTCGAGTGTCTTAACCACCTGGCCATGCCGGGCCTCAGGGCTCAAGAAGCTGTCTCTATCTGTCAAAGTTAACCAATATGATGTTTAATACTGTGATACCATGACAGTCAATAACAGAATGTAACCGAAGATTTATCATCCCAGTACACTTAAACAAAGATATCCTACATCTTTTCCAGTAAGGTCTGAAGTGTGGTATATATATCATTCTTTGTATAATCATGCCATATCACTACCTGCCATCTTCAAATACTACCATGTCTTTTAGTAGTTGGTAAGAGATTGCATCACCATCCATCGCCTATTCTTGGGTTACTCTTTTACAAACAAAAAGTGGGATTGATTGTAACATTATAACGCTCCAACGACTTAAAGGGCGAGCATGTTTAGTACGACGGAGATTCGAACCCGCAACCCTCATATTGCTTGTCGAGTGCCCTAACTACTTGGCTATGCTATGCCTTAACTTTTTTACTTCCTTTATTAGCCTTCGTAATCTGAGTATTTCGACATTAATCAGATAAGCTTTGTTTGTTTGTTTTGGAATTTCGTACAAAGCTACTCGAGGGCTATCTGTGCTAGCCGTCCCAAATTTAGCAGTGTAAGACTAGAGGGAAGACAGCTAGTCATCACCACCCACCGCCAACTCTTGGGCTACTTTTTTACCAACGAATAGTGGGATTGACCGCACATTATACACCATCACGGCTGGGAGGGCGAGCATGTTTAGCGCGAAGCGGGCGCAAACCCGCGACCCACGGATTACGAGTCGAGCGCCTTATCAGATAAGCTTAGAATGTACTGCAGTTTAATCTAATAGAATAAAAACCGTTAAAAACGTTTGTTTCTCTTAATGGTTGTTTTCTTGAACTGTTGGGAGTGTCTTAAATAATTTGAAAATATACATAGCCACATCTATAAAGTCTTGTCTAATTTGCATTCTTGGCATAGTGTGTAGCCAAACCTAAATCTTCTAAACTATTGGAGCTGGGTGTAATCTAGCTAGTGACCTGTTTTCTCAAATTGACGATTCATGGTTTTCGAGCCGTTCCTGCCACAGAAATGCGTTCCGCACTTTGTGCTGAAGGAGTAATGGTAAAATTACCTATTCGATTAAAGTAATTCAAAAGTCGGCAGTAGGCGCTGTTTCCTAATTAGTGATGTCTATGCTGAGATGGCTCTTGTGTAGCTTTTCATGAAATCCAACAAACAAACAAATTAAGTCTGATCGACCATGGTGAGGACATACTTTTACTACACGGTAGCGAGCGACGTTTCAGATAACCAACCGATCATGATTCAGTGTAGTGAGATGTTTGAATATTTCAATGGTATATGGCAATAAATTTCTTTACACGAGTTTCAGGTACATTAGCCTTGAATCTAACGAGTTTTTTATCATTGTTAATTGTGTCCTTCTAACGCTTTAAAAATAAATTAAATATATCTGTGAACATAATTTCTGGGCACACTGTATTGCACATAATATTAATATTAAGAATGTTTCGAATATAATCTCACAATTAACAACCAATATTCACTGATGTATTATATTTTGTTAGCTTTTAATACACAAAATCGCCCTCTAAAAAGAGCAGGAACTAGGTTATGTACTATTGCCCATGGCGCTGTTGAGATTCTAAGCCTATTATTCAATAATTTATTCAGGACTCTACCAACTAGAAACTGGCCGAGGGCACAAAAATGGCTTGCTACAGCTTTGCCTCTACGTCAGTGATGACGAGAAAAGCCACGTGTAGAGAGAAATATATATCTAAAAACGGCTCTTATACATATATTTTGCCTCTACGAGTCATTGTTTTAGTGTATTTTAATTTTTATTTTCGGTGTTGATTAATTTTTTCTCAGATTTTATCCGATACTTGATCAGAAGTAAAATAAGAAAATCGATAATTGGTAAAATTTAAAATAGATTTATTTGAATTCTCGCAGAGGTATGATGACCTTTAGAGCCAGTATTTAAACACTTCTGACGACATAAAGAGGTAACCTATACGTTATTTTTCTCTTTATAAAAGTGATATTTTAATGCCTTGTTTATTGTTGAATAGTTAAAAGATACAGTACTTATGTAACATTTCTTCTCCTTTCAACATGTAATTATTCGTTGTTTACATGAAAACGTTGGCTTCTTTGGACAGTTTTGCAACTGCTAGCGTATATTTTTATTTTTGTGTACTTGGACTATGCTGTAAAGATCAGTAAGAACAAAATAACCAAATGAAAATCAAGTTACCTCACAGAAATAACAGCAAATGACCAAGGTCACTTGCTAATAATTCGTTCAATACGAGACTTAAGATGAACGTAAAATATTGGAAAGTTGCCAGTTATCTCCAAGATAGAGAGGGTCTTCACAGTATGAACTTACCTTCACCTGTAAATATTTGAATATTATTATTCCTTACAAATAAATGTTGAGATAAGTGTGTATAAAGAAAAGCAAATTAGAACAGTGTAAAATCTGGTTAAAGATTTTTTTCATTTAGGAATACACTTTCTTAGTCTTACAAATTGTATCTGTATAATTTTTAAAGATATAAAAAAAACAAATCTTTTTTGTTCTGTAATTTTCTTTTTATTGTGAATTTTAACGCAATACACAAGAAACATTTATGTTCATATAAAATAACCTCTTCCATCATGTTTGACTCTACTCTCTCCTGATTACTGGGTATGCGGGTTTATCAGAGTGATGTTCTGCCTCCTTTATATTCAGGTCATTAGTGGTTCTGAAAGAAGTGTCAGAGAACAACCAACAGCAGTTACACGTGGGATTCAATCGCCATATATACGAGATATGGATATCATGGTTCGGCCTTTTACAACAGCCATTGTTTTGAGAAAAGGGCCTTGTACCTAAACAATGTTATACATAAGAATCCAAATTCATTAAACGTATATACACAAATTAATATATATAAACATTTAAAAAGCTTGATAAATTTATAAATACCTTTGATCGATTGTCGTATTTTAAACGTATTAAAATGTATCTTGTTCACTAGATTATTACTGTCGTATTACTTGTCGTAAAATGTTCCAAAACCAGAACAAAAATACTAAGAATTAATTATTTTAATTAATACAAGTATTAAAATATGTACACGTTTGGTCATTTCCGAATGATAAGTTAACAAAGTCACCTAAAGCGACAAACAGTATTTTTGGATAATTGTTATAAATATGGCTAGGTGGTTAGGATACTCGATTCGCAATCTTAAGGTCGTGGGTTCGAATCTCCGTTCCAATAATTAAACTCACCCTTTCAGGTCTGAGGGCATTATAATATGACGGTGCGATTTAGTTTGATTCATTGTTAATACAGTATCCGAAGAGTTGGCGGTGGGTGATGGTGAATAGCTACTTTTCCTCTACTCTTTCACTGTTATCTTACGTACAGCAAGAGCGCGGATAAACCTCGCGGATATTACTCTATCAAATAGTAGCAATATGACTGAAATATTAGCTGTACCGAACATTATTCTGGTAAACTTTTCTCGAACGTAATTATTGTTTAATGAATGACGGAGAAGCTGTTTTAACCTTTGTCCTCTAATGGAGTTTTTCCACACGTGTTTCTGTATGACACCTCGAGGCGATCGATTCAAACAGGTACTGCAGGAACTGGTTTGACTTGTTTTTTTTATTTTACGTAAAACAAGCAATATTGCCTGTGTAAACGTCGTGTTACTTGACGCATTATTCCAGAAATGTTTACCTTCAACCAAGTTTTATTTGACGGGGTAACTTCGAGCCCACCTTGATATTACTAAGCCTAACTGAGAAATATTATCTGCAGATATATCCGAACACGTATTTTTCCTCATATGAAATGCTTTACGTATAGACATAAACATATATACTTATACAGAGAGAGAGAAATGTTTCACTCACAGGACAAAACTGTAAATCCCAACAATTCTACGTACATATCATAACGTAACCCCAGAACAATCCAAGTTATCTGAGACGCTTAACGCTGGTATCTAATGGAAGTTTTGAGGAAGAGGTTTCATATTTGAAGTAATAGGGTACTACAAGTCAAGTACTGAATAATAAATTATCTTAAGAAAAGAAAGACAAATTTAAGTTTCTGTAAAAAAAATTCTAAACACTGTTCACGAATTAACAAAAAGGACGTATAAAAAAAAACAAATTCGCTAAATAAAAATTTAGATGTTAACTTTTGGATAGATGAAAAGGTTCAAAATAAAACCTATTAAATTCCAAACCACTTTGTACGAACGTTTTAATATTCTCTAACAAAATAATAACAGTACCTAGCCATGATACTCAACTTCGATGATTATCATAACGCTTGCGACTCGAAATCCGAGGGTCGCGGGTTCGCGCCCGCGTCGCGCTAAACATGCTCGCCCTCCCAGCCGTCGGGGCGTATAATTTTACGGTCAATCCCACTATTCGTTGGTAAAAGAGTAGCCCAAGAGTTGGCGGTGGGTGGTGATGACTAACTGCCTTCTCTCTAGTCTTACACTGCTAAATTAGGGACGGCTAGCACAGATAGCCCTCTAGTAGCTTTGTGCGAAATTCCAAAACAAACAAACTAAGTATAATAAATATAATAATTGCTACAATTCCAGTACCTTAAATATTTTACGATATTCGTATTTTCAAATGGGAAATAAAACATAAATATTGTCTTTCAAGGTGGCACTTTCCTCTCCTTTGTAACAACAACTTATTTGATGTTTATAACATCACCAAATCAAATTTTTCTTTTTTTTTATTCTATTTTAAAACCATTTTAGACAAACAACCATTATTACAGTGTATGTAATAATTTATTTGATAATAATATTAAAGAGCTGTTCGCTGTGCAAATATTTATAATTTACTCAGAATTTTTTTAACGGAATCAGCTCCATAGTTGTTTATTCACTCTAATCCCAGGCAACAAATCTACCTTATGCCGAGAGTATGACCACGTCTCAAAGCAATCGCTAAGAAAACAATAATTTAACATTACAAAGGAAAGTCTTTAAGTTGAGTAAGTAATTATAAAAAGAAAATAGACCCGATGGTGAAATTAACAGGAAGACTACTAAAAAAAGGAGTAAAAGTTACATTGTGAATTCCGAGAGCAGTCTAATCGTACATCTATTAAAAAAACAAAACATGTTAAGGTATTTTACACATGCCGGTAGTACCAATCTCGGTGAGTTAGGCTTAACTGTCTGAAACAAAAAGTAGCCTAACAAGCTTATTAGCGGCCGTTGACCTTAATTAATATTTGCGTCATTGAGATATTAAAAATCAAACAATACAGAATTTTCTTTTATTTTTCCAGATGGAATATTTTCTAAGCACGAGAGCCGTTTATAGTAGACGTTCGCCTAGAGGGGACCACGTTACGGATATAAATCTTACGACGAATCAAAATATGCACATTTTAACATTTAACTTACTAGTGAGAACAAAGAAAAATGATTATGCAGCTTTAATGACACTCTATATCTACCGTATCAAACTGCTGAAGAGGCAAGTTCCCTAATATTGGAACTCTTTACGTTGTCTTTGATGTAATATAATTGTGGCCGAGGCCCTATTGAAAATACCAAATAACTCGACTAGAGTCGCTCTAAACATGCTCGCCCTCCCAGCAATGGGCGCGTTATAATGTTTCGGTCAATCACACTATTCGTTGGTAAAAGAGTAGCCCAAGAGTTGGCGGTGGGTGGTGATAACTAGCTGCCTTCCCTCTAGTCTTACACTGCAAAATTAGGGACGGCTAGCACAGATAGCCCTCGAGTAGCTTTGTGCGAAAATTCAAAACAACAACAACATCAACCTGGTTTATATTCAGGTGAACTACCGATCCATCAAGTTAACCAACCTTTCTGTTCTCGGAACAAATCAAACTAACATAGAAGATTAACACTTTGGGGTGGAAGTAAAGAAGCCTGTAGAATAAAGAAAATTGTTACTATAAATCTATATGGGTTATAAATAAACACAGAACACGCTACCAGCGAAAGCACGAAAATTGGTTAAATCGCTACTAGGAAGCGCCAGTTACCACGTATGTCTGTTTGCAATTAATAACAACAAAGTTACACAATGTGCTATCTGTGCTCTGCTTACCACTGGTATTGGGATTGAATTTCTACCGTTATGAGTCCCACGTCATACCGCTGTGGTCGCGACCTGAACTCAACAATTAAAACGAACTGTACTTTATTTAAAACAACACTATACGAAGAATGGGTTTATATTCTACATCAAGATTGTGATTTTTAAAAATCAAATTGCTTGACGTACCACATAAATTCGTTCTGTTGTCTGTTAGAAATATTATTTTAACAAGGGCGTCAGCTCTTCTGAAGTAGACAAATCAGTGTTAACGTCACTGACAGTTTCCTTTCGAAAGTTTTCGGAACTATATGTGGAACAGGGGCTGCTATCTTACTGAACATAAAACCCGACACTATTTGGCACAATGAAAGATAAAAGTAAATTAGATGACTCAACCGATTAGTGACGTAATAATTGATCATAATATAGTAACACAGTGTGCCTGAAAAGAAATTATGTGCCTTGATCAGGTACAAACTGCAGTTTCAGCGCTACAACAAATATACGAAATGAATACGATGTTACTGTTGAGTTAAAAAAACTGGTTTGGTTTGAATTTCGCGCAAAGCTACACGAGGGCTATCTGCGCTACTAGTCCCTAATTTAGTAGTGCAAGACTAGAGAAAAGGCAAACAGTCATCACCATCCACCGCTAACTTTTACCAACGAATAGTGGGATTGATCGTTACATTATAACGTCCTCAGAGCTGAAAAGGTAAGCATGTTTGGTTTGACGAGGATTCGAACCAGCGACCCTTGGATAAGTTTTGTTTATAAGAAATAAAGGACGTGCCAAGTATTCAGGCTTGGTCACCTTATCTTGGGAAAGTCGTTAAATTGTTGAAAAGGGCTAAGGGGTTATTACAAAGATGAAATACTTTACAATATGAGGATAGGATAAGGTCTCTAAACTTGTTTTATCTAGAAAAAATAATTACTTTGCTCTAGTGTTAGGCTAACAAAAACTGAAACTATATAAAATTTTCTGTTGTTCATAATCCGTGTTCAGCGAACATCACGATTCTGTTAACAATGTTTTGTAACACACCACAAAACTCGGCATAAACTTTAACAGAGTCTGTCTCTGTTGTAAGTGTTGTTATATAATTTTTACATAAACTTTAACAGACAAATTTTAGTTTACATTAGAATTAAACTGAATTTTCTTTGCGTATAAAAAATATAAAGTTTTAAAACACATTTATAATCTGTTAGCTACTTAATGTAGCCGAAAGTAGTGTTTATGGTTACTGCAGAGAATAACCATATATATAAACCGTAAATAAACACACATTGTCGGTATGTTTTAGTCCAAAAGTTTTAAGAATGATTTAAATTTTGTCTGATTAATAAAAACACTATTTGATGCTATTTGAAATATCTACATAGTTTAAAAATATTTTCTTATTCTATAGATCACATTTTACAAATAATAGATACTTCATCTAAAGTTAGAAAAGTATGTAGAAATGAAGGAACACTTCTAATCTCAAACAAAACTGCCGACAGTTCTTAATAAATATAAAATATCCTTTTTTGTTTTTTTCAATCTAGATGGTCTAATGTTTGTGAATGTGGAGGATTTACTTTTGCATTTTCGGTTCCTTAATTGAGGTGTCTCCATTTCTTTTGTCAAATAAACACACGCAAAGGCTCTGATGACAAATTTATTGAAAACCACTTCGAACAATCTGGACAAAATTAGAAATAACGTTCTACCATAGAGTACAGCGACCGACATGACTAGAACTTTGGGCAATGTATTCAAGATAAGAATGTTAGAATACGGAAGGAAGTTATGTGACTCGTGAGAAATACCACTGTAGCTTTAACTAAACGATACAAGTTACACTGTGTCAACGACTGATAACAACTGGTTAACGGTAGCAAAACATAATCAAATCACTAAATCCAAAATCATTCTCTCAAGTATAGGTTTCCAAATCTAAGCTCATCCACTTAAGTAATAATTTGGGTAATTTAAATAAAATGTTTACTGCAACTTACCCATAAAATTTTACCCCAAGTTTAGACAGAATATATTTTGTATTTGTTTTATAAAAGGTAGTAAAATAATTAAAAATAATAAACGTGTTGTTTTAAATATTTTTTTATTATTATCAGTGCTGGAAACGTACAGTACCTTTATAAGTAAAGATAACAGCTGAGTGAGTTGATACATACCAAAAAAAAATATTATTTAGTGTTTAATCACTTCCAAACCAACAAAGTACTGAAGTAATACGGTGAAGAATTGACCATGTTTTGTTTTCAGACGGGACCAAAGATAAGAGTTATCTGCTAATATACAAGCAATTTCTTCATTCAAACTTTATCTTTCTGAAGATAAGTATGTTGAATATTCTAGTGTTTTATTTTACCACTGGTAAGAGTTCAGGTAATGTTACATTACTTTTACAACATTAAGAAATGGTATCAAAGGACTTATCATTAATTTTATAAATAAATAATAAAATAAAGTTGACAACAAACACTACCTGTAAACAGGGCAGTTACAAAAACAACAACGGGACACAAGAAAAGGGTTTCACAATTTAATAAAAATAATTAACTATGAAGGTCTGTGAATTAATAAATTATATGTTAAAGATTCATTATCAAACTACAGAATATCAGCTACTGAAAACTAATAATATTTCTAAGAGTAAGATATTGACATTAGAAGCAACATGTATCAATATTCACTATAAGATATTGACATAAGAAGCAACATGTATCAATATTAATTATAATATATTGACATAAGAAGCAATATGTATCAATATTTACTATAAGATATTGACATAAGAAGCAACATGTATCAATATTAATTATAATATATTGACATAAGAAGCAATATGTATCAATATTTACTATAAAGTAAGAGCTAATGGTTTTAAATGGCAAAACTGTTAGTATAATTTTTTATTACGTCTATTTTGTTTGAAAAGAATCAGTTTGTATTGTTACTAATGGTGTAATCTCTAAGTAATTTTAATTAATAGTGTAATTTCTGTAAGTAATTCCTGAAACGATAGTGAATCTTTGACTCTACAAGATACGACTAAAAGACACTATTTCTGGAAAAGCATTCGAGTGAACTCCATATAATCGTAGGCTCCTGTTACGGTACGTCCACTTTTTGGTTCCACATAGGGCTTCATGCGAGTTACACAGTAGTCTGCCATCTCTACTGTGAGATTCTAAGTAATGCAAAAATAAACTGAATAAGAATGTTAAAAATATATATAAAACATTTTGTTTAAGGATAAATTCTGTTGACAAGTTCAGAAAAAATATCTGATGTTTGAAGTCGTTACCTATTTTGATGAATCTACATAAGTTAATAAAGTAAATTTGAAGTTACTTAGAAACATTCTTTACCCTGAAGTATTTTAAAAGTAAAAAGGTTCTATCCTTTTGATTTTCACAAAAAATACATTAAATTCCTCGTTGCTTCAAACTGTTGTTCATCCAAAAACACTTTGAGAAAAAACATTTAGATCCTGGTTCTGAAATTGAAGTTTTTTAACATTAAAAAAATCTCTATCTTAACTGAAATTGGAAAAAAATCAACAAATTAATTCAACTCTCAGATTGTAAAAAACAACAACATTTACTGACATTCAGGAATGGTCTTCATCAAACAGAATTGAAAAACAAATAAAACAATTTATCATGTCCACTTTTGTTGCCATAAATTGGATTCTAAAACTAACAAAAGCTAATTGTTTTAGGGAATTTACAAAAAATGACAAGACTGGTTCACTTAAAACTTATTTTGGACTGAAAAGAATATCTCTTCACTTCACAAGAGTTTAGTGAATACAGATATCTTGTGTACAAAAAACATTACACTAATTCAATATAGTCTTTGTTGTTTTTTTTACTATTCTTAGATCAAATGCAATCAAATTCATTATCATGATATTAAATATTATAATATTTCACTTTGTCCTAATTAAATTACGTGTACTTACTTTAAATTATCACTATTCAAAAAGCATAACTCTGCCCATCTTTAACCTTGCCTGGATAGCAGATGTTTCAATTTTGAATGTCATTTATTGCTTTGGATGTAAGTAGTTCAGATTTAATTTTGAGATTTAGTTATGTAAAAGTTTTACAGACTTTGTATACAAATAGCACTTACTGCATACAAGTCATCAGCTGTAACATATGGACGTTCACCAGATGTAATAGCTCGGAAAGCATTCTCAATATCTTCACTAGATCGTACATTCTCAGTTTCCCGTGATATCATGAAAGCCATGTACTCTTGCAAGGACACAAAACCATCTCTGTTTGGATCGACAGCATTAAGGATAGTTTCAAATTCTGGGTCAGGTTGTCCCTCATCCACCATCGGGAGGTCATAGCCTAAAGCTCGTAGACAGCTCTTAAACTGGTAATGATTTAATCTTCCAATTTTTTCTCTGTCAAAGTGCCTACAAAAAAAGCAATGCACACAAACCATCCCATTCAGCGTATTTAAAGTTATGAATAGCATTCTTACTGTAAGAAAATTACAAACGAAACACAGGTGACATTTTATTGAAGTTTAAAGGAAGAGCACAAACAGTAATAAATAATAAGTTATGTTAAATTACAACTAAAATTCTGAACACTGATCCACGTGAGTAACAAAATATGCACATGATCTGAGTTCGAAACTAACAAGTACAGCATTAACTGATAAAATCTTGACCAAAACAAACTTGATATCAACAGTAAGATGCAGTTAACCATTTTATTATGTTTGTTTGTAGTTAAGCATGCAGATACACAATCAGCTTTATGTGTATCAGTTTATAACATTGTAAGTTTGTACACACGAAGTTGTGCCACTGGGGAGCTAGTACATTGTAGTTTAAAAAATATCAAATGTTTTATTCTGAGTTGAAAATTAATTCATTTTTTTAAGATTATGCTAATAGTAAAAACATTATCTAAACAGAAGAAAACCTATATTTATGATGAGTTACAATCTTTCTACGAACTTTTAACATCGCTGTGGAAATAGTATTGTCTTTACATTCAGCCAATTTAGAAATTTCACTTAAGTTTCATATTTCTCTTTTACACATTTCATACAGCTTACAAATTTCATTTTTGTTTCTCTAAAGATCATTCCTTTGGTGATGTTAAAATTAATCCCAATTATGACAGTGAACTCTTGAAACTAGTTGTTGCACACAGTAAACTTACTTAAACATCATACTGAACTCCTTCAAGGCATCTTCTGAAACACCACTCTGGTTTCTGCAACAATCAGTAAAAACATATTTGCAATATTAGTCGAAATACTGCAATAGCAACTGTAAATCTAGGAAAATTTCATATCAGCCAAAATCAAAATTAATATGTTTACAAATATAAATAATACAGAATTTAATGATTATTTACTGATGTATTCAATATTTTATTAAGACTTTTTGGAAATGTTTTTATTTGAAAAATGTCATCACAAAATTGTTAGTGTGGAAGTTTATGAATCAGAATTCCAACTGAATAAATCTTTAAATAAACATAACGACATGTCAACCTTTTTAAATAAACATAACAACGTGTCAACCTTTTTAAATAAACATAACAACGTGTCAACCTTTTTAAATAAACATAACAACGTGTCAACCTTTTTAAATAAACATAACAACGTGTCAACCTTTTTAAATAAACATAACAACGTGTCAACCTTTTTAAATAAACATAACAACCTGTCAACCTTTTTAAATAAACATAACAACGTGTCAACCTTTTTAAATAAACATAACAACGTGTCAACCTTTTTAAATAAACATAACGACATGTCAACCTTTTTAAATAAACATAACGACATGTCAACCTTTTTAAATAAACATAACGACGTGTCAACCTTTTTAAATAAACATAACGACGTGTCAACCTTTTTAAATAAACATAACGACATGTCAACCTTTTTAAATAAACATAACGACGTGTCAACCTTTTTAAATAAACATAACAACGTGTCAACCTTTTTAAATAAACATAACAACGTGTCAACCTTTTTAAATAAACATAACAACGTGTCAACCTTTTTAAATAAACATAACAACGTGTCAACCTTTTTAAATAAACATAACGTGTCAACCTTTTTAAATAAACATAACAACGTGTCAACCTTTTTAAATAAACATAACAACGTGTCAACCTTTTTAAATAAACACAACGTGTCAACCTTTTTAAATAAACATAACGTGTCAACCTTTTTAAATAAACATAACAACGTGTCAACCTTTTTAAATAAACATAACAACGTGTCAACCTTTTTAAATAAACATAACAACGTGTCAACCTTTTTAAATAAACATAACGTGTCAACCTTTTTAAATAAACATAACAACGTGTCAACCTTTTTAAATAAACATAACATGTCAACCCTTTTTAAATAAACATAACATGTCAACCCTTTTTTAATAAACATAACAATATGTCAACCCTTTTTAAATAAACATAACAATATGTCAACCCTTTTTAAATAAACATAACGACAATACGTCAACCCTTTTTTAAATAAACATAACGACAATACGTCAACCCTTTTTTTAAATAAACATAACGACAACATGTCAACCCTTTTTTTAAACAAACATAACGACAACATGTCGACAGTTAAGTATATCTTGAAACACCTCACCGAGCTTGGATTTGTTGTTCCAGATTGTGCTGCATCCTCATTCCCAACTGATCCAGTTGGTCCCACTGTTGTGCCAGTCCAACAGTACTGTGTTCAGTGTATCGGTTGTCTAGGATCAAATGTTCTTCAAGTGTTGCACCCAAATCTTCCAGTTTCTTAAGATCAGTTCTCTTTGCTCTTACTTCTAATGACTTAGCCTGTTCAAAGAACAAAATGACATTTTTCAAAGAAAGAAATACCTTTGAAATATCAATAATTATTTCCAGACAACAGACATACCACACTAGACATTTTTAATGTTATTTCAAGTCTTGAACAGAAATGACATACAACAAAATGACAAGGATATTTTAAATTATTATAACCACGTAAGATAGTTCATAATACTGAAGTAAAACCTAATACATCAATTTTTATAATAGCTTGACAAGTATCAACTAATATTTAATATGAATACAGAAAGTTTGATAGACTAGAACTTAAGGCATTTTAGTGAAAGTCATGTCTTTTATTTTGTCCTAATTCTATAAAACGATAAAAGTTAAATTTTCAAAATATACTACATAAAATTTATCTCAAAAACAATATAAAATACATTACAATACTAAAATTATAGTGTGTAAACCCTATGACCACTGAGAAAGAGTGAAGACACCACAGTGCATATAAACCACATGACCACAGGGAAACAGCAAAAACAATAAAGTATATCTAAACCACAGAGAAAAGTGAAGACATCATTGTGCATATAAACCCTCTCACCACTGAGAAACAATGAAGACATCATAGTGCATATAAACCCACTCACCACTGAGAAACAATGAAGAAATCATTGTGCATATAAACCCACTCACCACTGAGAAACAATGAAGAAATCATTGTGCATATAAACCCACTCACCACTGAGAAACAAAAACATCAGTGCATATAAACCCACTCACCACTAAGAAACAATAAAGACATCATAGTGCATATAAACCCACTCACCACTGAGAAACAATGAAGACATCATTGTGCATACAAAGACATCATAGTGCATATAAACCCACTCACTACTGAGAAACAGTGAAGACATCATTGTGCATATAAACCCACTCACCACTGAGAAACAGTGAAGGCATCATAGTGCATATAAACACACTCACCACTGAGAAACAATAAAGACACCATTGTGCATACAAAGACATCATTGTGCATATAAACCCACTCACCACTGAGAAACAAAAACATCAGTGCATATAAACCCACTCACCACTGAGAAACAATAAAGACATCATTGTGCATACAAAGACATCATAGTGCATACAAAGACATCATAGTGCATATAAACCCACTCACTACTGAGAAACAGTGAAGACATCATTGTGCATATAAACCCACTCACCACAGAGAAACAATAAAGACATCATAGTGCATATAAACCCACTCACCACTGAGAAACAGTGAAGGCATCATAGTGCATATAAACCCACTCACCACTGAGAAACAATGAAGGCATCATAGTGCATATAAACCCACTCACCACTGAGAAACAATGAAGACACCATTGTGCATATAAACCCTCTCACCACTGAGAAACAATGAAGACACCATTGTGCATATAAACCCTCTCACCACTGAGAAACAAGAAAGACACCATTGTGCATATAAACCCTCTCACCACTGAGAAACAAGAAAGACACCATTGTGCATATAAACCCACTCACCACTGAGAAACAAGAAAGACACCATTGTGCATATAAACCCACTCACCACTGAGAAACAAGAAAGACACCATTGTGCATATAAACCCACTCACCACTGAGAAACAGTGAAGACATCATTGTGCATATAAACCCACTCACCACTGAGAAACAGTGAAGACATCATAGTGCATATAAACCTACTCACCACTGAGAAACAATGAAGACATCATGTGCATATAAACCCACTCACCACTGAGAAACATGAAGACATCATAGTGCATATAAACCCACTCACCACTGAGAAACAGTGAAGACATCATTGTGCATATAAACCTACTCACCACTGAGAAACAATGAAGACATCATAGTGCATATAAACCCACTCACCACTGAGAAACAGTGAAGACATCATAGTGCATATAAACCCACTCACCACTGAGAAACAGTGAAGACATCATAGTGCATATAAACCCACTCACCACTGAGAAACAATGAAGACACCATTGTGCATATAAACCCTCTCACCACTGAGAAACAATGAAGACACCATTGCATGACACATAATATAACTCACCCCTCCCATGAGAAACAATAAAGACACCATTGTGCATATAAACCCACTCACCACTGAGAAACAATAAAGACACCATTGTGCATATAAACCCACTCACCACTGAGAAACAAGAAGACACCATTGTGCATATAAACCCACTCACCACTGAGAAACAAGAAGACCCATTGTGCATATAAACCCACTCACCACTGAAAAAAGTGAGACTCATTGTGCATATAAACCTACTCACCACTGAGAAACAATGAAGACATCATAGTGCATATAAACCCACTCACTACTGAGAAACAGTGAAGGCATCATAGTGCATATAAACCCTCTCACCACTGAGAAACAATGAAGACACCATTGTGCATATAAACCCACTCACCACTGAGAAACAAGAAAGACACCATTGTGCATATAAACCCACTCACCACTGAGAAACAGTGAATACATTATAGTGCATACAAACTCACTCACCATTGTGAAAGAATGAAGACATTATAGTGTGTAGAAAACACGACAAATGTGAAACCTTTGTTATAGAAGTTAAAGGTGCAAGAAATTTGATAATGTAGGACAATATAAGCAAATTTAATATCATACACATTACTGATTATTCAATGAGATATGAAACGATAAATAATAAAAACTAGAACATAAAGGTGTCCATGTTCATGTACTCACTTTTATAGCTTCAAGTTGAGTTTCCAAATTACCTGTAACTTCCATCATTGAAGACCTGCAGTTACATGAATAAATGATATAATACCACGAAATCAAAGAATAATCAAAAACAGTAATCAGTTCTGTACTCTATCATAATTAGTTACATGAGTATACTATTCAACAACAATAACACTGTGTTATCACTAATAATTTAGTAGAAACAATGACAACTGTACTAAAGAACCTTGCAGAAATAAGTACTGCTCACTATATGAGTGACTGTATGTGAAAACGGCTCGTTTGGGTTGAAAACTTTTTATGTAGAGGAGCGAACAATGTTTTAACCTTCTTCAGTCATCGTCAGGTTTACAAAAAAAAGGAAAGAGGTAATTGACCGATATTTGACCACATGTTTGAAGGGAGTTGTGTAATTGAATGTAGGATTGTAGAGGGGGTGCTTAAATGTTTGATTATATTTATTAATATAGGTATAACTGTGTTCCTTTGTATTGGTTTATTTTGGGCTTGAGTTACTGTATAAGTAAGGCTTCTTTCTCTTTGTGTTTGCTAATGTTTGTTTTTTATTTAGTATGTGAATGCTTTCTATATTTATGTTGCGTTTATTTAATTTGCAGTGTTCAAAAGCGTGTGAAGGTGACTTATGTTCTTTGAATCTGGTTTCCATTTTTCTACTTGTTTCTCCAATATAGAAGTCGTGGCAGTTATCACATTGTATTTTATAAATAACGTTGGTGTGGTGTTTGTCAGTGTAGTTTTTACATAGTATAGACTTTAGTTTTGTACTTGGTTTTTGAATAAATTTGGTATTAACTGCAATGTCATATTCTGTTACTAGTTTTTGCCAAATGTTGGTTATTTTGACGCTGATGTCAGGAATATATGGTATACAGCAGTATATGGTTTCGTGATTTTTTGATTCGTGAGGTATATTTACCTTTGTTGGTTGATTTTGCTTTCTGTCTAGGTGTGTGCATATAATGTTTTCTACGGTTTGTGGAGGAAACTTATTGTGTTGATGAAGTATTGTTTTATTTTCTCTAATTCATCGTTAATTTTATCTGGTGAGCATAGTTCTGTGGCTGTGTTTATTTGGTTTCTTAGTATGTTGAGTTTTTGTTTTGTTTCATGTGCTGAGTCCAAAGGAATGTATAGCCCAGTGTGGGTGATTTTTCGGTGGATTTCGGTTTTGAACTGTGCATCAGTTCTTGTAATTTTGAAGTTAGCAATCAAATATAATTTCTTTTCTTCCTGTTCACATGTGAACTTAATGTTGGGATGTATAGAGTTAATGTGATTGAAAAATTAAGTATGTGTTCTGTAGATTTGAATCCCGCAACCGTGTCATCTACATATCTGTACCAGTATAGTGGTGGATGTAATGCTGTGTTAATTTCTTTTTTTTTAACTTGTGTCATAAAAATATTTGCTAGAACTGGTGATACTGGGTTGCCCATGCTTAGGTCATTTTTTTGTATACAGTTGTGGTTGTTGAACATGAAGTTTGTCTTCATCTTGGTGAATTCTATGAGGGTTGCTAATTGGTTGTTGGGAATGTCTATTGATGGGTTTGGGTTTCGGATATATAGTTCTAAGGCTATCTTGCAGGCTTTAGATGTTAGAACTTCTGTAAAGGATTTAACATCGAAACTGGCCATTAAGGCTTTATTATTAAGTTGATTTAGATTAGACTTCAAATTAAAAGAGTCTTTGATGAATGAGCTGGCTGATGTTACATATTTGGAGAATACCCATGCTATGTATTTACCAAGACTGTAATTAAACGATTCATATCTGGATGTTATTGGTTGTAGTGGACAATCTGCTTTATGAGGTTTGGAGATGCCGTATATTTGTGGTTTGCGTGAGTCGGTTTTACTTAGGTAGGAATAAAGTGTTTGTGAAATTGTGTTGGCTTTTTTCATTTTTAGTAGTATTTTGTTTAGTTGCATTTCATGTGTCATTGTTGTATTTGTGTGTATTTGTTTAAATTTGTTCGTGTCTGATAGGATGTTATTCATTTTTTGTATGTATTCATTCGTGTTCATTATGACTAAGCGTTTCCTTTATCTGCTTTTAGAATTTTTATGTTTTTGTCTTGTTTTATATTTTTCAAAATTCAACATACTGAGAAACCAAATATACAAAGCCATAAAATTATGCTCACCAGATAAAATTGATGAATTAACATTATGTTCACATGCCTAGACAAAAAGCAAACTCAACTAACAAAAGTAAATATATCCCACATATTAAAAAATCACAAAACCATATACTGCTGTATACCATATATTACCAAAATCAGCATCAAAATAGCGAACATTTGGCAAAAACTTGTAACAAAATATACAAGCATAAAAATTGAAACCAGATTTAAAGAACACAAGAAGTTACCTTCACACGTTTTTAAACACTGCAAATCAAATAAACACAACATAACCATAGAAAACATCCACATACTAAATAAACAAACAAACATAAGCAAACGCAAAATGAAAGAAGCCTTATTTATACAACAACAAGCCCAAAATAAACCAATTCAAAGGAACACATTTATACCTATATTAATAAATATAATCAAACATCTAAGCACGCCCTCTACATTCTTAAACTCACATGACCCCTTCAAACATGTGGTCAGCTATTAGTCAGTTACCTCTTTCTTTCTTTGTGAACCTGATAACTAAAGAAGGTCGAAATGTTGTTCGCTCCTCTCCGTAAAAAATTTCTCTACCAAAACCAGTCATTTTTACTTATGTATTTTTCTCTACAAGTGAGTTTTCTCGTCATCACTGTACGTGTACTTCTGTACGGTCATTGAAAGTGTTCTTTTTCAAGAGTAAATAAAACCAAAATTAAAAGTAACAAATATTTTTATTTTGTGCCTTGGAAGTTCATATATCACAGTGTGTTGTAGCCTACAAAGTGTATAATTCTGCTCGTGATTCAAAGCATAAGCATATTTTACTGATGTTACGAGAGCCCAAACTACATTGCAGAGTTTCCATTATGTGACATCTTTTTAGGGCCTACTGACTGAGTGGCAGACAACACGCTACTGCTGGTGATATGATTGGTTAAAATGGACAATTACTTGAGGCAGTCTTTGGCCCCTTTTAAAAAAAAAAATTACTGAAACTTACATACTTGTATTTTATGTTTCATCATCTTAAGTTCATAAATAACAGATGAAATTTCTAGTGATTGAGAATTATAAAATAAACAACATTATGTGTTTCCAACGAAATTCTAAACTTTAGTAATTTGAATATATTTTTTTGATGAAGAAAGACTAACTTTTGAGATACACATGAAGTTTGATTAATAATTTAAATGGTACTTAATGTTAATTATTTTTTAATATTAGTTCTCTGTCATTAACAATGCTTTTCTCTACCTTGTTTCAGTCAGCCAGTGGTGAAAGGCATTGGCGTGTCTGGCAAATTCTCGACGCAGTTGGTCATTTTCTTCTTGGCGCTGAGCTTCTTTAGCCAGCTCTAAATCACGCTCCTGTAGGAGAAATAGACATACATTAATCTAAATCACGCTCCTGTAGGAGAAATAGACATACATTAATCTAAATCACGCTCCTGTAGGAGAAATAGACATACATTAATCTAAATCACGCTCCTGTAGGAGAAATAGACATACATTAATCTAAATCACGCTCCTGTAGGAGAAACAGACATACATTAAAACTTTAAAATATTCTTAATTCCAGAGAACGTTAATGTTACTGTGAAAGGAGAAACTGATGAAAAGTCTTTTAAAGTGAATCAAACTCAAGCTTGAAATTATGCACTTGATAACTATTAACATTCAGAAATTAAGTTCACACATCCTGTAACATGTAAGTTCACACATCCTGTAACATGTATTAGATTAATGAGTTTTAAAACAAAGGTAAGATAATTCAGAATTTAAAATGTAACCTCAAAGAAGTATAATATTGAAACGTCTAGGCTAAATAGCTACTCTTCTGAGTATAATGATTGGAAACTTTGAAACACAGAAATAGAATGTTAACAAAAAATGTTTTCTAACTTGGCTGCAAAACACTAAACTGGACTGTAATTTAAATCATTTTTATTACACGAATTTACAATCTTTTGTTTCATTTCCTCTAAATTTTATGTCTGTTTTCACCTTATAAATACTTGGTATGCAGACAGTTCCAGCAAATGTTTAGATTTTAAAATAATATAAATATGAAATAATAATGTTACACGTAATGTTAAGAATGGGAACTGGGAGTTTCTTACAGAATCTGCCACATATATATTGAGCATCATAAAACAGACCCGGACTCTCTTAGCACTCTAGGTTATTTCCATTCTTATAATAATGATAGCTTTTCTTAAGACTTTTGAAAAATTATATATTATTAATACTAAATATGAAGTTGATTCTTTCAATAAAGAACAAAATTCTCTACAAGACCAGTATATACCACTTGTATTAATTATTCTAGTCTACGTTCCTGTAATTCTCAATTCTTACCCTAATGATTTTCTGCAGGTTTCGCCAGGTCTCTTCAAGAGCTTCCATGGTGAACCAAGTGTAGGGATTTGAGCCAACATTAAAGCTTTTTATTTGTTGGTCTAAAGCAGCCAGAGCCTCAAAATCTGACTGAGCTGAGCTCAGAGAGGCCTGAAACTGAGAGTGAGCTTCACGCAAGGCCTGAGAGACAGAAAAAGTATATATCAATTGCAATTTCTTTACATTTAAAAGATGCTTATAAGTTAGAAAATAACATGTTACAAAATCAGTTCTTCTATCAGTTATCTTCATTCTTCCAGTGTAGCCAATTTCAAACCAGAGGAGTATATTCCAGTATGCCTTGTTAAAAAAACACAAAACAACCAAGGAAATAATATGATACAATATATTGTAAGAATAAGAACAGATATCATGAAGCCATGTGCATGATTTCCACACACATCTATACAAAGTTAAACTGAAAAATAAAAACTACAGTAATCGAAAACAAAATGATTCCACCTTAAACCAACACCCTGTGGTACCAAGGCACCTATATTAGAGTGTGATGTCGTACAACCTCTTTGTTCTATCCAGTATACATGTATATACTTATGTAATCTAAAAATGACAGAATCTTGTTGACACATTGCACATCTATAATAAAAAGTTTTAATTGTCAACCATCTTAAAAGTATGTTCCTCTTTATTGAGTTTTCAATTGAAATATGTTTGTCATCTAGGCTATTAAATTTTATTACAGATATAAATAGCATCAAGAAGATACTGTGAGATATTAGTAATTTAACTACATGATGTGCATTTTGAAATAGAACCGTGAGTTGTAATAATAAGGGCCTTCCTTTAACCATTATATCCTTCAGGTAATGGTGTGGATACTTTACAAGATAAGTTACTGAAACAGTACATTGTTATTTTTATTGTAATAAGTAAGTCAGAAATTATTTTATCAACTAATACGTATCTGAAAAGCCATTCAAAGCAAAATTATTAAAATGTTTTTCATGATATTAACATGAAGGTGTAACTGACAACAAAGTATGTACAATAATAAAAATGGTACCCTAATTTCCTCAATTGAATTACATCAACATGAAGGTGTAACTCACAACAAAGAATGTACAACAATAAAAATGGTACCCTAATTTCCTCAATTGAATTACATCGAACAGGGTCAGTCAGGTCTTCCTCTGCATTTTCAAACCAACTATTGAATGCCGAGGCCTTCTTGGCAAAGGTTAAGAAGAGGTCTTCAATCTATAAAACATTGAGGAAATGAGCAGAAGACATAGACATGCAACATAAGGAAAATATCTTCATTATGTGCCCATTTTACTTTTAGATTATTCAACTCACTGACTTCTGACTGAAGGTATAGAATACAGCTGTGTACAGTGTATGGCTTGTACAAATTTCATCTGTACTTGGAGCAGTTGCACTAAAATGGGTGATGTAATCAGATATTTCTTCTTCAACAAACTCAATCAAGTTTACTTTATTCACAAATAAAGACTGAATTTAATAATTTTCATAACTCATTTTAAGAAAGAAAGAGAAAAGCAGCAGAAACCTAAATAAGTTGATGTTTGTTACTATACGTGAATATCTGAAGTAAAATATATCTACCTGCTTAAACTGATCTTGTACAGTCAAGAGACGATGTTTACGGGCCTCTGATGCAGCCAGAAGGTTGTGCCACCTATATATATATATATTGATACACACCAATAAATAATGAGTAATAACATTGAATTATACATTCTAACACTAAACTAATCTCTATAATTATATGATATGTATTTATTAAAGTTCACAACTATTCTCAATCTATCTACATAAGACAAGTTGTTATCGTGACATTTCACAAGATTTAAATTAATATCATTATTCTTACCATATTAACAAAAACCTAAGTAGTTAATGTATTTACCTACATTAGTAGTACACAGAATAGTAAGTACAACAAACATGACTGATTTTGGAGTAACACTCACAAAGTTTATGCAGGTTACATGATGTTAATGTAGCAGTAATTTGATTTGTTATTCACTTCTGTGTTAACTCATTTGCTTTGTTGGTAGAGTAATTTTGTTAGTGTACAAAATGTCTAAGGTTCAAATTCCAGCACAAAAGAAATAAAAACTAAATAACCACAAATGAAACTGCTTCCCAATGTGGGCACCAGCTTCTCTGTGGTAAACATTATTGTGTTTAATATTTTCTTGGTTCAGATAGGAACCTGATATATCTTGTACTCCAGACAAGAAGTCTGTCAATGGTGTTAAAGAATTAACCTAATTTTAATATTAATTCTAATAAAGGAATTTTCATAACACATCAAACAACCACATAATTTGAATAATTATAATAAATTATTGTAAAAAAACAAGAAAACAGTAACTTAGAAAATTTTCTATTCAAGTATGTAGTTGACAGCAGTGTATAATCAAGGATCTTTCAGAGTTTTGAAGCTTTGAATGAGAAGTATCATCATGGTTAGGGACTCTTCAAAAATTCTAATAAATAATTTTGTTTAGAAGTTGAAAATAAGTAAGAAAATGACCGTAACTTTCTAACCATAAACAGGTTGTAAACTGGTGGATATTTTTATCATAGGCTAAACAATGACATTATTATTAATTTTGTATTTCAATCTATAGCAAAATGATTTCTTAAAATGCCAATACATAGTAAAAAATAAAGTTTTAATGCTATGAAACTCATTCCTATTATTTTTTTAAGATGTGTGGTTATTTTATAATACCACTGTTTACTACCATGCTGGCTTTCAAAAATTTATCATGTTTTTGATAACTGTGGTTTATAAATCTATCAGAATATGTTTTTATTGACAGAAAGTATTTTTTCGTCTTTAAAAAATACATTATTCAGTCGAGTTACAAGTTATGTTTTGGTTGACAGGCTCTTTATTTATTAACAGATTTTGAAGTTTCCTTTTGCAACTAAGGACCTAACAATCTTTTACCTACCTGGTCATGACATCATCATGACGTTTCACAATGGCATTGGTCTGATCATGGCTTCCCACCAAAAGCTGTTCTTTTAGTTGTGTAATACTTTGAATTCCTTCCTGTTCAAAAGCAGCTAGTCCGGCATCGAACGTCTCCTATTTGTTTATAGGATGTACAGAACCGTTACTCGTTTTTTATTGGACATCAGTATTAAACATAGACCAATAAAGAACAAATACTTTAAAACTAGTTCCTTCCCCAAATTTACACTTTTAATTCAACAGCAAATATGGCAAAATAAAGAGAATCTCTATGAAAGTAGATTAATATGATATTTATTATATCAATTATAATATTTTGTGAGGACAATATGCTAGATATTATTTTGCAGCCATGTAAATTATACTGAATTAGTCAAAATGGCTTTAATTAGCACCACAGAAATGCACAATTTCAAATACATTGCAGAAACAGTTAATAAAAAATATATAATCAGATACAGCTCATGACCAAACCTTCCATAATCATAATTGTATAATGATGTTAATAGCAAATCTAACTTGAAATACGTGACATTTTCAAACCTGTTTTGTAAGCAGAGTCTGAACAGAGGATAGATCTCGACCGTAATCTTCAGAACGCACGTGAACTTCCTTGTCCGCTAGTCACCAGTGAACAAAATACATATATTTAGAACTTCCTTGTCCGCTAGTCACCAGTAAACAAAATACATATATTTGGAACTTCCTTGTCCGCTAGTCACCAGTAAACAAAATACATATATTTAGAACTTCCTTGTCCGCTAGTCACCAGTAAACAAAATACATATACTTAGAACTTCCTTGTCCGCTAGTCACCAGTAAACAAAATACATATACTTAGAACTTCCTTGTCCGCTAGTCACCAGTAAACAACATATACTTAGAACTTCCTTGTCCGCTAGTCACCAGTAAACAAAATACATATATTTAGAACTTCCTTGTCCGCTAGTCACCAGTAAACAAAATACATATATTTAGAACAAAATGTATTCCACTAAACACCCAACAGGCAAAATAGAATAAAGGAAAACCCATTTCTTTTGCAACAGACACAAGTTCACTCTATTTTTATACTTTGAAGATTTTTAAATATTTTAACAGCCATTACAATAAATCTTACAAGTCCTTTTGTGAAAAACAGCATGAACTGTGTGTACATAATAAAGAAAATAAGTAAGAAGAAATGGTGAAACACATCACATTGGAAAGTATAAAACTTTAATTTAAATTATATGGACTCGTAATGAAAGTACACTTCACTATCTCTTCTCTTAACCCTTTATTTTCCTGTTAAGCTACTTAGTGGCTACTTGCAATAACTGTTCATATAAACAGTTTAAGTAACAGATTAAGGGAACAAGTCAATGTTACCCACCCCTAACATGTAGACTACTCTTTACAAACGTCCTCTCAGCTGAAAGGACGAGCATGTTTGGTGATCCTGAACTGGGTTTCTTACTGACCAGGTCTTGTGAAACTTCTGTTTTCTTTAGTTCATCATACTTCATTCGTGTATAGTTTATTGTTATAAGTACATTTAATGTTCTTTGTAGGTTTAACCAAACCATTTTCATTTTTGTCAATTCTGAAACCACGTATGATACTTGTGTTTGTAGTACAACAATCAACTGCTTAATTATTTAAAGTACTAAAACATAATAAATTCATCATGCTGCATGAAACTTCCATTTCCTCCACTATTTCACCACCTTTAGAGAATGACAAATATTTAATTAACATGATTGAATCCCAAAATTAAAAAAATGGACAGAAAAATTTTAATTTGTTAATTTTGCATTATATAATGTCTAAAAATAATTCTGAAAATATATATGTGAATTACGTCCAAGTGAATTTTTAGCCTGAATCATAAGATATTTTGATTAAAAAACAAAATTTTGGAATTGTATATAATAATCCAAACTGTTGGCAAGTATTTTGAGAACATACATCCAAACAAAGTGGTCATATATTGAAAGGTGTTCATCTCAAAGTAGTTAACATTAAAAGAAAATTGTATTTGATACATTCATTCTGATTGTTTGTAATTCACAATTAATTACAGATTTAGTAATTTAAAATAACTGTGGTAAATTTAGTATTTGAACCAAATGAAAATATTTATAATTCTAGCAATAAAATTTCATATTTGTCATAAAATTTGCTTCTCAAAGTTTAAATCTGGTAAAAAAATAGATGCAATCATGCTCATATTAGTTACATGATTTTCAATATTAGCCAACACACAGATGCCATTTATTTCATCAAATATTGGTTTATACCATGATTATCTCCTATAGTGTGTTTCACAAACTTCACTGGATGACCTAGTTGTCTCTTGATCTTCTTTATATTTATGAAGGGTCAAATTCTTTCAGTGATGTTCATATCTGAAAACTACATGTCGAGGACAAAGTAGCAATTATTGGGTTCAAAACAGCCTATTTACGATCAAAGTCGTTTTATTTTCTTTCACAACACACTGATCACATGACTTGCATTATTATCTTAAAGTCCAATCTCTGGCCAACAGTCATGTCTGATAGAATAACATAGTACATCAAATCCTGTTCGTAATTTTCTATTGTCAGGGTTATGAGATGGGAATATAACCCCCAAATGCTGTATTTTGGCAGTGAATGTGCTAGTACCGATTACCATTTAACAATTAAAACTTTACTCCACTGGCAAATTACATTTGTTAAACCTATTTAATCAACTGTCTCTCTTAGCATTATCAGTTAATTGTAACTATCCACTGTAGATTTGATTCCATGTAGCTCCATGACCATTTCAGCTTTATTAACCCAACCTGTTTTTCACGGTCTTCAGAGTGACTTAGACATTTGTATTTGAAGCCATGTTATTGACTGGATTTTTCATGGAACATCTTCTGTCTTCAAGAAAACACATTTTGAAGTTCTTGGGGTCACTGCTAAAATGGTTTGGCTTTCTGCCTTGACTGAAATTAATTTCAATGCACATGTAACTGGTAAAGTGGTACTGAGACCTCAGATGACACAGCCAATAAACTAATATGGAATATTCTTATTTGCTTCTTGGCAACCAGTCATAGAGTATTACACAGTGAAATAGCTTTAAAGCCACACTGTGAGGAAATGCATTATCTCTGAGGTAGCTGACTTAAACTATAAGTGGTTTATATTAGTTATTAAGTGTATTTTCCATACTTATTTCCACTTCTGTACGTCTAACCATTACATACTTTACTACTTTGCTTATTTCATCGATGTCTCCATGAAGTAGGTCCATTTAAAGCTTAATGATAGAAGAGTATATTCCAGCACACTTGTACAAATTTTTATTCTCAAGAGAATTAACACACCTTATAAGAATAGCAGCACTATATGTAAGAAACAGATATTTAAATAGTTTCAACTTTATAGAAAGCATCATATATTTACATAACAAACTATTATGCTGTGCCTCAACTGTTTTATTAAGCTCTACTGACACACTTGGAACAATTATTGATATGTTTGTCTCATGCAGAATTCTCAGAAGTACTACTTTCACTACAACAGAGATGATGTTTAATGAGGTTTGGTTTGGTTCATTTCAAATTTGTACAAATCTGCATGAGGGTTACTTGTGCTAGTTGTCCCTAATTTAGTTGTGAAAAACTAAAGAGAGGGCAACTGGTCATTACCATCTGCCTTCAACACTTCAGCTATCTTTCCAAGGAATAGTGTGAATGACAATTACATAACACCCTTAAGGCTGAAAGGGCGAGCATGTTCTGTGACAGAGGAATTCAAACCCATGACTCTCAAATTGCGAGTCAAGAACCCTGATCAGGTAGCTGGCCATGTTAAGTTCATGTAAATAGAAAATTAACGAGATCCAAATAAAAACATACTCACCGATCCAACTTTCAACAACATCAGCTTTCCACATAAATTGTAAGTATGCAGAATTATCCTTCAGCTTGCCTTTCCTAGTAACAGTGCCTGCCTCCAGGGCATTTAGTCGATCCTGAAGTTGCTGTAGACGCTGACGAATGTTGTTAGCATGGTGATTTCCTTCTGCAACAAGCTGTTCACCTGCTTGTGCTATGTCTCCGCAACGTTCGCGGTGTACGGCAAAGTCAAACTCGAAAGCTTCATGTTTCTTCAGTAGCCCCTATAAAAGATATAGGATGTTAATTAATAAAATATTCTTAACTGTTGGAACTGCAAGAAGAACTAATTATATACTAGATGCAGTGGCACTGATATTAATGTAGAAATATTCATTTTCAACCTATTTAAATGACAAACATTATTTTTACTATTATATAATGCTATTAAACCAAAATAACAAACAAAAGCTAATTCTCTGAAACCAACATATGTATAAATGTACACAAATATGAGTGATGATATCACACACACAAAAAGAATTTTCCACGTGCAAATGAGACCAAAATGTGAAAAGATACGAGTGTAAAACTGAAAAATGTTACAGAATTAAATAGTAAAATCTTTGGTAACAGAAATACATTGTAGCAGTAAAGGTAGAATCATAAAACGTTAAACAATTTCAGTAAGTTTAAGCTCAGAGAAAGTATTCAGATACGGTATAATTACTGGACTCTAACATATGATCCTATTAACCATAGATCTAATCATTCTAAAAACCACAGATTAGTAAGATGAGTATCACACTTTCTAGATAAGCAAGCAGAGTAATACATACATATCATATTTATTTCACCATCAAAAACCTATTATATTATTTGTTGTAGTTATCTATCTATTTAAGTATCCTATGATACATGTTATCACTTGGAAACTTAAAGAAAAATGCTCCAATTTATTGTAAAGTTATCTGCATATAAAGTGACAATGATGTAATAGTTATGGTATGATAAGTAAAATACATAACTAGAACTAAAGTAGATAAAGAAACAGGAAAAGTAATATTTCTAATACAAAATGTTTTATTGTTTTTTTGACAGAAAATACAATATCTCACGTACTTAAAAGTTAATAAGTAGATTCACCTGAGTAATATTTTGAGTAATGCATTATTATTTTTTTGCTTGTTTCTTTGTTATTAAGCACAAAGGTACACAATGGGCTATTTGTGCTATGCCAACCATAGGTATTGAAACTCTACTGCTGAACCAATGAAACTAGGTTTTGTATTAATAAGTCTACTGCTGAACCAATGAAATTAGGTTTTGTATTAATAAGTCTACTGCTGAACCAATGAGGATTTTTTTCCCACAGAAAACTATCATTTATTCAATAAAAATATGTTAAAATTTTAAAACACAACATACGAGTTCCACAATTTAGATTTTTATACATTTTGATAATATTACTAAAATAAGAGTGGCATTATTTATGTTAGATTATAATTATCTTTTTGTATACAAAACCTCATTACACATTCACATCAGCTAAGTTTAGTTAAACTTTGCAAATTCATTCACAAAGTTAACAATTACTTTCCACACATACAAGTTTCTTAGTTTTAACACTTCATTCAATTTCTGTTTCCTTTGTACTTAATTACATGAACACGTTTTCATTACAGTTAAGTCATTATATACTGAACTCTGTGAATGATTTCAGACTTAACTGTTCATATGCTTTAAATTTTTAAAATAAAATACAGTTTTGGAATTAGAACTTATTACCTGCACAGCTGCCATGTTGTCACCATAATCTTCAACAGATAAAAGTTGCTGTTTTTCCGATATCCACGCTTCTTCTTCTTCAACTTTAGCAAGGAACTGCTGGTAGGTCAGCGATTCTTCCAGTTTATGACCTCGTTTACTGGACATCTGAGGGAAAATTATTTTGTACAAAAGCAAAGCAGGAAAAGAAAAAGTATCAAAATACTGATATGTTAAAACTTACAAAACATACACCTGAATCAAACATTAATATATATATTATCTACCACATTATACTTTAAATCTCCATAAAATATATTTTGCGCAAGAAATTATCATACAGTTATATACAAGAAAAATCGTAAATGAAAGTTTACTAAATTAAGTACTCGATATTTAATTAATTTTCAATACACTGTCACCTTTCAGCATCTACCAACACAAATTTTAAAATTATTAATTGTAACACACGTGTAAACAACATCTCAGAGATAATTTTCCTCTTTCATTCTCCAGTCCAGCTGAGGAACGTTGGTATTGAATAGCATACATCTAATACAACAACCATTAGCATACAAACAACACAGGTGAAATGGTGTTTATATTATTATGTAACATCTGTAAGTATTTAAAGATATTAGCTTAAAATTAAAATATAGTATATTCAAACCCAAACAACACACAGCAGGTATAACATGGCAAATTTTGGGGAATTTATCTGGCTTCAATTATCTGATTCTTTTCAGGGTCGACATGAATATAACTTTTAATAATGCTGACAATGTTCAAAACTGACCTCTTTGAGTTCTTGCCATGCTTGGTTCAAAGTCTTCAGCCTCTGTTCAATTTCAGGCACACCAATATTTGACACTGCCATGAGTTTCCGTCCTGCTTCTTGAACGTCTTGGATGGCTGGTTCATGGGAACCTAACTCAGCTTCGAATCTCTTGTGCTTTTTCCGAAGATTCTGGACTCCAGTCAAGTCACGCCCATAATCATCTGAGCTAACTAATAGCTTTTTTTCCCTGTTCATTTCAACATAAACATGTTTATGCAAACCTGAACTTATTTTAACCCTCCTTAAACAAACTATTTAGGTAAATATAAAAGAACATTTCAAAAATGTGGAGAAACACAAATGTTATCACACAAGATATTCAGTATGTATCATGAATGTTAGGTATATAACATTACATTACTGCTGTTAATTAAGCAATTAAATAAAAATTATGAACAAATGTCAAGAATGAAAAAAGAAAAATACAGTTATAATAGATTTATACATTTCTACCTAAATTTCTATGTCCCATTAGTTAACTTCATCACAACTTCTACACATTAATTATTCAGGTTAGGTACTGCCTTTTTGTTAGTAGTTACCAAGACATATTAATTACTTCCTGTAAATTTCATCCTGTGGAATAAATGCAAAAGAAAAACCTTACTTAATCCAAGATTCTTCGTCTGCGATATCCCTGAAGAACTGATGGAGTGTGTAAGCCTCATCAAGTCGAGACCTACGGTATGTAGCAAGTGTTTTGACACGTTCATATCTTTCATTAATGGAAGTTCGCCTTTCTTGTATAGAAGTTGAATGAAACTGTCCTGATTCTACGAGACTGTCAGCTAGGTTGTTCATGTCCTTAATACGATCTTCGTGAGAAGTGATATCAGCTTCAACCAGCTGATGCTTCTTCATTAGATTTTGTACTGATGCCAAATCCTTGCCAGAATCTTCTGTTTCTAGCAGAGAATCAACCTAAAACAATGAAAAATTATGCATAAAACAGGTGACTTCACAGTGCAAAGATACACAAAATATTATCTGTTGGTTTTTCACAGCAGGGGATCAAATGCAAGATTTTATTGTCTGCAAATTACTGCTGACCAAATGGAGTAGCATGTAGAATATTCATTCTGAAATAAATTGAGCCTGTATAAAATATCAGTTTAAAGTTACCTACAACCATATTTTTCATACTAACAGTTACAAATGCTTGCAACTGAAGCTTTCCACATAAACACACTTTATGCAAAGAAGGCTACAGAAAGAGATTAAAATTTATCTTTCATAAAACCAACAATTTTTCAATATTCATAAATACTACAACCAAAACAAAAGCTATCTGACTATAATAAGAATTTTACACAAGAACTGTAATATTGCATGCTTATATACCACTAAGAGTTCTGAGAGACATCTTTACCCGAGTGTTTAGTATTGTAATATTGCTTATATACCACTAAGAGTTCTGAGAGACATCTTTACCCGAGTGTTTAGTATTGTAATATTGCTTATATACCACTAAGAGTTCTGAGAGACATCTTTACCAGTGTTTAGTATTGTAATATTGCTTATATACCACTAAGAGTTCTGAGAGACATCTTTACCCGAGTGTTTAGTATTGCAATATTGCTTATATACCACTAAGAGTTCTGAGAGACATCTTTACCCGAGTGTTTAGTATTGCAATATTGCTTATATATCACTAAGAGTTCTGAGAGACATCTTTACCCGAGTATTTAGTTTAAATAAGAAAATCGCTGGCTAGCTACAAAGTCCTTGAACATATAATAAAGTTCTTAAGGAAAAACGTTTATTATATGGCAAAAATCTATTAAATAATAATGTTGAATAAATTCATTACAGATAAAGACAAATGATAAAATGATTCAATGTTCTTTTTATATACAGTGATACTTTAATAAAATATCTGAAACAAGCAAGAAATAGTCTAATTATTTCAAAAATAATTTTTTTTTCATTTATCACCATATAAACTGAATGATATGATTAGAGGTAACGATTAATTTTTGTTCTCTGTATTAAATATAAATATTTTAAGAACACTGTTACTGAAAATGAATTATAATTAGTATGTTTAATTCTGTATAATTTTAAGTTTTGTTTGAATTTTTTTATTGATAAATCGTTATAGAATGAAACATTCAAAGAAACTCATTCTCAAATACATATTACTACTTAATCAACTGTATGATCTTGCATATAATTAACTGTAATAGTAAAGGCAGTGAATTTTAGATTCTTCTCTTCTTCCTGGTTTTGACTTTATTAGGTTACCGAACTGATTAATTTGGTTAATTTGGGCATTTACATCATTGAAAATGATTATTCTGTGAATAAAACCTGAGTTATTATAGTGTTCTATGATTGGACAGTTTGGTGATGTTGTGTTAATGTGTCTCCTTGGAAAATTTCAGCCAATGATTATGACTTTTGTGTTGTAGCGACCAATACCAAACATGGGGCATGTTATACCTAATTCAGTTATATTACTCTAACAATATTTACTTAAATCTAATTACACAGAGTAGCACATCGTCCAGTATACACACACACACACACGGCTTTTATAATTTTAAAAAGAAAAATTTGTGTAAATTATGTGACAGTCAGTACTGTAACAACTGAGATATTGACATGACACAGAAGGAAACAAAAGTAATTCTTATGTCAAATTCATTCTTTTAAATGAAGTGCTCATCAGTTCAAAACAGAATTAAAGTAGCATTCATTTCTTATAACATATGAAAACAAAAACTCTTACTACAGCTATCGTTTATACAGTTTGAAATACATACAGTACTTTACACATCCAAATCTTAAGGTAAGGTTTAACAATATAATCCAGTGTTATGAAGAGTTGAGACTGACCTCACCCAACCAGAAGTCCAGGTCTTTCACTGCAGCATTGAATGTTCTTTCCTTGTTTGCTTCCTTTAGCTTCAAGCTTTTCTCTGAAGATTTCTGGGTCAGGTGTTCCCACTGGTCAGCAATGGAGACCAGTCTGGCTTTAACTGCATCCTCTGAACCAGCACACTGGTGTTTGTCAATCAAGTTCTGACCAAGACCAAGGACAGCCTGGACTCTGTCAGCATTGGCAGCAAGTTCTGCTTCAAAAGCTTGATGTTTCTGATGCTTGCTCTGTTAAACATTCAATCAAACACATTTAATATCCACTCCAAAACCAAGGGTTACTATTCACTAGTTGAATCAAAAATACATGTCACATATGCAGGGAAAATAAACTGTAAAATTAACATAAACTCATCAATATTGCAAACACACTTTGAATAGACCTTTAGTTTAGGTTTACAATACTTTTCACTTAATTATTTGTTACCATAGTAAAAGTATTTGAGACCATTACTGCATTTCTAAAAGCAATACTCGTACATGTAAATGTTTTTAACTTGTTTTACTCCTACATATTATTTCATTTTCCTGTGTTACAACCTAGGGTGAAACTTGTAAATTCTGGTTTGGTTGTTTTAATAAAAGAAAATATTGATATATTTATGTATCTGGTTAAATAATTTTTTTATTGTGTTTACATAGAAATTATTAAAATAATGGTAATCCTAATAGTCTAACTTAATTGTGTTCACAATGTAAATAATCACAATTACAGTACAGTGCAAAAGTGTTATAAACAATAGAATATTTTGTAATTATTTCTATTCTATGGAGATAACTCTTACATAGCATTATGGAATGTAAATTTCAACATTATCATAATGTTCCACTGATCTCTGAATCAGTTGACAACTGAATGAGCCAGGGTGAGAAAAGTTATTTTTTAGGATTTCCTATACTTGTACCTTGGACATGTCATAAGAGTTCTGCTCAAATAAACATACTGATCAAATGTACAGTTTGAAATAACTATCATGCCACTCAATGAAACGTCTTAGTTATATATAGAGAAGTTAAGATGTGGCAGTGGTATACACTACAAAAATCAATAACACTCCACATATAAAACCCAATAAAAATATTCAACATTATATATTAACTTTCATTATAATCCCATGGTCCAAAAAAGCATGGAGAACTGTCAGTAGAGCAGAGAGTCCTCATGTAATGCTAGTTGGATCCTCCAACAAATTGCTACACACTTGAAATGCTTCACAAACACAGTCAAGTAAACCGTAGATTGTAAGACTTGGACAGATAAATTTAAAAATATGAAAGGAAGAGGCAGAATTTCTAAATACAATGGTACTTATGTTAAGTATCTTCATCTATGCAGCCTTCGGGACAGAAGGAAGATAGCCACTGATCGTACTCATGAGATAAACGACCATGTATCAAATGACAAAAAGGTATCCAGATATACAGTATCAAGAAGACTCAATCAGGATGGAATATCTGATCATGTGTAGAAAGTACTTAGTTGAAAAAGAAACTATTGGAATTATTCAAATGATGCAATGATCCCCACCAAACAATAATCTGAAACCAAGTGGGATTCAAACACTTGACATAGCAAAGGTTACTTCCAAAGTAACTTTATGGGTATGTATTAGAGGTATTTGAAGTAAAATACCAAAGGACACTTTGATTAAATATGTTGAAACAATGTCTATGAAACTATCTGCAGCTATTAAAGCAAAATGGGGGACACATAAAATGTTGTCTGTTTGCTGAACTCAAGCATTTTCACTGAATTTTTGTTGTACTAAATATGACTATTAATACAGTTTTGATGTTTCACCTGTGGTTTACCTTCCATTGTTCTTTAAAAGTAGTCTGATAGCTAATTTTTACAATGTCCTAACATTTTTACATGATACTGTACAGTTTACTCACCTGAATGTTAGCAGGATCCTTGTAAGATTCATCTTTAGCTATTTGTACCTTTTCTGCAATCCAGTTCTCGATCTCATCAGCATCTCTACTAAATTGTTGTAGAGACTGGGATTCACCAAGTTTTGACCTTTTGTCAATCAGAGCTTCTTTCAGGTGGTGCCATCTAGGTAAAAATGTAATTTATGGAAATATATTTTATCTTAACATGTAATCGCAGATCTCAAGCCTTAATATTGTAAGACCCCTTTTTTAATTTTTTCCAGATTTCCTAAATCTATCAATATTTTTTTGTTTTAAAGAAAGATTCTATGTACCTGAACAGTTGTATTCCAAAACTATGTTTTAATTGATACACACTTAACTTCATGAAAACTATTTATACCATAAATACTATAAAAATATTTTCATTACATATTAAACATGACTCTGAACTTCATGAAGCAACCTTGCAATCCACAGTTTAAGAAATGCTGTTCTAGGTCATGAACAGAGTTTCTCAAATCCTGAGCATAAGGTCACCCCATAGTACCCTGATAAAACATATCTGTTATCCATGCATATGTTAAAAAAGTGTGCTTTTCTGTACACAGTAATATTTTCAACAAAAGATAAGTACGACATTTTACTTTATAATAAATATCAAAATACCTTAAAAGATTCAAACTGACATCCAGTTAAATAACGTTAGAAGAGAAACAGCTGCACGCACCTATCGAGCACTTGTTCCTTCTTTTCTCTAATGGTATCTGAATCGTAGTGATCACTGGCAATTAGCTGGTCAGCCATGTGTGCTAAGGTCGTTATCTTTTCCTCTTGCACATTGATAGCTTTGTCAAAATCTTCATGTTTTTTTATCAAGGCCTCTACATTGTCTCCTCCCATGTCATCAGAGCTGAGGAAAGCCTCACGACTGGCCATCCAGCTCTCAGCCTGTTCGCAGTCTCTGTAGAACAGCTGGAGCTCCAGGCACTGGTCCAATTTCACACGTCTTGCAATCCATGCACTGAAAGATGGATAATTAGAAACACAATCCATTACTGGGTTACATTTGTTAAAAGTGACTTGATAAAAGTCACTTTTCTGATGTTCTGTTTCTGCCTTTGAAGGTGTTATTTACATAATTAGGCATTCTTGTAAAAAGAAAACAGTAAATAAATCATAAGTATCTGAAAACCAGCTTTTAAAGACTTTATTGATATTATTATTAATATATAAATAAGTAAACAAAAAAATTGCTAATACTAAGATTCAGATGAAAGTAAAAGTCCAATAAAAAAATTGTATAACATTTCAATTCCTACAGTTGAAAATGATATTTAATGTTTCAATTGCTACTTTCTTTCTAAATACAAGTAACATCCAAGTACTTCCATTCTATCTAGTTATAAAGAACTAAAATGAAACATATGATCACTAACAACCATTTATACAAATATTAAAAAATTCCTATAATGCAGTTTTAAGAGAAATGATTTTGTAATATTTACACCATGCTTAGCAAATTATTGATATGTGATATTTTCAAGAGATTATACATTGTTCATTTATTATTGCGTCATTGTTTAATATAACCAAAGAGTTCATACTTTATTTATCATATCTAACTTATTGAGATGACGACGACTCATCATTGAAAATTGTAGATATTTTTTTGATTGCAAGACAACTGATATAGAGAATGCTTTAGTTTTCATAAGTAATGTGATCCATAACTTTAGAAATGTCTAAAATCATCTTATTAGCTTCAAACCTTTATCTACATTTCCTCTCACAATCAGAAACTACGTTATTATATGATACAATTATATACTTGTATTATATTTTACTATAACAACATAAGCACACATTCATTCTTACTTCTCAAGTTCTCTACGTGCATCGTTCATTTTTCCAAGCTTTTCTTGAACTTCGACACTAGCATAGTGACCACTCTGTAATAGCTGCTGTCCAAAACGTTCAAAGGCTTGAAAAGTTCCTGATCTGGCATCAATTTCAGTTCTGTGTTCCTGAAACCAACACTGCACTCTGTATTTTTGTAATGTAATATTTGTTGTCGATTTTTATATTTTAATTCCAATTGTTACTCCCACTTACATAGCACTTGTACATATAAGAAGTATACAGCAATCTTCTCCCAAAACCTCTCCAACAGCAAATGTTCCACACAATACATCATATATAACTGAAGAATGGCCTCTTTTATATGTTACTTTTACATAATGGCTCCTTCACATCGTATCACCAAAATGTTACACATTCGCATCTACACATATTTTTACTGTGTTACAAAAACATCACACATGCACATATTTTCACTCTGTGTTACTAAAACATCACACATGCACATATTTTTACTTTGTCACAAAAACATTACACATGGACATATTTTTACTTTGTCACAAAAACATTACACATGGACATATTTTTACTTTGTCACAAAAACATTACACATGGACATATTTTTACTTTGTCACAAAAACATTACACATGGACATATTTTTACTTTGTCACAAAAACATTACACATGGACATATTTTTACTTTGTCACAAAAACATTACACATGCACATATTTTCACTCTGTTACAAAAATATTACACATGCACATATTTTCACTCTGTGTTACTAAAACATTACACATGCATATATTTTCACTCTGTATTACTAAAACATTACACATGCATATATTTTCATTTTGTATTACTAATACATTACACGTGCATATATTTTCACTTTGTATTACTAAAATAGCACTCATATCAATGATAACATATATGATGTATTAAGACATAAAAATGGTATGGTAAAGTATTTGACATTTTCTCAATCTTTGAATAAAATGTTACAAAGCAAAATAGAAATAATACAAAAATAATAAGAATGGTATTATATCACATCCAAAGTTTATTAAATTAAGAATGTAGAACTGGTGTGAATATAAAACAATCATAATTCACAATCCGCTATAAAGGCTGAAATTAAGTGAAGTATGAACAAAGATAACACTGAAAATGAAGAACTTTGTTTACAGAATAGTTCTTAATCTTTCTACCTGGTGGCGCTCTAAAAGTGCCTCAGCTCCAGTGACATCGTTAGCCAACTCTTCAGAAGACACCAAACTGGTCATACTGCCGATCCATGATGTGAGATCTCTACATATTTGAAAACATAACTGAAACTATTATTTAAATATATTACTTTCATTCACATTACTACAGCTATAAATATTTTACGACACTGGCACATGCTTAATGTAAAATGTTCATGTTACAGAAATACAAGTCTAATAAGATACATGTATATCAATTAATTAGTTTGTTATTTAATGTTAAATCCTTGTATACATTATTTTTTCTCAAAATAACTAGCAATAAATTACCATTGTGAATAATTCCGAAAAATGTAACTTAGTGTGAGTATATTACTTTTTGTTGAATGTATGAATTTTGTTGTAAATTACAGATATTATATCTTTGGTAACCCACCATTGATTACAAAGAAAGTTTGGTTAGTCACTTCCAGAAAGTATTACTCTGGGAGCATTACTGTTGGTCTTTGATTAAATACTTAATTTTTAAAGTATCAGAGGTGAGACAGATTTTTATTACAAAGTACCACAAGCATAACAAAAAGCTTGTGCAGTTACTAAACCTTTTGCTTGGTAATTCATTTAGTGACCATTCTGAATTATTATATAATAAACTTGCCTGTAGTCAGCTGAAAAACGCTGGAGGTCATATGAGTCCAACAACTTTTCTTTGCGAGCATTAGCTTTAGCAGTCAACTGAGTCCACTCTTCATTAATCTCCTTTTGTTTTACATAGATTGTCTCAGCTGAATCAGGGTGCGTCTGCATCAATCTACTGGCAGTTTCATCGAGCTGTTTGATCTACATTGTTTTACACAGCGATTTATTTTCAGTATTATACACATTTGCTGTAATATAAATTAATATTAATTCATCACTTACACTATCTTTAAAAAAGGGTAAAGGTTGCAACTGTTTATCACAGAGTAATTAACAGTATTTTGTAATTAGCAGATAAAAGTCCTTAGAAAACATTAAACTGATTTACAATGGAGGCAAATGCTTAAAATATATACCTTAAATCAGAAGTATACATTTGTATAATAGTACTTTAGTCACTTGTCACATGTAAAGTGTTCTAAAAAAAATAACAAAAAATAGATTTAAAATACCCTGTCTCCCAGAGCAGCTAGGTCCCTTTCTAAACCTTCATGTTTTCGTTGTAAAGTCTGGACACTCTGGAGATCTTGTCCATAATCTTCACTTTCCAGTGCTTCATCTTTCTCCTGTATCCAATCCTTTGTTTCATCTACATCTCGGTGAAATCTCTGAACTTCGTGGGCTGTACCAAGTTGGGTTGCTCTCTCAGAAGTGACATGTTGAAGGTCTTGCCACTTCTGGTTTAAGTCCTGCAGTGAACAGAGGTTATTCATGTGTTACAAAATACATAGAGACCAGATCATTTTATCAGAATATCGTTTGTTCATTCTGTCAGTTTTATAAAAGATAATTATAACTCTTTGATATGTATTATTGCAAGCTATAAAGTTGAAAAATGAGCTATCTAATTATGTTATTAAAACCAAACTTTTAATGCTATAAATTAGCAAATTTACCACTGAGTCATCAGGTGGGGGCTGGGAAGGATATAAAATTGTAAAACTTAAGTGTACAGTTTTTCATTTCCTTCTCAGTTTGAAAAAAAGACAAGCATTTCTTAATTAATTAATTCTTTTAAACCTTGAAACAGTGCATTCTTTACACAGTAGAAATAAGAGTTCAGTAAAATAACTGTGTAAGTTTGATTCAATGCAACACTGCACTGTGGGGGCTGTGCTCTATCCACTAAGGAGAATAAAACCTTGCATTTTAATGTTGTAAGTCCAAAAACGTATCACTGATGGACCAGTAAAATTAGTAAGACTCAATCTTGTAGCAGTTATTCAAGAAATTCAGTGGAAAACTCTACAACATAATATGCATGCCTTACTTCAATCTGTGTTTGAATTTTTAAAGCTGCCTCTGTCTGTCCGAGGTTCATTAACTGGGTAGCAATCTCATTCATTTCAGCTAATCGAACTTCATTAGCTTTAAGATCAGACTGAAAATCATCGAACTTCTTCTGAAGCACCTCGACTTGCTCCAGGTCTTCACCAACTTCCTGAATATTTGCAACTTGTTCCTGAAAAGATAAATATATATTATCAAAACTAAATCTCAGCTCTTCTATCAATTTTCCCCATACATTCAAAACGTAATATTTGCTGCTTAATAACAATCACCCGTTGTAACTGGATAAGAGGTGTATCGCAATTTTAAATTTATATGAATAACTGAATCCAAAACCTCCAGCTTGTGCCAGTACTCTCAAATAATCTTATTTATGAGTAAGTAACCCTATCACCATGGGCATCCTTTACCGCATACAACACAAGGTTTTCCTGACTTACATTCAAAATTTTATTCATGTATTTTCTATGTATGTCATATCAATTAATACACAAGTTTTATATTATTAATTTTATAAGGCAATATTTTAAAAAATCCTGAATTTTTGTCTTCAACACTTTATTTATCACCCATAAAAAAGTATGAAATTAAACATAAATTAATCGCTATAAAGTCATAATTTTTAGACAAACCATAATTTTTATAGCCACCAATTCTGTTTGGTTACAGAGCTATTAAACAAAAGCAATAGAACTTTATTTCTTGTTTTTCATGTTTATTATTATAAAAGTAATTAAAATTAACATATCTATTTAAGTTAGTTAAAGTTAGATAAGGTAAAATAAATAATAATATAATTAAATATTTCACAAAGCACACACACAAACAACTATTGGGTAATGGGATTGATAGCATGACATAAGCTCCACGTTCCCTGAGTATTCATAACTCATAATGGCTCAAGAGTAATTAGTCATGGTTCAGAGGGCAATTTTTATGGAAGATGTATGCTGTTATGGGCTTAAAGCTACTAAGGATAAGCGAATGTAGTGCCCTGTTACAATATGTAGTTATTTTAGAAAGAAAAAAAAAAGATAATTTAGATTTATATCAATCTTCTTTTGGTGGTTACAAGAGCAGTCAAATTGACCAATCTTGTACAGAGATAGGATAGAGAAATTAACAAATAAAATATGAAGTTTTACTGAAAACAAACATTTGAAATGTATTTAGGAGATTTTAAGGTTCCACAAAGGAAATTTGAAATTTTTGAGATGAAAAAAAGTATTTTTAATCTTAACACGAAAATCACTTTGCACATCAAATATCCAAAACAAATACTCCATATATTTGTGAACAAATCTTTATTTTAGTATATTAAAAATACTTCAAACAAATATAAATATAATTGTTTATATCTGAAAGACTCATAATGTTAACTGAAAGCCTGCCAAATTTTGTGAAAACATACACACTATATTGAAAGTTATAAGTAGTAAATTTATAGAGATTTTAAACAAATAAAAAGAAGTCATGTGGCTGGTCAATTTGACTGAGCCCCCACTGAGACGGTTAAGTATTCAGTTTCTGTACAGAGGAAAGAAATAAAAGAAATATTCACAAACTTTCAAAAAATCAATAAAACAGTCAGAAATGATGAGTTCAGTTCGGCCATGGATGAACCATAATCTTGTTGCACGGATAGCTATTTCTTATGCATTAAAACTTGCTGCGTTTTATTCAATACATCGTATTTTATGCATGCAGTATATGTAACGAAAATGTTTCAAGATTTAATATTCTAAAATTTAAATATCAAATGTTTTCTTTGAGGACAGCCCAGAACCCTATTAAAATGATAATGGCCTGACCGCTCAAAAAATTCTTCTTACAGCAATATAAGATATTTTTATCTGAAAAACTAGAATCAATAAGAGTTACCTTGTCTTTTATCCACTGTGCAAGTTCAGCAGCTTCTCGAACTAGCTGGTAGGCTTTGCAAGTTTCTTCCAGTTTCCGACAGCGTTCTCGGCCCAGAGAGAGCAAGTTTGCATACAGAGCTTCAATCTGAGCTTGTCTAGCAGAAATACTGTTAGTGTCAGCAAGGTTTTGTTGGCTTTCAGACAAACCAGCTTCAATTTTCTTTACATAAGCAGCTGGTACAAAACCCTGTCGGTCGTTAACTTCCACTTTCCACCAGTCCTGTACAACAGAAAAAAGTAACGTGGTCAGTAAATAAAGGTTTAACTTCTCAACTTTAAGTCTTTTTCTGCCATGGCATCAAATTATAGACCATTTTATTTGCTGGGGGAACAATATCGAGTCTAAGATAATTAACAGGGCTACAGAAGGTTCAAGAAATTATATTAATAGTTTGATAGTAAATTTTAAAATTATTGTTTTCTCAAGTTTCAGCAAAATGTCTATCTTCATTTCACAACTTTAAGAAAATGAATCAATTTCCCAGATTCATAAGAAGTTATGAGATTTGACAGTTCAAAATGAATTCTAACACTTGAAAAAACTGGTTTAAGTATACAAATAACAATAAGGCAAAATAAGGATTTTCCAGATGTTTCTATTAGTAAGAAAAGTACAATTTAATAGAATATATCATATTTCTGATGTAAAGGTTCCTAAAATCTAAATTTTATCAATTTTTGAAAGATATGTTTCACTTCATTATGAGAAATGTCACATCTCATCTTTAGTGGATTACGTTTGTAAACTATTGCAACACAGTTTATATACTTTATTGTTACTATTGTAACAGTTGAAATACTTTATTGTTACTATTGTAACAGTTGAAATACTTTATTGTTACTATTGTAACAGTTGAAATACCTTATTGTTACTATTGTAACAGTTGAAATACCTTATTGTTACTATTGTAACAGTTGAAATACTTTATTGTTACTATTGTAACAGTTGAAATACTTTATTGTTACTATTGTAACAGTTGAAATACCTTATTGTTACTATTGAGTAATGTCAATATATCCCCTTTCTTCATTGAAACTTCTCTTGGACTTTTCTCTGTATAGTCGTACAATGACATAACAAATTCTTTACCAGCTTGGTCTATCACAGGCGTTTCTTGTTGCTATTAAAAAGTAAAATTATATTGTAAACAGCTACACCAAGGGAGCAATGTCTGGAATGAGGTTATGTTTTATTAAATAGCATGTTTGAACTTGGCAGTATTTCTTAAAAGACTCTGACTTCAACATTTTATCACGTTTGTAACTAACCTATATATTCAATGTGTTATGTAAAAATCCTATGATGGCAAACAAATAATGTATCTGTGTTTTTATAATTTTCATCAGTTTCACTGCGAGCCATAAATAAGTTTTTAATTAACTACCCTTTCAAATCAGCGTTAATATCCAAGTTTCCATCACTCTGGTCTATTTACTACAATATGTTATACTGTTTAAGTGGTATTTATGGAATCGAACCCAGTAACTTACACGACAGGCCTGTGCTTGTTCTCTCAAGCCAGATATGGTGTTGCCAAAAGCCTCCAGATCTGCCATAAGTGCTTCTTGTTTCTTCAAGAGGGCCTACACATTAATTTATAAAACATATTGGTATCTGTAAGTGTGTAAAACTCAATAAAAGTTTCATGGAAAACAATTATATGTTTGTTGATATATCATTCTAAAGATTACAAGAAACGTTAAAATTTACATATTCACCATGTATAAAACAATAAAATAAACAAAAACATTTTAAATTATTTGAGAAATATTCATGCAATAATTCTCAATCAAAATTAAAGTACTGCTTATAAATGTTGTCTGTTGAAGTGAATTTAATCTTGTGTCATATAAAGAAACATCTGTCCAGTTCTCTGTCTGAAGTAAATACTAATTTTGAATACATAAATTTATACTGTTAACATTACACCGAATACACAATATTCAATACCTCACCTCAGCAGAATCCTCATCCTTTCCAAAGTCTTGGTTTCCAGCAATAGGTTCTTTCTCTTTCATCCACGATTCTGCTTCATTGGCATCAGCAAAATACTGGTGGGCTTGAAGAGAGTCGTCCAAGTCTTCTTTACGTTGTCCAGCTTTGTCCTATTAGAGATAAAAAATATGTTTGTGGATTCACTGTTGTGTGTATATGAAAGTTTTTTTTAATTACATTGTTGCAACTTTGCCTAAAAGATAATTCTTTTGTTTGAGAGTATGTGTAATTATTTTGATTAGAGTATTATCTTTTATTGCAAGAATGTATCTTTACTATTAATTTCAGTGCATCAATCATTTTTCAACCAATATTAGTTTGGGAGTGTATTATTGCGACCAGTTTTATTCTATGGTATTGACACAACATACTGGTCATTATCTTTTCTTACAACAAAATATAGAAACTGACCTTAAGCTGTTGCCATTTGTCATTCAACTGCTCCAATCTCCTGTGAATTTCATCAGCAGCAAAATGGCCTATCAGAGATAATACATTTCTCAACACTTGAACATTTTAAATATTCAGAGATAATACACTTCTCAACACTTGAACATTTTAAATATTCAGAGATAATACACTTCTCAACACTTGAACATTTTAAATATTCAGAGATAATACATTTCTCAACACTTGAACATTTTAAATATTCAGAGATAATACACTTCTCAACACTTGAACATTTTAAATATTCAGAGATAATACACTTCTCAACACTTGAACATTTTAAATATTCAGAGATAATACACTTCTCAACACTTGAACATTTTAAATATTCAGAGATAATACATTCTCAACACTTGAACATTTTAAATATTCAGAGATAATACACTTCTCAACACTTGAACATTTTAAATATTCAGAGATAATACACTTCTCAACACTTGAACATTTTAAATATTCAGAGATAATACATTTCTCAACACTTGAACATTTTAAATATTCAGAGATAATACACTTCTCAACACTTGAACATTTTAAATATTCAGAGATAATACACTTCTCAACACTTGAACATTTTAAATATTCAGAGATAATACATTTCTCAACACTTGAACATTTTAAATATTCAGAGATAATACACTTCTCAACACTTGAACATTTTAAATATTCAGAGATAATACACTTCTCAACACTTGAACATTTTAAATATTCAGAGATAATACATTTCTCAACACTTGAAACATTTTAAATATTCAGAGATAATACACTTCTCAACACTTGAACATTTTAAATATTCAGAGATAATACACTTCTCAACACTTGAACATTTTAAATATTCAGAGATAATACATTTCTCAACACTTGAACATTTTAAATATTCAGAGATAATACACTTCTCAACATTTGAACATTTTAAATATTCATTATCTCCAACAGTATTTTAACTGTAATGTTAAGTTTGAATTTAAACATATCCATGACATTTAATAATAAAAACATTTTATCTGATACAAAGGGTTTATTTACCCATAGACTATCAACTAGCTGACGCTTGGTTCATTCATAAAGTCAGTAAATGTCAGTCAGTCCAAACTCACTTATGGGTTTATTTACCTGTAGAGTATATACTGATCGATGTTTGGTTTATTTATAGTCAGTAAACATCAGTCTATCTAAATGCACTTAGGGGGTTATTTACCTGTAGATTATAAAGAGCGATTTGATTTATATATATATATAAATATCAGTAAACTTTAACTTAACCATGCTAACTTACAATTGATTTAACTTATAAATGCATGGTTTATTTTATAAGACGAAGTTATGTTTTGTAGTAACAAATTCATTTTTTATTTTAGATTTTGCTTTCTTGTATTTCATGTTTTGAATGAAAACATTACTTTAAGCCACAGATCAGTTAAATAAACTCAATGTTAAACTGTTAAATTTAAAGTCTATTAACTTTGTAAACTGACAACATGTGAACATATTTATCAGAACACACCAATACATAGCTTTTCTATAGCTTTTATGCATTATAATTATATATATGCAATATTAGAAAACCTAATTTTTGGATTTGTTCTTTGTAGGTAAATTTCACAAAAGGAACATACACCTGTTAAAATTAAAAACAAAACAAAACATACCTGATGAGTGAGAGCAAATTATTTACCTTCATTAGCCATTTCTTCTCCAACCTGGCACACAGCTCGAATTCTGTGTTCATGGTTATTGATTTCAGCTAGTACAGCTTGGTGTTTTTTTATTAGATTCTGAACTCCAATCAAGTCTCTTCCTAGAAATAGAATAAAAGATATGTATATATATAAAGGGTTTCAGAGAAAATATGTTTGATTTACTTTGTAGCTATGATGATGTGAAGCTATCTCCAAATTACTGATTATTATATAGTACCATTCACATACAAAAGTAATAATTTAAATTAAAAAGAACAAAAAGCCACAATCTAAATCATTTAACTTATACCAATCACATTTTGCATCAATACAAACAAAACTCCAGACTCGACAGTTTACTGGAAATAAAATAATGGTTAGAAGCAATAAAACTAGTAATAACTAAGTCATTACCCCCCCTCCAAGAGAGTTAATAAGATGTTATGTCTCCTAAAAGTAAATACTTCCATTTTTAGAAAGTTATTTGTAAATGCAATAAAACTTCACGACATTTGCACACATAAAGTCTGTAGAAATAGAACAACTTTATGCACACGTCTTACTTAGAGAGGCATTTGCACTTTAAAAAAGCACTCTGGAAACATTGAAATTTTGTCAAAATCCAAGAAAGTTCCCAAACACTCATTTTCTTCAAGCATGTACCTCAAATCTATCATAACATGAGAAATTTAAATGTTTTAATAAATGCAAACAAAAATTACTAAAGACACTTCATCTTAGAATAATTGTAATACTAAAAATATTAACTTTAACACTGACAGAAGTAATTATGTGATAATTTTAACCCTGACAGAAGTAATTATGTGATAATTTTAACCCTGACAGAAGTAATTATGTGATAATTTTAACCCTGACAGAAGTAATTATTTGACCTCTGTTGGTAGAAGCTGCAATTGGTTCTTTTTCTCGTATCCAAGCTTCTTCATCTTCAATATCGCGGAACAGTTGTTGCACATTGAGAGAATCATTTAAACGTTGGCGCCTTGCACTCATTGGCTGCTGCAGGCCATTGTAACGTTCTACCAGAGCAACTTGTTTGGATTTGATTAAATCTGCATCAAAATGATTTCTTTCAACAAACTGGTTAGCTTGGATTACGATACCATCAATGCGATCCTGGAAAAGGTAACAAACCTAACTATAACACAATTTATATATCTTTCAGGACAACAAGTAAATTTCTGACTTTATAGTCCAAAATATTTTTAAAAAACGTTTCACAATGAAATAAATTCTTACAGCAAATATGTTTCTATTTTTCTCATCACAAAGAGTCACTGAAATTAATAAATTTTATAAATAATTTTAAAATGTTGCACAGTGCTTATAATCTAAAGAGCATTCTTGCTAGTGCTTCCAAATATACGTTACTGTCATAACTTGTATCTGCAATATATATTACTTGTATAATATAAAAATTTGCAAATGTAGGGGTATAGGAAAACCTTTAATATGACGAAAAAATACAAGAATTAAAATATAACAAATTTTTAGTTTCCACTGAAAGGACAGAATAATACTCATGAAAACTTACAAATAAAGTTTCAAAGTTAATCTTGAAAATCATGTCTAAGTAATTTGAGCTATACATCACATTATTAAGATAGCTTTGTGGCATCCAAGTTCAATAAAAGAGATCTGATTGTGGATTGGTAAACCTCACCTGATGAGAACTGACATCAGCTTCGAGTAGGGCGTGTTTCTTCAGTAGATTCTGGACACTAGTGAGATCCTGTTATTTTAGGAATATGGATTATAACAGGATATAAAACTGATTTGCAAAATCACATCACTATATTAGGTACATTTATTTGTACAGGTTACTAAGAGTGATCAAAAACTTAAATGTAATTCACTATTAAATGTAGTACATTTAAAAACCAAATTTTATGTTGTATAGTAACATTACTATTACATTTATAATTTGTGTTCACAACCTGTTTTAGAATTTAAACAAAAACTTTTAAAACACACAAAACACATGTTATCAAGATATTCTGTGAAATATTACTGTATGGTAGTGCTTCACAAATGTTTTGATTACCTTATGCTGGTGTTTTGCAAATGTTTTGGTTACCTTACGGTAGTGTTTCGCAAATGTTTTGGTTACCTTACGGTAGTGTTTCGCAAATGTTTTGATCACCCTATGGTAGTGTTTCGCAAATGTTTTGATCACCCTATGGTAGTGTTTTACAAATGTTTTGATTACTGTATGGTAGTGTTTCGCAAATCTTTTGATTACTGTATGGTAGTGTTTCGCAAATCTTTTGATTACTGTATGGTAGTGTTTCCCAAATCTTTTGATTACTGTATGGTAGTGTTTCCCAAATGTTTTGACTACCGTATGTGTTATGTATATGTGTAAATATTTTGTAAACGACAACATGTCGTGTTGTGTTCGAATTTTCATTTCTATTATTCATTTTTCCATATTGATATTATTGTTTAGAAGTTTAAACTAATATTTTGTTATTCATTTAGGGTAATATTTAGAACTTTCTTGAATTAAGTAGACCAATCATATGTTTGTTAATGAGTGCTGGTGACTTCGTGTCTCGACGTGTAGTCTCGTGCAAGAACGAATATGCGTGGATAGCTCTGGAGTTGTATGGAAATTGCGAGATTGTTCGAGAAATAGGCCTATCGGTATAAAAGACGGTGACGAGAGATAGATTGAGGCATCAGTTTTTATTCGAAAAAAGAAGATAGATTCAGTCATTAGTTTTATTCGAAGAATAAGAGTGAGATTTAGGCATCAGTTTTAGTTATTTGAGAAAGATTAAGTGTTTGCTGTGAATATTCAACTTGGATTTGTGATTGAAGTTAGATCTACGGAAGTTGTGATTTTATTTCGTCAATCTCTACGATATATCTGAATTACTGCTTGTGCTGAGAGACGGCGATTTCATTGAACTGTGAACTGTTTCGGAATTTCTTCGTGGGACCAAATTCACACCCTAGACTGGAATTTGAGACTTTAATTTTAGATCATTACATTAGATACAGGCCAGTACCGTTTTGTATTGTGATTAATTGTGAAGTTTGAAACTAATATTATTTTGTTTTGTAATTAATTTCGAATGTTATAACTTAATATCTGTCACTGTTATTATATATAATTTGTGTTATATCTGTTATATTTGTTAATAGTTTAGTGTAATAAATTATACAAGCTGTTATCTGCGTTTTTCTGTTGCGTTTAGTATACGAAGAACATAAAACATAAAAAATACGTAACAGTATGGTAGTGTTTCGCAAATGTTTCGACTACCGTATGGTAGTGTTTCGCAAATGTTTCGACTACCGTATGGTAGTGTTTCGCAAATGTTTCGACTACCGTATGGTAGTGTTTTGCATATGTTTTGATTACCGTTTGGTAGTGTTTCGCAAATGTTTTGATTACTGTATGGTAGTGTTACACAAATGTTTTGACTACCGTATGGTAGTGTTTCACAAATGTTTTGACTACCGTATGGTAGTGTTTCACAAATATTTTGGTAATATCATTCTAGGAAATCTTTTATTAGATTATTAGCAAATGCAGTCATGTTATTCCCTAATACAGTTACACAAAATTTTTAAGAATAAACTATAATTAAAAAGTATCAAAGATATGGGGAATGGACCTACAAAACATTGTCCCACTTAAGACTAAATAGCCATCACTATGTAAGCCACCACAACCCCAATTTATAAATTCATGATGCTAACTGTATACAAATATCTGAAACAACAGGCCAGACATTAGTTAAGCTTTGGTTCAGTATACAATATAATGATGTATTACAAAAATATAATCAGAAACGTAAAGATTAATCTTTCTACAATTTTTCCCATAAATAAAAAGTCTCTTTTGAAAATGATAATAATTGTAATAAAGTTTACAAACTTTGCCATTATCTTCTGAAAGAAGCTGTCCCTCAATTTCTGATAACCAGATTTCAATGTCCTCAATTCCACGGTTGAACTGTTGCTCAGCTGACGCTTCTTTCATTTTGGTTCCCTTTCTGGCAGTTGCTTCAGTCAAGGACTCCCACAAATCAACAATCTCACCCATTCTTTCACTGATAAGCACATTGTGTAATTAATGATAAATGTGGTGTGCAGCAATGTGTATCACATTTTTAATTAATCAATTTTCTTAAACAAGTTTTAAAAGACATTCTGCAATATGAGTATTTAAAGATTCTTTTCCCTGTAAATATGTTTTATATATATATAACAGCTACAAATAATTGATGTATCTGCTGTCTGGATCACAATATCAATGTTGTAGCAGTTTCTAAACCCAGGAATTTACAAAGTTGAAAAAGAACATCATCAATGAATGAAAATTCATCGTACATTCTGACTGTGAAAACATTCCTGGGGAAACTTTATTAGTTTCTTCTTGCAACAGTCTCATCACTTCACAAAAAAAACGATGTACTGTAAATATCTTCATAGCCAGTTGGAGAAGAACTAGATGTCTTTTTAAAAGTCTTGTTTCTTGAGATAAATTACCCATTTGATTCATAGAAATGGAACTTCAACATTCTCTAGGGTTAACATTGAGTTATATCAGACTCAATTGTTACAACTTAATTATTTATATTTATTTTAAAAATTTAAAAGATTTACACGAGGATCTATTTAAAAATCTGATATTGAATTACTGCCTATTCCAAGCTTTATAGACTGTTTGTGTGATTACAATCTCCACACTTAATCCTGAAAACAACCGTAATTAACTTCACCTCTTGAATACTATTAGAAATTTCTTTGAATTTCTATAATCTAGATGCATAAACATTACTCAATAGTATGTAAAACATATCTCAGTATTTGTAAAATAAAATAGTTTATATTTTAATATATGGAGTGTGAAAGACAATGAAATAATTTCAATAAAAAGTAAAACATAAAACAATGAAGTATCTGTTAAATGAAATAAGCATTATAGATTTTAACAGAAAAACACCAAACGTACTACTACATGTAAAACCTTACAGAGACCAATCAACATTACATAATATTCATGGACTATTGAGCTAATAACACTGTATGCTCATTTCAATATATTCAACGATTATGATTTTATCAGCATACATATATGTTTCTAGCTGTTCTGGACTTTTCTGTATCATGTTTACGTCTTTGCATCAAGCTATTCTGGACTTTCTCCACAATGTAAATGTCGTTGTATCTAGCTGTTCTGAACCTTTCTGCATCATGAACACATCTCTTTGTATCTAGTTGCTAGAGTTATGTACATAACACATTAATTCAATAGTTGCTTAGAAAAACTGCTAAAGCTAGCAACAAGTAAGTGACTTACTTTATTCTTACTGATGCGTAATGGTTAAGTAAGTGACTTACTTTATTCTTACTGATGCGTAATGGTTAAGTAAGTGACTTACTTTATTCTTACTGATGCGTAATGGTTAAGTAAGTGACTTACTTTATTCTTACTGATGCGTAATGGTTAAGTGAATGACTTACTTTATTCTTACTGATGCGTAATGGTTAAGTAAGTGACTTACTTTATTCTTACTGATGCGTAATGGTTACTGTCGATAAGTTCTTGTCCTGTACTTGTGATTTCATCAACCCTGCTATTATTAGCATTCACTTCCTGTTCGAAGTTCTGATGTTGTTGAGCTTTTCCATTTAGATTCACTGGGTCCTGAAAAATTCAAGTTCAGGGTAAACCTAAATTTGTCCAAAAGTTAGAGATATTACCCTATTTTGTTATCATATAATGCATAAGAAACAAAAAATTGATTTTAAATATATAAACGTAAGAACTTACTTTTACATAAAATTTATGTAAACAGTTTTTAACTTAAACATCTCCTTTAATGTGATCACTTTACAAAACTGTAAAAAATAACAGAAAAACAAACACAAAAAGCATTTGAAAATAATTTTGTTACAATGCAAATTCTACGTACAATAAATAATTTTAATACAACTGCATGATAAACAAGCCTAAAATCTTCAAAAATATTTTAATAATTATTAAAATTATCCTTCTCTCTGTTTGTTAGTTTTTGAATTTTGCACAAAGGTACATGATGGCTATCTACACTAGCCATTACTAATACAGCAGTGTAAGACTAGAGAGAAGGCAGCCAGCCAGTTAAAACCACCAACTGCAAACTCTTGGACTACTCTTTTAATAATGAATGGTGGGATTGATCAATTAAATTATAATGCCTCCACAGCTGAAAGGGCAAGCATATTTGGTGTGATGGGGATTCAAACTTGTAACCTGAGGGTCAAATGCTATGGATGAGCATAAATAATCCTTTTAAAGCATTAATTAAAATTTATTTCTGTAAAGTTGAATTTGTAAAGATCATAAAAGATGAACCAATTCCTAACTTGTAATGGTGAATTAAAATTGGTTCTCTTCCATCTAGCATTCTCTCAAGGTTGATAATACTTTGTTAAAATAAATACATAAATAAACTAGGCATCACTAAAGCTTAAATTCATTAACAAAGATTAGCAACAGACTGTTCACACTTTTTTCTCATGGAAAACTGTCACCCATGATAGTCAAAGTAGAGCATTTGTTTAAAGAACTACATTGACAGAACAACACAAAACAACTGAAAAAGGTTTTACCAGGTAACTGTCATCCATTGCAGTTTTCAATTTTTCACTAATCCACCCCTTTGTTTCATCACAGTCTCGTTCAAATTGCTGAAGACGATAAGAATCTTCTAACATCGTACGACGATAGCTCCACTTATCCTGGAGCGCTTGCCGACCTTCCAGTAGCTGAAATGATAACAGTACAACTAAAATTATTCAAATACAAAGATTTATCTAAGTGAAAATTGAGTTATCTAGCTTTATAATGAAATACACAAGTTACAACTTTTTTTCCAATAAAATGTTTTCTGACATAGTCTCCAGAAATTTACTAACGTTAATTTTTTCACTAAAATAAACAACCATTAAAGTAGAAATATGCAATTGTCCCTTTCATTAATGGGTATTAAAAATCATGTCGCTCAAAATGATTATGTTTTAGTGGAATTGTAGAATGCAATGAAAAGTGTAATTTTATACATTTATTTTTTACATTTAAGTAAAATTTGAAAGTCTGGATGACATGAATACAAGTCCATAAGTTCTATTACACATACAAATGTTAAAGTGATCTAACTTACGGCTGCTCTTCTTTGTGCCACATCATCTGAGGCATAATGTTGACCTTCTATAAGTTTGGTGGCAAATTCATCAAGAGCCTATAAAATATACATTCTTTCTATCACACACACAAAAAGTACACACAGAGTTTAGCTCTTCCTACAAAACAATAGTTTCAGTTTAACTTGAATAAATATACAAAATTTTAGAAAATGGAACTTTGTTTTGACTAAACTTTTATCAGTTTGGATTCATTATGGTATAAATACTATATTTCAGGAAAATCCTAATTTAAAACAACCCAGTGCTAGTTCATAATTGTTGAACTTGCTGAGATTTGATGTTGAAAGTTAGCAAGAAATTGTAATGTGGCGACTAAGTTTGTTAGCCTTGTATGGAACATGTAGTTTGAGTGTTTGCAACAGATCATAATATCAGTATTTCTGAGGTACTTATTCTTCAAAACAAAAACATTCAGGGAATGACAAATGATAAAATGCTGAGGTTATTTAAAAAATACAGTTGTTTATTGGATGCTTTATGATTCATGCATATTGTACTATACCATGTCGTGAACTCTATAGAAAAGGAGTTTACTTCAAAGGAACAAATGGGAGTTTCCTTTGAAATAACAAAAATGTCAAATATTAAAATATATCTATGCAGATATTTCATTGTATACAGCATTCAGCATTTCAACTAATCATATTGCTATATACACGTGTGGATTCTGGTGAGTGTATAGGTCATATTCTCAATTGGACAGATGTTAAAGAATGTTGGACAACATCTCATATGATCATAAAAATCACACTAAACATGAGTTATATAACTAAGTATTATTGATCAGACACTCTAAAATCCGGGTTTCGATACCCGTGGTGGGCAGAGCACAGATAGCCCATTGTGAAGCTTTGTGCTTAACTCAAAATAACAAATAACTCATATAATCATAAAACTCAGTTTTAGTCAATATAAGTTATATTACTTCAAGTCATATGTTAAAGAATGTGCAACATTATCTCATATGATCATAAAACTCACACTAAACATGAGTTATATAACTAAGTATTATTGATCAGACACGTTTTGTTACTTCTCATTCAGACTATGATCAGTACATTTTCAATCCTAAACCAATACAATCCAAGGTGACTTTATTTTCAAATATAAGTAATTAAAAGCAAAATGAAAATTCCATGCTTGTGTCTTATAACCTATGTTATGTATAAAGCGTTATGTATATACGTTGTTATTCACGTAGAAATTTCTAGAATTAGGTAGATTGATCATTTGTCTTAGCCTGGTATCTGTACGAGACGAATTCTGGGAAGTTACGCGATTGTTCGAGAATACAGTATGCCTACTAGTATATAAACAGACGGCGATGCGAGAGAGTCAGTCATTCGTTTTCATTCGATTCAAGAGATTTTAAGAATTTTTCAACATTTGCTGTGTGTTTATTCAACTTGGATTTGTGACTGAAACTAGATCTACAAAAGCTGTGATTTTATTTCGTCAATCTTTACGATTCATTCGAATTACTGGTTATACTGAAGGTCAACACGTATAAAACTGTTTAGGGGAGACTGGGAAAGTTGGAAAATGACAAATTTGAGACATTCATCAAAAACATCGTAAAAAGAACTTCGTCAAATTTATTGAACTGTGAATTGTTTCTGAACTTCTCCATTTAAACTTCGGAATTTCTTCGTGGGACCAAATTCACCTCCTAGACTGGAATTTTGGATTTCTGATCTGAACTTTTGGACTTTCATTCTGGATCATTATATTAGATACAGGCCAGTACCATTTTGTATTGTAATTAATTTTGAAGGTTGAAACTGAATATCTGTCATTGTTATTATATAATTTATTTTATATCTGTCACATATATAATAGTTTATTGTAATAAATCATATAAGCTGTTATCTGTGTCTTTCTGTTGCGTTCAGTCCACATAAAAAACGTAACACCTATGTTTAATTAAACTAAACGTATAGTTGACAACAGCATTTCTCAAACTGTGTAGATATGGCACAGTTTGTATCTTGTCAGACATAAAACAGTTTTATACCACTTTACTGAAAGTTTTGTAGTTATCTAATTTAAACTTCAAATTACCGTGTACTGGAGTTAATGGTACGGTGGATTTTGTTTGCACATATGTGACATCAAGCAGTTTAAGGGAACAGAGAAGCCTCTCTAAGAAGTACTTTCAGAGAAACTCAAGCTGTGCATCAAAATCAAAAATAAAAACCAGTAAGAGAGGTAATAACAGTTCAGGGATCTAGAGAGAAAATTTTAGAGTTATGTAATAAAACTTAACAGAGCACAAGAACATTATAGCAGACTTCAAATTAACCGCTAGAGAAAAAACCAATTATAATATCTATATATCATAAAAATAATGCCATGATCCATGAGAGCACATGACTTCCTGAAAGATAAAGGATGGATCTAAAGTAAGTTTTTTTCAGAGGTGGGTGGTTTATACAGTAGCTATAGAGGACCAAATGGTCCTAAATTTGGTGCAGAGCTACATAAAACAGAATAAATGTAATTAATTGTTTTATTTGGAAAACATAGAAACTGCAAACAAAAGGCTTGTAAGTCAGTTATTTTAAGATATTTCTACATCTTTGAATCTCCAAAATTAATAACAAATCCATACAATAATAAAATGTTATAAACAATGTATAGCAAGCCCCATACTGATGTTTAATATCACAAAGAACTAAATTAAAAGAAAAATTGTTATAAAACCTGTCAATTCACATACACACAGACCAGCTTTCCATGGAAAATACTGTTAAAAAAACCTGTCAATTCACATACACACAGACCAGCTTTCCATGGAAAATATTGTTAAAAAAACCTGTCAATTCACATACACACAGACCAGCTTTCCATGGAAAATACTGTTAAAAAACCTGTCAATTCACATACACACAGACCAGCTTTCCATGGAAAATATTGTTAAAAAAACCTGTCAATTCACATACACACAGACCAGCTTTCCATGGAAAATATTGTTAAAAAAACCTGTCAATTCGCATACACACAGACCAGCTTTCCATGGAAAATATTGTTAAAAAAAACCTGTCAATTCACATACACACAGACCAGCTTTCCATGGAAAATATTGTTAAAAAAACCTGTCAATTCACATACACACAGACCAGCTTTCCATGGAAAATATTGTTAAAAAAAAACCTGTCAATTCACATACACACAGACCAGCTTTCCATGGAAAATACTGTTGAAAAAACCTGTCAATTCACATACACACAGACCAGCTTTCCATGGAAAATATTGTTAAAAAAACCTGTCAATTCACATACACACAGACCAGCTTTCCATGGAAAATACTGTTAAAAAACCTGTCAATTCACATACACACAGACCAGCTTTCCATGGAAAATACTGTTAAAAAAACCTGTCAATTCACATACACACAGACCAGCTTTCCATGGAAAATATTGTTAAAAAAACCTGTCAATTCACATACACACAGACCAGCTTTCCATGGAAAATATTGTTAAAAAAAACCTGTCAATTCACATACACACAGACCAGCTTTCCATGGAAAATACTGTTAAAAAAAACCTGTCAATTCACTACACACAGACCAGCTTTCCATGGAAAATATTGTTAAAAAAAACCTGTCAATTCACATACACACAGACCAGCTTTCCATGGAAAATACTGTTGAAAAAACCTGTCAATTCACATACACACAGACCAGCTTTCCATGGAAAATACTGTTGAAAAAACCTGTCAATTCACATACACACAGACCAGCTTTCCATGGAAAATACTGTTAAAAACCTGTCAATTCACATACACACAGACCAGCTTTCCATGGAAAATTGTTAAAAAACCTGTCAATTCACATACACACAGACCAGCTTTCCATGGAAAATATTGTTAAAAAAACCTGTCAATTCACATACACACAGACCAGCTTTCCATGGAAAATATTGTTAAAAAAAACCTGTCAATTCACATACACACAGACCAGCTTTCCATGGAAAATACTGTTGAAAAAACCTGTCAATTCACATACACACAGACCAGCTTTCCATGGAAAATACTGTTGAAAAAACCTGTCAATTCACATACACACAGACCAGCTTTCCATGGAAAATACTGTTAAAAACCTGTCAATTCACATACACACAGACCAGCTTTCCATGGAAAATATTGTTAAAAAACCTGTCAATTCACATACACACAGACCAGCTTTCCATGGAAAATATTGTTAAAAAAAACCTGTCAATTCACATACACACAGACCAGCTTTCCATGGAAAATACTGTTAAAAAACCTGTCAATTCACATACACACAGACCAGCTTTCCATGGAAAATACTGTTAAAAAACCTGTCAATTCACATACACACAGACCAGCTTTCCATAGAAATTTAAGATGAAATTATCTGAACAAGATTCAAAGAATAATTTCACTAATAATGTAGTTAACTGAAAAAAATTTTCAATTTTTAAAAATATTTTAAAAACTTACTCCAGTATGAATGCAAGATTTTAACATAAAATTTATACTTTGACCAATATGTATATGAATTGTGATGTTAGAAAAGTAAGTCTTAATTTTTAAGTTGAATGTGTGAGTATAAAAAACCGGATGCGATCAACTTCTGTAGAGACAACACGTACTTTGATCTTCTCTTCCTGGGCTGCCAGTGATTTCTCAAAATCCTCATGTTTCTTGATCAAAGCTTCTACTGAATCCAAAGAATCACCCAAGTCTTCATTTTCCAAAAATGCCTAAAAGAAAAAAAAAATGTAACAAACCAATTTATAACAACAATAATCCACCATTTCATCTTCTTTACATGAAGCAATTTATTGCATCACATGCAACCTCGTAACTTTTGCAAAATAAAGTTACTGATATTTATACTGAATTATACTTTATTTACTCTTCAAAAACAATTACTATAAGAAATAAAACATTAAATTTTATACATTACTTTTATAAAAATTTTTAAAAGACAAAAGTTTATGGTGATGAAATCAATTTGTTTTAAGGCTCACTGTGAATGTTTTTGTTTGATCTGTATTAATTTCATTATTCATATATAATGCTGATTTGATCAACTATTCACAATCAGTGTAATTTAGAGGACTAGAAATACTGATTTATTAATGAATAACTATGCATGTTTATAAACACACGAGCCATAAAGCAATTTCACTGAAATTGCCAGTAAGTTAAATACAAAGGAAAAACAATAAAAATTTAAAATCTTTATACAAACATTTTGTTTGGCCATCCAAGTATCAGCCTGCTCCGTGTCACGGTAAAATAGCTGAAGGTCCATACACTGCTCATACAGAATTCGACGTTCTTCCCACAAGGAAAGAAGTGACTGCTTTTCATTAGCTAATGTAAGAAGCTGGACATAAAATAACAGGAGTCAAACACTGGATTCTATACAAAATTACTTTACAAAGTCACACGTTACATTTTTTCAAAAAGTTTGCATATGAAGGTAAAAGGACGATGTACATTTAACAATATATATGTATAGAAAGGACTTAATAATAGACTCTTACGTGCCTATTGGTTAATTCACATAAACACTTGTCTACTTAGATCAGTGCTTGTCAAATTCACTCTGTGGCCAGTAATGTACTTTCCTGTAACCTTTATTCCTTTTATTGATAAAGAAAAGAGAAAAAAATCAGTTGAAAATACTGAGCTATTCCAAAATATTCTAATCAAGGAAACTAAAAATACTGATTTTATAACTGATAATTTAATTGTCTGAATGACAGAAGAGATAGCATGATCTCTCCTTCAAAGATATATGGATGAGTTTGAAATAGATAGACAAGACAAAAACTAATTAATACATGTGAAATATCAGATGCTGGATGATATTCTACAAGAAGGGGATAATAACCAAAAGATAAAAATTATATACATTCATATTTGAACACCACAAAAAACAAAAACTTGTCTTGTTTTATACTCTTTTTGCCTACACATATTAATTCAAAATCAAACCCAGTACTTGACTTTACCTTTTCTTTTACTTCGTCAGATGCTGAATGTTTCTCATTCAACAATCTCTGACCTGCTTCAGTGGAAGCATGAAAACTGTCTTCTCGAGCATCGATTTCACCCTGTCATAAGAAAGAAAATATTATTTTCCATTCTATAAAGTATATATATACATATATATTTATTAAATAAAACCTGACAAACAATCTACAAGTTATTAATTTTGTGCACAGTAGGCCCAGGGCAAAATTATGCCCTGTACCGATATTGCATTCAACACCCCTGCCTCTGAAAACTTCACAAGAACTACTAATTGCAATGCCAGTGTTGGCGCCCCTTGGGGCGAGCACTTTATGTAGGGGCACAAGTCACCTACTCCAAGGGTTAATCATAATTTTGTTGTAAAAAATTGAGGATTTCTGATCACAAATTAAAAATCATTTTCAAACTAGTAGTTTTTGTTCTAATGAAAATAAATTCAGTTACACACTGTCTACTAAAACACTTATCATGAGTGAGGCTTATTTTGCAGAAGAATTATTATAAACAGTAATATTTGAAGTTTTTGTTTTAAAGGAAAGTTTATCCCAGGATCTCATTAAATAACAATATATTAGATAAAATGATATATAATGGTTTTTCCTCCACATACTTATTTCTAGATTGTAAAATGGAAACAGTTTAATTCACCAATAGATAAAAATATTAAATAAATTTTATTTATTCCTACACATCTAATTAATTATGAACATTGAACCACTGTAAACCAAAAGTCAGGATGATCACAGTATAGGGAAAGTTAACACTATAAACCTTATGTTTTGTTTTTAATCTTTATTGTGAAGAGCCATGAAACAAAGTCTATGTTTTACATTCATAGACTGATGAAGTTGCAATAAAAATAAACCATAAAATATTATTTTTGAGGGAAAGATTAAAAAATCAAGTTATATGTATGGGAAGGCTGCAATTTTGGTTTAGTAACAATAACATGAAAAAAATATTTCCTAATGAAACATACTGTTATATAAAGGTAATTACATATAACTTTAAAATAATAAATACACATATTCATGTTCTGAGATGGTGCATTTATATTTACCTGGAAACTAACTACAGACTTTTGTTCACTTTCAGGTAAAATATGGTTACATCATTCACATCATGCCTTATATAAATTTATTATAATTAAATAAAAAACAACATATGGTTACATCATGCACATCATGCCATATATAAATTCATTATAATTAAATAAAAACAATATATGGTTACATCATGCACATCATGCCATATATAAATTTATTATAATTAAATTAAAAACAAGAACAAATGTTATTTCATTTTGAATTATCATCCATGCTCTTACTTTGTGTTCTTGATGGCGTTCAAGTAAGGCCTCTGCCCCAGCAACATCTTTTGCTAATTCATCTGCAGATATAATGGACTTCATATCATGAATCCATGATACCAAATCTCGAAAGTCAGCCAAGAAGTGATGCAAATTGTAGGATTCATCTAAACGCTGACGCCGTTCTTGGGCCTGGCAGTACAAAAATTATACATTGAAAACTGAGGTAATCACAATAAAAACATTACTTTTTCTTTATCATTATTATAAAATTAAACTAATCCAAGTAGAGGCAATAATCTCTTCTAAAGCATATATAATAACGATACTCTACCAGGCATAATATATCCTATCATAATGAATAATTTTTCTTTAATTAATACTTTATTATGAATATGAATATTAATATTACCATTGATTTTGACACTATGAAAGTTATTATGCAATGCTATTAACACACTGTAAAATTGTTAAGATTTATCTAAATATTTTAACTTTCACGGCATGGACTTGGTCCTAAAGACGAACCTTGTAACCATTTTGTGCTTGTTACAGTTTATGAGCTATAATTTTTAACTAGTTAGTGTATCTTCATGAAAGTTTGCATATTACCAGTAAATATTACAAGAATTTCATTTGCAAACTATCACTTTTTTAATATTAAGTTTCAAGAATTTTTAAGTAATGTTTTTCTCATGCCTTTTGTATTTTTGAATGTTGCTTGTCCAACATGTAAAGTAATTTTGATTTTAAGATTAAAAATACTTTTATGCATCTAAAAATTTTCAAAGTTCACATATGAAATCTTTATATCCATCAAATAATTATTAAACATTTTAAAAAAATTATCTGTTAATCTGAATATCATATCTTTGCACAGGTTCATTCAAATTGCTCCCCAGTGACACAAAGATAGAGGTATATCTGCAGATTTAAAATGCAAAAATCCAAGTTTTGATACCTGTGATGGGCAAAGCACAAATAGCCAACTGTGTTGACTGGAAACAACAACAAAACAAGTTATTCTTTGACAGATTCTTTAGGCAGAGAATTTATGACGAAAATTTCATCAACAAACCAAATTATTTGATTTGGCTGACCTCCTAACAACCATAAAAATTTACAAAATAAACATAAATTATGATTTTTTGGTTCTAGAATGACTACAGATTGGAACATTTAAAGGTAAAAGTTTAGAATAAATGGCTTGAATCTCATAACACACACACACCACACACACACACATTTTTAGTTTATTGTCCTGCTTGGCTGCTTAGCTAATATTACAGAAGTTGCATTTATGTTACATTTTTACCAATACAAAATAAGCATTTACAAAGTGGCCTAGCTTAGCTGTATTTTAGTGGACAAGTATTTTGTAAAACAGTCATATTTCAGTTAAAATACATTATTCATATATGTTATTACTATTTATAAATATGCTTTTAAACTTATTTGTCTTAAAAGATAGAATAGTACATAGAGAAGTATAGCAAATAATTATCACTTCATAGCAAATAATTATCACTTCTAATTATGAACTTTGTACTTGTTATCATAACTGGTTAAGTCTTCTCATATTTCACACATGGAGGATGCAAAACAAAAATTTTTTTTCGTTTGTTTTATATACACTTGAAATGACCAAAAATCATATATTACTATATTAATACCACAGAATTCCCCTGTAATTTATTAAGCTAAGTAACCAAGTTATATTTGGGTCTATACAAATATGAAATCTTAATCTCACCAATGTCTTACCTTAATAACTGGATTACTTCAAAAAGGCTGAGAAAACAACTTAGGGGACATTCTGAGCTTCTGATTGGTTATACATACATAATTAGTGGGTGTATCCTAGCAAGTAGTTTTTAAAATTGAAGAGTTAACTGGCACCATCTTGATTGATTCAATTAATATCTCAGAAAATAAAAGAGATAAGAGGTTCTTACCTTAGATTCTAGCTTGTCGATATTAATAACTTAAAAATCTAATTTGTTAGAAACTAGACTTTGCATTTGGACAATACAATTAAATGTGTAATTTGAACCAAAACTGAATTCAACATCTCATATGACACACAAATATTGATATACAAGATGTTTTCTAATTATTACTTTTAAATTAAGAAATATATGTATAATACTAAAACTCAAGTTATAATTTACAATTTGATGCCAAACTTACTGGCATACATTCAACATAATTTTGAATGCAAGTAAACAAAATGCAGTGACATGGCCTTAGAAAAATGATCTGTGTCAATTATTAAGGTGGCTGAAGAGTGGGACACGTCATTAGATTTACTGCTGAAGTTACTGTTAATAGTGAGTTTTAAACTGATGATTCTCAATACATTATGATCATTAGAGGGTTTTAGCATGGCCAAGTGGTTAGGGTGCTCAACTCTCAAACTGCATGTTCAAATTCCCATCTTGCCAAACATACTCACCCTTTTAGCCATGAGGGTGTTATAAAGTTATGGTTAATCCCACTAAAAGAGTAGTCCAAGAATTAACAATGGGTGGTAATGACTAGCTGCCTTCTCTCTAGTTCTTTACTATTAAATTAAGGCCTGTTGGTACAAATAGTCCTCTTGTGGTCGGTGTCCAAACAAACTAAACCAGTTTTTTTAGCTCTGTTGTTTAATCATTGTGTTTCTGCTGACTTTATTACATTGAATTAACTTTATTAACTTAAGTTTGTTTCTGCTCTGAGCTATAGAGTCTATAGAAGTAGCTCATAGAAAATCTTATACAGGTTTAGCATTAATAAAATTGTTCATAGATAAACAACTAAGGAAGATGTTTAGTACAAATATTTCAATCACATAAACACTGTGAACTTTGACCTTTCACCAGGAATTGAGACTTGTTAAATTTACTTGAACATACAAGGTTTGAATACCAGCAGTGAAACAGGGTAATATAAGCACAGGATCCACCAAACTGTAAATATGTTTGAAACACGTGCTGTGTCACTTTGTTGCTCTCCAAGTTTGTATGTTTAGGTACTTGTTCTCACATTTAACAATATCTATGCATTCCATAATAATTATGAACAGTTTCTAGAAGTAACAACAAAACATTTAACTTGTAAAGAAGTTCATACTAGTTAAAGAATAAAACAGAGAAAGTCAAAAAATAACGATAAAAAATTAAAGAAAAATTGATAGACAGAAAATTATAAAACATCGACTTCACAGACCATTATTATTCAATATAGCATTTGGAATTTTGTAAAAACTACGGTATTAGGCTTAAAGCTGTTTAATAATAATAATACAGTTTACAAGCTGGCCAGGTAGTTAAGGTACAGAAAACGTCCTAAAGGACCCATTCCCACAAATTTTAGAGACAAATATAGAGACAATAAAGTACTGACAGATAATGTGGATTGGTTACATTATCAGCTTATATGTCTCAAAGTAAGACAACTTAGGTCTCTGTCAATTAGTTTGTAGGAATTTAAGTTAAGAATTGATTTCCAATACCACAAATATACCACTTGTAGTACTGGTTACTCCCACTTCAACAGTCATGCTTTATATATCATGCAATACCTTACAAATATTGAATAATTCAAGGTGTTAAGTTTAGGCCAAACCTAAAAATAGCCCTCAGACTTTACAGTTACAATTTTGAGGGATTTTTCTATTATGTGCTGAAAAACATAAATTCACAGTAACATATAGCTGTGAACAATAAACTTAGCATAATGATACTTTTGATTATTTAGGTCAAGGCAAATAAAATAATAATTATTTCAACAGATAAAGAACACCACGTTTCTGATATTATATAGCAGTGAAATCTACTGTTCTTTACTGCTGTTTGCCAGTTGTTTAGAAGACATTATAATTTAGATCTGAACAATATTATAAAAATTGATCCTTGTAACTTTTAACCACAACTTTTAATTTCAAGTGACAAAAATAACGGACACATTTTCCACAAGAGAATTAATTTTTTGTAGACTTTCCATTCTTGAAATCTAAATCTGATTGAGAGATACAATAATAAAGTTTGTTTAACCCTATCGACACAGGTCACAAATCAAAGGCCATGTCATCACATTTGTTGACTCAGATTCAAAATTTTATTCAAGTACTATTTTATGAACCTATGTCAATGAGTTTGGTATAAAATTTAGGAATATGATTCAAATTTTAGTGTTATACCTGTTAAGTTTTAATTTAAAAGTAAATGTTAAAAACACACCTAAATGTCAAGTTTTGTGAGTTAAGTGGTGTGTTTAAGGACCATTGGTTCTAATCAGATGTTTGTGATGTCCAAATACAAAGTCTATAATTTCTTAAGAATTAGGAAATCAAAGTACCCATACTGATAAGCTAGTATATAAAATAAAAATCTCCTACTTATTCTATTTGCTAAGATATTGCTGTGTTTAATAACTCAAACACAGAGGCCATGTCTACCTCATTCCATTTTAGGAAGACTTGCTTATATACAACTACTTCTGTACGAAACAAACAAGTTCAGAGATAATTGTTTGCTTTACTTCTTTATTTGCTGTTCTATATTTTAATAAAAACAAGTCTAAAAACGTATTTGTAAACATTAATAATCTGTAAACATATATCACGTATTATAACTGAAATGTGACTGTTTTGTGAAATGCTTATCCATTAGAATGCAGCCAAGACGTGTCACTTGATAAAATCACTTTTATAATCTTGAATATGATAACATGAGTGTGCATGCACCACATCATTGTAACTTCTGTATTGTTGGCCAGACACTATTAAAAAGTCAGTACAATAAAAATAATAAACAACATATACGTATAACATTATGAGCTTTCAGCTATTTAAACTAAACATTTGTGTATTTGTATTATAAATTGTAGTCAATCCAGAACAAAAAACATTTACTTCCTACCATTTCACAGTGGATGCAAAGTCAGCAACTTGACAGATTCTGTATAAAGTTAGGGTTGGGTTTTACTGAAAACAAACATTTGAAATGTATTTAGGATGTTACAGAGATTACTTGAATGCTATGATTTTTTTTTTGAAAAATAATAGTTTTCTAATCACAACATTAAAGTTGCTTTGCACTCAAACTAACACGAAAAAACTAGATATTTTCATAAACAAAACTGGTTTTCTGTGTACAAAAGACTTGTAATGTTTAATAAAGATGTACCAAAGTTTGTGAAAATACCTATACGTTAAAATTTACAGTATAAACACTAAGTGTGTGCAAATGTGTCACAAAACAGTTAACGTAGACAATGTGTAAATCACAAAACAGTTAATGTAGACAATATTAAGTCACAAAACAGTTAACATAGATAATATGTAAGAAAACGGAAACAAATTTACAAATGTTTGTATGTTTGTTGTTTTGAATTTTGGATAAAGCTACTCAAAGGATATCTGCTTTAGATGTCCCTAATTTAGCAGTGTATGACTATAGGGATGACAGCTAGTCATTACCACCCACTGCCAACACTTGGGCTACTCTATTACCAATGAATAATTGGACTGACTGTCACATTATAATGCCCCCAAGGCTGAAATTTCAAATATGTTTGGTGTGATGTGGATTTGATACTGAAAATCTCAGATTGAAAGTTAAGCACCCTAACCACCTGGTCATGCCAGGCCTAATATATACATTCATTTCTAAAAGGAATGTTCTGATGTAACAGTTATCCTACCTTTGCTTTCAGTTCTTCCCAGTTTGAGACAATTTCAGCATGTTTAGACTGAATTTCATCAGCATGATCTTCATGGTTAGTACACAGTCTATCAGCTTCTTGTCCCAAAGTTAGAACCTGCAGAGGGGGGATGAATGTATGGAAAATCAAATTAGATTTATAATAATGAACTTTAAACTCCAACAAGCAAATTAAAGTGTTAAACAAAAGAAATTCTAATCATTAGACTGTACAGTTTTGAGAACAACACACTGGAAACTTCCAAAAGTATTTTAATATGGGATTTACACTTATTGTTTCAGAACATCTGCAAAGATCACGAACACCATTGAAAAGTTGTCTTGAAAGTTTCTTCAGATTTATTACACCAAACATATTTAATAACAAAAATAATACAAAAATAACAGAAGATATGAATATTGAGTTAATTTAATTCACAATGCTTGAGATATAAATTACTACCACATACGTTTGCCAGCAATTTAACTAATGACTATCTAAACAGACACGGTCTTATCTTAATTCAAGAGCCAACCTTGGGTAGTTAAACATTTTTTAATGTTATAACCATACACAAGTTTTGTTTTGTTAACTAAACTTACACACAATTCATGTAAATATGAAATAATGGCCTAAATGAGTACATAAGTAGTTTTGTATAAAAGTTAAATTATCACATCTGACCTTGTCTTCCAGAGCAGCCAAATCTCTCTCCATTCCCTCATGTTTCCTCTGAAGAGCCTGAATGCTAACAAGGTCCTTTCCATAATCATCCGAGGAAAGGATCAGATCTTTTTCAGTAATCCATGCAATTGTTTCATCAGCATCTCTTGGAAAGTAAAGAACAAAATAATGAGAAATTATCAAAAGAATGTATCTAGTGCATATTATCCCTATTATGCAAATTGTCCAGAAAAATTAGAACATTTTTTCAGATATTTGGTGTACAATAGTTAAACTCATCATTACATACCATCTAATAGCAAATACCACATTAACAACTTGAAAAAATAAGTTAACAGGATTAAAAACCTAAATGACATTACTTGATGTAACATTTCACTGGCCTTTAAAATAACCACAGTTTATCAAGTTTGAATTTATTTTCCTTTCATAAAGTACAGCCAGACTGCAAAAACAGCATGTGATAATATTTCATGTATATTAAAAAGCTTTATTAAAGTTATAAATAATTATAATTAATAAATAAATAAATATGTTAAAAATTTTGTGTGTCTGACATTTCTGTTAAAAATGTTTTGATGGTGTATATCTGAGATTTCTGTTAAAAAGCCTCATTTGATGTTATTTTAACAGTTTCTCTTAAAACTTTATTTATACAGTACCTGTTGAAACGTTGGATTTCATGAGCTCCAAAAAGTTTTTCTTGTCTTAATAAAGTCAGTGCTTTAAGTCTTTCCCATGTTTCATTCAGTTCCTTGAATACATATGGAATAGACACAAGTACATAACCATAAATATAAAAGACAGGCAGTTTAATTACACATAAACAAAGACACATCCTTCATTCTTGTCATAAAACAGTGTGCTATCCTTGAAAACACAACATCTCTCCACCTTAAAAAAACATTAAATGGATTCATATCTTCAGAAGTCTAGAATAGATCAATAATTCCATCTTTAACATTAAATGAATAAATAAATTAAAACGTGGCTCTGGAAATGTTCAGTTGTTCGTCAGAACTTTTCCTTTGTAAGAAAAATACGGATTAAAATTCTGCTCGATCTTGGTTTGTGTACAACCCTTAAAATTTCAATTTTATTCCAAGGGGCTGATTAACTAACTTACAGTGGAAAACAACTAATCAACGTTAATCCCTCCAAAAAGATGATCATAGTGAATAATGTATTATTTATTTCAGAATGAACAGAAGATGATAATGAGTAAAATTAGTGTAATTTACAGGAAAAGTCCTGAACTCTGGACTGGGTTCTGCAGGCTCCCTTCCAACATATAAATACAAAACAAAAAGAGATCTGTGGGGTTTTGAGTTCATTTAACATTACCATATAGTGATCTCAATTAATTCAGATACACAAATAATGTTATGTAATTTTGTAGAATTGATTATTTAATATTATATAGCACAGTAACTGTTTAATTACTGTGTACAGATATTAAAGATTCATTTTGTGTTCACCAGAGGTCTAATGTATTTTTTCATTGACTGCACTTAAATATGTGATAAAAAGTAATGTAAGAATCGATTCATAAATGTATTTATTGTCCCACTTTATTCTTATGTACCAGTAAATAATAACATACTACCCATATTTACTCTATCATACAAGTAATCACTTCCAATAAATAAGTTAACTGATAAGAAAAACAGTTTTTTTGGTACAATATTCGAGATACTTTATATTTACTAAATAGTTACAATAAAGTATTAGAATGGGTCATCCATATCAAATCCACTAGGATGAACTTTATTGTGTTAAGACTACAGTAACACACAAGTTCATCAGCTGGATTTCACGGTTTTCACTAAACTTACCACTTTCTTCCTATGAATTACTTCTTCTTCTGGATGTCCTTCAACAATCAGCTTACTACCAAGTTCATTGACCTCAGTCACTCTAAATTCTTCATTGGCCATGTCCTAAAGAGATCAAACATTCTTAGCCTCAACAAATAAGTAGTTACACACAGTGTTTTTTGTGGTATTTCTTCTTTAAATGAATAATAAAACCCAAGTAAACTACATCCACATAACGACAGGTAAGTTAGTATACATAATAAAGTGCACAAAAAAAGACACGAAGAAGTCTGATAGACAAAAATAAGTAAAAGCTTTAGGAAAACAAAGAGAACAGTGTGTTTCTCAAATATTTCATTTATTGCATATTATATCAGATGTTTGTGAAACATAAAATTGTCTTTGATTTCGTCAAGTTCGAAATCAGGTTCCACTAAGTATAAATAGTTATGAATAAACATAAGGGATGACATATGTGTATTTTATGTTCTATAATTACAATTTTGGGTTGGAAAAATGAAATTAAGGTAAAGTAAAACAAAACAACTAAAATGAAGGTTCCGTAATGCACAGTTAATGGTGATTTTGTGCCTTTTTCTGTCAGATAAATTATTTAAAAAATACTTGTTGAATTTCTGAACCTATAATAAATGAGGTTTTGAGTTTATGACCATTAATAATGTTTACAAAGCAGCTATACTTTTAACAGATATCATCAAATTAAAAATCTGCACAACATAATCTGCAGAAACTGGAACCTTGTGCAAAAATCAAGATTTACACACAGAAGGATGGCTGGAGGTAAATAATCCAGGTGCTAAAATAGTATAAATACAGACAGGGTTTTTCTCATCTAGCAAACAACTTTTTACACTGTAAAATAAAGCCTTTTGAAAAAGCTTACCGAGATTTATTTTTGTTATCCAAATTACGTATAACATTTTGTAAAAGGTAAACCAAATGATGAGAATTACTGTAGTTATCACTCAGTGATCATTTTAACACTTCAGTGTGATGAGGTTGTTCATGAAAGAGAAATTTAATAAGTTTGTGGTTAAAGAAGTTTATTTTGTAAACAGAATTAAAGTAAAAAATAAGAATAATAAAACTCCAATTAATGTATCAAAATGTATGGTCTATATATACAAAAAAACATCTATGTTCACTTTGTGTCCACTTCAGAAATGAGTTTAATAAATGAAAAATACTTAAATATAAAAACAAGTATGAAAAATAAATTAAGGGTAAAGTAAAAAGTTTTAAAATATCCTATTAATCCTTCTGTGGCAGGTCATAGGTCAAAGGCCATATCATTATGTTTGTTTACTTACATTCAAAAATTTATTGAACTACTATTTTATGAATTTACGTCAATAATTTTGGAATCAAATTGTTGATTATAATTTAAACTTTAATATTATATACCAGTTAATTTTCTTAATTTAGCAGGCTGTCTTATCACAAGATAAGGAGCAGAAAATGAGCATGCAGAACAAGCTGTCTAATCACACAGGCAAAAAAAGAAAAACGATAAAAGAGAAGGAACAATCAACTTTCTGAATTAAAGAATGACAAATTCTTAAGCATTACTAATGGAAAAAATGTACATTATAGTAAATCAAGGTATGTAGCACTTCCATTCTACTTTTCTGTGTGTCATTTGAAAACAAATGTCAACACTACGTTACTTAACCCACCTTCTACAAACATCAACACTACGTTACTTAACCCACCTTCTACAAACATCAACACTACGTTACTTAACCCACCTTCTACAAACATCAACACTACGTTACTTAACCCACCTTCTACAAACATCAACACTACCTTAACCCACCTCACAAACATCAAACACTCAACGCACCCGACAAACATCAACACTACCTACTTAACGCACCTTCTACAAACATCAACACGACCAAACCACCGGCTACAAACATCAACACAGTACTTAACCCACCTTCTACAAACATCAACACGCTACTTACTACCTTCTAGAACATCAACACGACGGACGAACCCACCGCGACAAACAGCAACACGACGGGACGGAACCCACAGCGACAAAAAAGCACACACGGGAGGACGCACCGGCGACAAACATCAACACGGACGACGGAACCACCGGCGACAAACAGCAAACGACGGACGGAACGCACCGGCGACAAACAGCAACACGACGGGACGGAACCCACCGGCGACAAACAGGCAACACGACGGGACGGAACCCCCGGCGACAAACAGCAACACGACGGGACGGAACCCCGGCGACAAACAGCAACACGACGGGACGGAACCCACCGGCGACAAACAGCAACACGACCGGACGGAACCCACCGGCGACAAACAGCAACACGACCGGACTTAACCCACCTTCTACAAACATCAACACTACCTTACTTAACTCACCTTCTACAAACATCAACATTACCTTACTTAACTCACCTTCTACAAACATCAACACTACCTTACTTAACCCACCTTCTACAAACATCAACACTACGTTACTTAACCCACCTTCTACAAACATCAACACTACGTTACTTTACTCACCTTCTAGAAACATCAACACTACGTTACTTAACCCACCTTCTACAAACATCAACACTACGTTACTTTACTCACCTTCTACAAACATCAACACTACGTTACTTAACCCACCTTCTACAAACATCAACACTACGTTACTTAACCCACATTCTACAAACATCAACACTACGTTACTTTACTCACCTTTTGAAATTCATCAAACTTTCTTTGCAAAACTTCTACATGCTCTAAATCTTGTCCAAATTCTTCTGAAGTAACAAAAGCTTCCTAAAAAGATATTATTACAATACTATAAAATACAAAACGTGCATTTATAATGTAATTTTATTCTAATATTATACCAAAACCATAATCAATTACAAATATTTTGACTACAGAAACTGTATAACAGGTGAAAATTACAAAAGCAATCTGAAAACATAGTTGTCATAGTCAGGTCAAATAGTGTTAAACATATGTTAAACTGAAACAAAATGTATTTATAAACAAATATGTTAAAAGCACAAGAGTCTCTATTTAATTTTACATTTCAGAATTAATTATTTATTTCTACTTGAGACTAATTATGAGAGATCTATTATCTAAGTTTTAATTAAGTTTACTGGTCACTCAATTATTGAGAGAGCAAGCTAGTCATACTATAAATTGAGTATAGATTTTATTTTGAAGCACATTAGAATGTTTCTATTATGTGATTCACATGTTTTAAAATATATATTAAAGACTAGCCTTACAGAAGTGACCATTAACATAAAACAATATCTGAACACCAACAACATAGGATGGATGTTGAACAAAATCAATACAACTTATTGATATTAGAAGTAGATGGGTTAGGGGTGGATTTATATCAGATGATGTCTGTGGCAGTAGAATACAAGTACATACAAATTTCAAAACTTCTTATTGTTGGGGGTTCTCTAAATTGGTTGGGAACCTGGTGTAACTGCTTCTGGCCACCATTAATACTGTCTTGTTGATATGACTAACAGACACATAGAAATATTACAGTTTTAAGCATGACTTCCCACATCATCGTCTTTTCTTAATTAATGTAAGGAAAACAATAAACAAGAACATTTCCCTTGCAATTTTGGAAAAATTCTGGATTTTCTTTACATACAAAAGAAAGTTTTGAGCTTTAATTTCACACCAGTTCTGCTATGTAAGGCTGCAGAAAAGAAGATTTAATGGGAAAATATACAAGTAATATTATTCATACATGAAATGTCAACTAATAACACACAGCAGTAACTATCTACAACTAATAACACACAACATTGACTACCTAGATAACACACAGCAGTGACTATCTACAACTAATAACACACAGCAGTGACTACCTAGATAACACACAGCAGTGACTATCTACAACTAATAACACACAACAGTGACTACCTAGATAACACACAGCAGTGACTATCTACAACTAATAACACACAACATTGACTATCTAGATGACACACAACAGTGACTTTCTACAACTAATAACACACAACATTGACTATCTACAACTAATAACACACAACACTGACTATCTAGATAACACACAGCAGTGATTATCTAGAACTAATAACACACAACATTGACTATCTACAACTAATAACACACAACACTGACTATCTAGATAACACACAGCAGTGATTATCTAGAACTAATAACACACAACAGTGATTACCTAGATACACAGCAGTGACTATCTACAACTAATAACACACAGCAGTGACTATCTAGATGACACACAACAGTGACTATCTAGATGACACACAACAGTGACTATCTAGATGATACACAACAGACTTTCTACAACTAATAACATACAACATTGACTATCTAGATGACACACAACAGTGACTATCTAGATAACACACAACTGTGACTATGTACAACTAATAACACACAACAGTGACTATCTACAACTAATAACACACAACAGTGACTATCTACAACTAATAACACACAACATTGACTATCTAGATAACACACAGCAGTGATTATCTACAACTAATAACACACAACAGTGACTACCTAGATAACACACAGCAGTGACTATCTACAACTAATAACACACAACAGTGACTATCTAGTTAAAGTTTTGACATAAAATTCTTATCTGGCAGCAAACCCATTTTTCTTGTTCTTAAAAGAATGAAGTTTCAAATGTCTTGTGCTGCCAATAATCTATAAAACAAACCTTTATCACTCACTTTATCATTTATCCAGAACATGACCTCTTCACACTGTCGAAGAAACTGGACAAGCTTCAAAGCTTGCTGCAGTTTTAATCCCTTTTCAGCAAGACGAGCCAAAAGGAGTTCCCACAATCGATGCAATTCTTCCAAGCGCATCTGACACAAAATTGATTATTTTCACTTTTTCAAAAATATAGCAAACACTTTATTCAAATATTTTTTTCACAACTTTTTATAGAACATTCTGAATTGGACATAACAGTGAATTATAAATTGTTATTAATGCCAAAATCTCACTTTTACATTAGTCTTCTGTTAACGATTATTAATAAAATCTTTTGATCTAATTAATCGTGTTATGTATATAAATTAGCAATCAAACATTGTTATTACATTGCAAGATTAGTTCATTTTTATAAAGAATGCATAATGAAATAGAAATATGCTCATTAAAATAAATACAATTTATAAGCTCCAGGTGAGTAAAATTTGAAATGTACCTGAAAATCTTATTTTACCTTTATCAAAGAATAGATGTCCACTGTAGACACCTAATCCTTGATAAGGGCACAAGTTAAAATGTTAGGTATCTTTGAAAATTGTATTTAACTGGAATATGTAGTCATATCTATTCTAATAACAATTTATTGTATCTTGTAAGCACTTACATATCTGAATACAAGTAACAGAAATATGCTTATTTAATACTTACAATACAGAGAATCAGTGATACCACAATTTTCCATGATAAGATCTTATTATAATGGACCTTGTGATGTATATGTGAAAATCTCAGATCTTTGAAACTGCCACACCAATCATAAGAGGGTAATATTTTTATAAATATGCAGTATTTTGATATCTCAACAATAAATACAAATTGAAATTTCCACAAAAGTGACATCTTTCAGACTTCTTATCCAGTAAAACGTAGTAAGTTTTAAATATCAAATACCCAAAAACAAATTTTAAAAAACTTAGAACAGATCACGAGTGTTGGAACAGAAGAGCAAGGCACTTTCATTGATAACTGTGTCTACAATCAAATCTATTAGTAAAGACCTCACGAGTGTTGGAACAGAAGAGCAAGGCACTTTCATTGATAACTGTGTCTACAATCAAATCTATTAGTAAAGACCTCACGAGTGTTGGAACAGAAGAGCAAGGCACTTTTGTTGATAATTGTGTCTACAATCAAATCTATTAGTAAAGACCTCACGAGTGTTGGAACAGAAGAGCAAGGCACTTTTGTTGATAACTGTGTCTACAATCAAATCTATTAGTAAAGACCTCACGAGTGTTGGAACAGAAGAGCAAGGCACTTTCATTGATAACTGTGTCTACAATCAAATCTATTAGTAAAGACCTCACGAGTGTTGGAACAGAAGAGCAAGGCACTTTTGTTGATAATTGTGTCTACAATCAAATCTATTAGTAAGACCTCACGAGTGTTGGAACAGAGAGCAAGGCACTTTCATTGATAACTGTGTCTACAATCAAATCTATTAGTAAAGACCTCACGAGTGTTGGAACAGAAGAGCAAGGCACTTTCATTGATAACTGTGTCTACAATCAAATCTATTAGTAAAGACCTCACGAGTGTTGGAACAGAAGAGCAAGGCACTTTTGTTGATAACTGTGTCTACAATCAAATCTAATCTGTGATGAAAACTCAATTCCAGAAAATTCACAGATTCAATAGCCTTCTAGAGCAATTAGCAGTTGTACCTGAAGAAATGGTAGGTGTTTCTGGTAATAAAGTTAATGATTGATTACCAAATGAACAATAATTATTTAGAATTGACTTCTCCAACTACAGCTTTTTTTAAATTAACAAATACAGATTCAATAACTATTTTTATGATGGTTTAAAGCAACATTTACAAATGACACAGCAAAATGTATTCTATAATTAAACATTCTAATGATACATGACAAATGTCACAACTCATGTTCCAGTTAAAACTCTTAAGAGATATTAAAAGCCTGGTGCTTGGTAATTAACACATCTTCAAATAACATTAAAAATAGGAGTGCACATTCAACAAAGTGAGTGAACAAATTAATAACAATCTATGTTTATCATTTTTTGGCACTCATTAGCTACTTAAAGGTCAGCAAAACCACACAAATTGATGAAAAGATAGCATCTCCTGATATTTTCTTCAAGACTCGTTTTCTTTTCACAAAATCTCTTAATATTACTGTTGTATAATTTTCCAAAGTTAGGCTGTATTTGAAACTAAAATAAACTGAGAGTTTCAAAACTGGGAATGATAGGTAGAAGGAAAAGTTCCAAGGCTCTTGAAACACAGATGGGACTTCACTAGCACAAATTGACTTGGGTGAGCTTTGACAAAAAGGAGATAATTATTTAAAACCTGAATGCAACCATGGTAACTAACTGTTACAGTGGTGATTTTAAAGTGAGTATCACAGCCTCTTTTTAATAACTATGGTAACCAACAGTGTAATGAATGTTTTTGTACATAAATTTGACTTATTTTAAATATATTAATGTATGATTTGTTTTTGTAATTTATCACAAAAATGTATAATAAAAGGCAAAAATAAATTACAGTAAGGTAGAAATCATCTTCAACTAAATCAGTGTTCTCTTTAGATTTTATAATGGGTTACATTCAGATATAGTAGAAGCAATATATTTAAGGGAATTTAAAGAAATGCTTCATAAACCTTTCAACTTATTATAAGGGCTGATTTTTGTTATTAGTAGCTATTTTAGTGGATGTGTTGGCCTGGGTGAACTAATAGGTCTGCTTTCCTTAAATGTTGTTTATTTCCAATTGATATTGGTTATTTTTTGAAGATCAGTTTATGAAGGTTTGTGAAACATATGTACAATAATTAACAGTAATTTTTTTATAATATAAAAAATTCCATTTATATGTTATATATTACATATCAAAATATGTTTTCAACCTTGATAACATCAGAAGCAAAGTGATTTTTATTGATCATGTCCATTCCAGTGTTGTCAAGGGCAACAATGGCATTTCCATGTGCTGCAACTTCTGCCTCAAATGCTTGGTGCTTTTGAATTTTAGCCTGAAACAGACAGAAACAATTATTAGGAAGTGAAGTTAATAGTGCTGAACAGTTAAAATTTATTTTTATAAAATCTTCAACATTCAGGTTTTTACATACTGACCAATGCCTAACAATGTGGTTTATTGAGAAAGTGCATTTATATAAATTAAGGTGTGTCAGAACCTGCAATTCATCATTAACTTTGACAAAAATGTTATTCTAACCACAATTCTATCTTAATAACCAGGATGAGATTTTTCAAACATAGAGATTAATGTGATTTTGTTCAAAGAATTATAAAGGTATAATGCAACTAAATATATATTCATCAATATATAGAAACCTGAAGATTTGTTGGGTCTTTGTAGCTTTCATCTGAGGCTGCTTGAAGTTTTTCATTGATCCAAGATTCCAGCTCATCGGCATCACGTTTGAAATACTGGAAGCGTCGGGAATCCTCAAGTTTCTCTCTTTTAACCCTAGCTTCAGTTTTGAATTCAGTATACAATCCCAAAACCTGATCTCTTCTTTCTTTAATATCTTCAACTGTTTCTAGAATTTTCACATCTCTAAGCTGGGGATCCATGATAGCTGAAAAATGTTAAAAAGTTTAAAACTTCAGATGTAAGAGACTTCAAACTTTAGATGTAAGACGCTTCTTTCTTCCTCACAGTTTTCAAATTCTTAAATTAAGATTCCTACAACTTTAATATAACTTAATCAATTCAATGACACCATGAAAACTTGTAACAGTAATTGTAAAGTGGAATAAATGTTTAATGATCAAAATAACCAAATCAGGGGTATTTTTGACAGCTTAAAATAGTAACAATTTAGTTGATAATGTAATCAAATTTCAGGGTGCTACTGTCAACTTTTAAAGAAATTAAATGTCATTAAGGAGAATAAATATTAGGAAGAGAATGTCTAATTCTTTACATCTCTAAGCATTTGTTTCTACATAACTTCTGATAAAGTTAGGCCTGTAAAATTCAAACATGTTATTAAGACAAATTTATTACCACTGTGATAATTTAAGATAACTTCATACCTGAATTAAATCAAGGAAATCTTTATGCATAAACATAGTAAAATATCATGTAAAAGGAATAAAATGATATGTTTATAAAACTTAAAAACAACAGTACTTATAACTGCTAGTTTAAAAATATTATAACATCACCAAGAGTAACAAACTATTTTTCTCACAACTCTATTTAGGATCTATTTCCTTTGAAAGCAGTTCAACAAAACATGTGAAATAAAATTAATAATAGCTTCACTAAATACATTACAGTGCTCAGTTCTTAATTTTACACATGGCACCTAACTGTAAGGTAGTGAAACCAGTAAAGCATTCACAGACAGCTGTTATTTGAATCTGTACTCTGACAAGATCACATCTGGATAGGAAGAATATGCATTAATATATTTTCACTGTGACAAAATCAAAGTTAGTTTGCAAGCTAAATAACACGGACTTGCCTTGCACGAGGCCTAATGTCTTAGCATGTTTCACTGCAAAGTTCGTCAGCTATGTAATAAAGACTTTTCACTGGCATTAGCAAATAATAACAAGTTTTAATTTCTTTATTCATAGTATGTTACAACAGTTTATTTTCAACCAAATATTTATACCAGTAAGGTGAATGCTGTACTGTAATAACCTTGTGTTAACTGCCATTTTCAAAACACATGTACAAAAGGTTATTCAACCAGTATCTACTCCACACCGAAAAAATAATCATTTATTAAACTGGGTTTGTTGCTGAAGGTTACTTATCCATTTAGTCGTATGTTATTTTTGAAATAATATAAACTTTTTGAAACCATATTACGATTAAAATTTAAAATGTAACGTTTAAAAAACATTTAGTATACACATCCATAACAGTATAATTTACGAATTATAATTTAACTTAGTGTTACAGAATTTTTAATGTTGACCAAGCGATGCCTTATTTTCAAAATAACTTATAGAGATAACGTGTGAATATAAACTTAAATTATGGTATACGTACTTTAATAAGCAACATTTATACCTTCTAATTTACATTACAAAATTATTCCGATGACTAGTTCATTTCCTCAAATCAATAACTTTGTTGTCTCCTGTTCTGTGATTTTTCAAGGTTTTACATACTATTTAAGAGCATAATTGTAGGTATAGTAATTTCGCACGGATATCAGTTAACTTTACCTTAGGCTACAACTCTAGAACATATAATTTAAAATACGATTGAAACATAATTCACGAACAAAATGGGATTAAAAGCTACCTCTTACACATTTATCCTTTGGAAAATTAAGAAAATTGAACCTACTATAGACTCTAAATCTTTAAAATCCAATTGTTCTATAGCTAAAGTTAACGTTGAAATAACGGAAAAAGTGAAATCATAATTTTATCTTTAATTGAAAAGAATACCATGCTCATTCACAGCATTTCTAAAGTAAAACGAAGTCTTACTATTCTACTCAGCGACGTTTCTTATCAAAATGACTGAATGTCGCACCGGGGATTTTTCCTACACGCCCTAGAACTGTTACTTATGCGTTTTGGTTGCCAAGGTATTATTAGCACACCGCAATGCACTAAGCAGGTGATATCATCCTGACAATTCCGCTACGGAGACCCTCTAACGGCAGGAATGTAGTATACAAGACAAAAGAGCGCGTGCTCCACCCAACTGCAATGTTCCTGCACTTCGATCAATAAAATCCGGGTGACCTTTTGTTGTAGAAATTTTATGAAAAATGTTTACACTTCGCCTTATACATCAGTTTGTCGTACTGAAATTATAATCTAATATAATATGATGTTTTATATTTGAATGTGACAATAAAATTTCGTATTAGCTGTGTTTCTGAACGTCAACACCACAATGCAGTCCTTATCGCTGTAATTTTGTGGAAACAGATTTGAAAGCTTTCATTAATCAGCTAGAACAATATAAATATTTTCTTTCCGTTCTCTGAGCGACAGATTAGAAAAAAAAACACTGTGTCCTGCTGTATTGTTGAAGAGAAAAATTCAAACATATTTTCTGTCTTTCACCTCTTTTTATCTTTCTAAACTGTCAAATTTTGTTACTGAAAATTTAATAGAGAAATTTCAAACGGACGTAGAGTCAAGTAAAAAAGATATTTTTAGACTAACACCTTATAAATATAATTAGATTTATTTAAACCTACGAGCTTTCAAGTGGCACTTGTAAATTTAAAATTGTTATATGCAAAATACAACAAGATGAATATTTTTTTTACTTCTTGCAGTGTGTTGTAAAACTAAAATTTAGCAATTTGGTTTACTTGTTTCTTCGATCTATAAAATAATTTACCAAATATATCACATATATAAATATTATTTTTCATTATTTTGCACAAATATATATATATTTACTGGGAAAAAGGAAAATTTACCAGAACATGACAGTTTGTAAGATAATTTAAGTAATGTTACCTCTTAACAAGATTGCGTGAACTGCCTTATAACGTTAGCATATAGGGAGCCAGCCGTACCGTATCTGAAGTAACGTCATAGTTCTTCGAAGATTACATCAGGGTGGGTTGGTATCATAGTTCGATATCACAGGGCCTGCTACCATAGGTGGGTGCTGTTATCAAGGTTCCATAGGCGGGCTGTGTTACCAAGGTTTTATAGGCAGACGATGTTACTGAAGTTGTATAGGTTTTATAGATTGAAGGGCTTAAAAATGTAGTGTTTTATAAGCAGAAAGTCTTACTAGGCCTACTGTATGTGTTTTATACAGACGAATACTTTCTACAAGTAGATGTTATTGTACTTCTGTAGGACTAGAAATTTCAACTTGTCTCAACTTATATTTACGGTATTCATTTAACTATATTACACGCATTTTACAAAGGAAATGGTGTTATTACGTGTATTTCATTACTAAGGTTTTTCTATACGTAGGTGATAATACTTGGTAAATTGTGTTACTAGGATTAACTCTACAAAGGAGGATGACATTACTACGAATGAATAGTTGAATAGGACAGACTGATCTAATCAAAAGGTTTCTCCACATGTGATGTTGTTATCTATATTTAGTCTAGATTTAATTATATGTCCTAATAATTTACAACAAATTATTTATTTCAATGAGACAACTGTTGTAATAAAATGTATTATATTTGTGATTTCAGTTTCGGTTTAGAGATTTAATACAGTTAATGTATTTTATGATACTATACTCTTTGCTTCTATATTCAATTCTCATAACATACTTTTTACAATTATTGCCCTGAAAATAATAGATTATTCATAATAACGTAATTATTTTATTGTCTGAAAAAATATACTGTTTAACTTGAGAAATATATATGTATAAATATAACGTTTGTTTCTCTAGCTATAATGTTTGTCTTACACCATATCCTTATATTGAACCTCTTCGTATGTATTTCTTTCTTCATTTGACAGAGTGACAGGGATTCGAACCCGTGACTCTTAAATTGGGTGTCGAATACCTTGACCATGGGGTCATGCCAGGCCAAAATACTTTCTACCGAGACTTCAGGATATACTAATACGTTATTTACAAAAACATCTTAGTTTATAAAATACTCACCTCCAGCCAAATGTAATAATACCTGCAGCATGTATTTATTCCAGCATCCTATTAGTCTAATAGAATAAATGACCATAAACTAAACGTGAGGAACATTCCCATGATGATTCGAGCTAATGATTTATTAACCATTTGCTAGAATTACAGATGCAGATAAAAAGAAAGCTACATGTATAGAAGGTTAACATAAATATATGTTTTAAGCCAAATATCACCGCTGGAGAAATAAGCATTGTTTATATGATTATAAGATGAATCAGTAAGTTGTTTTGTTTTTGTTTTTTCAGATTTAAGTAATTTTGGTATCATGCAAAATACGTCATTTTTCAGGATATTAATTGAAAAACGTATAATTTGGAAATTAAATATAGATATAAAAACTATAATATTATACGTTAAATGTGTACTAAATAAAAACTTAAATTATAAAGAAACACAATTGGCTGTAAAATAATAATGTAACTGTTTCGTTTAATATTTATAAAAACGAAATATTATATAAAATAAAATTCTTTCAGGACAGATAACTTAAAAACAAAATATGTGAACTAAATTAATGGTTGTGTTATAATATTTGTCTCATTCAAATGATAAATAAATTAAAATTGTACTTTTCTTTGTTTCATTGAAATTTAGCACAAAAATACAGAGTGCTCTGTCCACTACTCGTATCGAAACTTAGTTTCTAACATTGGAAGTCTGAAGGAATACTGCCATGTCATTAAGTATGTGTGATAAAAACTAACATTTGTCATACAGTATGTATAATAGTTCTCTAAATGAAATAATGGTTTAACTTGTAACGTTTTAGGATATATAATTAAATACAAACTACTATGTTGATGATTTAATAAGATGATGAGACACCTTACGTTGAAATCATCACCCATTGAATTATCAATTTATAAAAACACCATCAACCTTAGCGGTACTAACATTAATGTCACAGTTTACTTAGTAATACCGTCTGCCTATGTTAATGGCAAAATCTACCTTGTAACACCACCCCCTTTGTACAACACGTAATATAGTTAGCTATAGAAATAAAAACTGTAAAAATAAGTTGAAACAAGTGGATATTTCTATGTAAATAGTAGTCACCTTTATAAAGCATACGCAATACGCTTAGTAAGACCCTTCATCTATATGAACAGTATCCATAGTAACAGGATTTGCACATTGAAGTTTAGTTACAGTAATCGCTGATATTAACAGTGTCTGGTAACGAACGATGGTGTCACCTGTCTCCTGAGACAGCAATGATCTCTAGTGCCACTTTGTGAAAATACAGCGTCAGTTCCCGACACTACAAAGCCATGCTTATTAATGACGTTACCAAAGTCTTTAGGTTGACTGATATGACATATTGCAAGCATAGTGGTTTTAACAGCACAGTTTCCTTTTTATGACGTCGTGTTTTGCTTTTTATCTAAAAGCTTTCAGTTTGTTTAGTTAAATTAAGAATTTATTTTATGTCAAAATGTTTTGAAACCGATTTATTTATTTTATTGTGTTGGTTTAGTTCCACTTTTGGTAATAAAAGAAATGAAGAACCTGGTAATACAATTTTAGTTCACAAAAATTAACATTTCAATAATACGTGAGGAATGTCTTTTGTCCTTTAGATGCCTTACCTATTTTTTCTAATCAGCATCTGTATTATCGAAACCCCAGAAATTTTTCTAAGGAGGTGTAATCGCACTATAAAAATGATGCGCCTATGTTAACCTAACGAAAAGATATCCCAGCCCCTAGTTTTCATACCTAAAACACTGTCCTGAACACCTATATATACTCTTCAAAAAAAAAAACAAACGCTAAAAGCAAAATATGAGACATTGTTAACAAGTTTATTCCGGGTAGTTCTGTATGAAAAGTGAGAAACTTTGCACATTCACTCTGAACATCCAAAATCTGCAAAGGCGAAGTCCACGCTCACCAGGTGAAGTTTAACGTCACTCAACGTCAATAACGAGTATGCCCCCCGTGAGCATCAATAACTGTTTGGCATCTCCTGCCCATGGAAGCGATGAGATGATGAATCATATCCTGTGGAATGGCTGTCCACTCAGTCTGCAAAGCTGCTGCAAGCTGAGGAGAGTTTGTGGTTGAGGTTGTCGCTGTCGCAGACGTCGGTCCAATTCGTCCCAAAGATGTTCGATGGGGTTTAAATCTAATGATCTGGAGGGCCAGGAAAGAACGTTGATGTTGTGGTGTCCCAAGAAGACAGTGGTGAGTCGGGCTGTGTGAGGACGGGCGTTGTCATGTTGATAAACGTCGTTGACGTTCACTATGATGGGTTGCACATGGGCCTAAGAATCTCGTCGACGTATCGTTGAGCCGTAAGATTCCCTCGAATGTGCAAAAGGTCTGTTCTGGCAATGTAGACGATGGCAGCCTACATCATGACGCTGCCACCACCAAATCTGTCAACTTCCTGCACACAGTTTGCTGCAAAACGTTCACATCGGTGACGGTAAATACGGGTCCTTCTATCCTGCCTACGAAGCATAAAACGTGATTCATTGTTGAACCAAACATGCCTCCATCGTCGATGAGGCCACACCCGATGTGCCCGAGTCCACTGCAGCCGTGCTTGATGATGTTGCTGGGTGAGGATGACGCCTCTGACTGGACGTCGAGGTCGGATTCCTGCATCTCGTAGACGGTTGCGTACGGTCTGATCGAAAATCCTACGCAGCCCTGGTATAGTTGAGGCAGTAGACATCGCAGTGGTGGTCCTATCCCGAAGTTGATGTAACCGGATTTTTCGATCTTGTGCGGGCGTGGTCACACGAGGTCTGCAAGATCGTGGACTGTCACGAGTTGATCCATGTTGTTGGTGACGATTCCATAACCTTGTGATGGTGCTTGGATGGACATTCGCAGCTCTGGCAACATCTGATCGAGATTCGCCTGCTTCCAAGCGACCAATGGCGTTGTTGCGTTGTGCTTCAGTCAGTCTTGGCGTAACTGTATTGCGTGTCAGTGGCTTAACACTGAGATATGGAAACCGAGAACCCGTCACTTTTATACGGATTTTGCACATGTTGCACTTGCAGAACATGCAGATCTCTCAAACAAATTTATTGGACACGCATGCGTTTTGGCGAAAAATTCCATGTTTTCCTCCGTTTTCAAAGTGCACAACTTTTATTGTCATTTTGCTCTGACAGTCAGTGTCTTAACACGTGTAACATCACATACACTGAGTTTGTAATGTTATTACATATATTTCTCTTTTAAAATAACAAAAATATCCTTTTTGCGTTTCTTGTTTTGAAGAGTATATGCTAATTTGTCTAGTTCCCCTATCTGCTCGACGTTGTCAAGATAGGCTTAAGACTGAACAGATAGATAAAAACAATATTCGTTAAGACTGTTATAGTAAGTAAAGACAAAGGTTATGACATTTTGAAGAAAGAAGCTTTCAGTGGTCTCTACAAAATAACTAACACAGTAGTGTTTTTATACACATGACGGGCTCAGAAACTACACTTTTGTTAGTCCTGGAGCAACAATGAAACTATATCTCTGTAAGTCTTTCTGGAGTAAACATGAAACTACATCAATGTAAGCTCTTCTGGAGTAACCATGAAACTACATCTGTATGATTCTATCGTTTAAATTTGTGATAAACTATTGCTTATAAATATAACTAAATCAAACACTCGTTGCATACTTAAACCATCAATATCATTTCCATTAATTTAAACAGTCATGTATATCTATCAGAAGTAAACCTCCTGACAAAATATGTTTCTTAAAAGGACATGTTCCAAAGACAAAAACCTTCAGGAAATAAAAACCATCTAAAGGAGAACAAGAAAAGGGAACTTCATAAGCATAAAAAATATCTTTATGACATTTAAGACTGTCATTACTGATAATAACCTTAGGAGACGATACCTTGAAGTTGCGAACACTTCAACTGAAATCATTATTTCAATAAATTGGTCATTGAGTCAACGAGTTAATTCATGGGAAATCTTGCAAGGTGTTGATTGACATTTGTTTTACAGTTACCAGTTTTGAAAAAATGAAAAGAAAAACTGCCCGCAGGAATAAAGTGTTTGTGAAATTGTGTTGGCTTTTTTCATTTGTAGTAGTAATTTGTTCAGTTGCGTCTCGTGTGTCTTTGTTGGACTTGTGTGTATTGGTTTAAATTTGTTCGTGTCTGATAGGATGTTATTCATTTTTTGTATGTATTCATTCGTGTTCATTATGACTATAGCGTTACCTTTATCTGCTTTTATAATTTTTATGTTTTTGTCTTGTTTTAGGTTTTTAATGGAATTAATGTCTCTTTTTGAAAGATGTTTTTTAGTTTTCTGTTTTGTGAAGTTACGTTGATGGTTTTGTGGAAAAAGTATTCGAAAAAATCGTTTAAGGTGTTGTTTTTAGGTGTTTGTGGAAAATATAAATTTATAATTTTACCTTGGAAGTTTGGCTGTTGGATGTCAATAAAATTATGTAAGTTGTCTTCTTTCTGTTGGTTGTATCTAGTTGTTTCCTTGTTTTTGTTTTCTGTAGAAAGTATCACAAGTCTCCTGGCTAGATCTTCTAAACGATTTTGATTTCTATGGTTGGAATTACATAGGTGCTATTGCGAAGTTGAGTTCTTTGTCAAGTAAACGTATCTCGTCTGTGTTTAATTGTCGGTCGGATCTGCTAATTATGAGGGTAGTGAACGGTTTGTCATGTTGATGTCTTTTCTGTTATTTGCATCTTAGTTTTTTGTTGTAGCAGATCTTTTTGTCTTTGCCTACGTAAAACCGATTTACGCACACCACAAATATACGGCATCCCCAAACCTCATAAACCAGATTGTCCATTACGACCAATAATGTCCACATATGAATCGTTTAATTACAATCTTGGTAAATGCATAGCATGGGCATTCTCCAGTGTGTAACATCAACCAGCTCATTCATCAAAGACTCTTTAAATTTCAAGTCTAATCTAAGTCAACTTAATCGTAAAGCCTTAATGGCCAGTTTCGATGTTATATCCCTCTTTACAGAAGTCCCAACCACTGAAGCTTGCAAGATAGTCTTAGAACTCGATATCCAAGACCCTAACCCAACTATAGACATTCCCAGTAACCAATTAGCAACCCTCATAGAATTCACCACGATGAAGACAAACTTCATGTTCAACAACCACAACAAAATACAAACAAATGGCCTAACCAAATAAACACAGCCATAAAACTATGCTTACCAGATAAATTAACGATGAATTAGAGAAAATAAAACAATACTTCATCAACATCAATAAGTTTCCTCCACAAACCGTAGAAAACATTACACGCACACACCTAGACAGAAAGCAAAATCAACCAACAAAAGTAAATATATCTCATGAATCAAAATATCACGAAACCATATACTGTTGTATACCATCTATTCCAGACATCAGCAAACAAATAACCAACATATGGCAAAAACTGGTAACAAAATATAACTTCCAGTTAATACTAAATTTGTTCAAAAACCAGGCACAAAACTGAGGTCTATAATATGTAAGAACTACACTGACAAACACCACACCAACATTATTTATAAAATACAATGTGATAACTGCCACAATTTCTATATTAGAGAAACAAGTAGAAAAATGGAAACCAGATTCAAAGAACATAAAAAGTCACATTCACACGTTTTCGAACACTGCAAGTCAAATAAACAGAACATAACCATAGAAAACTAAAATACTAAATAAAGAAACAAACATAAACAAACGCAAAATTAAAGAAGCCTTACTTATACAACAACTTAAACCTAAAATAAACCAATATAAAGGAACACCATTATACCTATATTAATATAATAAAATAAATGAAATTATATATTTAAACATCTAGCACCGCCCTGTGCATTCCGACACTCAGTTACACAACCCCACATGAGGTCAGCTTCCGGTCAGTTACTTCTTACTTTGTGAACCTGACGATGACCGAAGAAGGTCGAAACGTTGTTCACTCTTCTATGTGAAATATTTTCTCTTCCCAAATCAGCCGTTTTTGCATATATATTTCTCTACAAGTGGGTTTTCTCGACGTCAGAGATGAGTCAACAATCGTTAGCGACACTACGCAGTTGATATTTTGGGTTCAATATGTAACTTCAGGTCTTCAAGTGAAGGAAGAAATGCTTGGCCTTTGTGATTATGAGATTGATCGTGTGGAAAAAAAGTTTGAAAAATTACTTGAAATTTCAAAAAATTCAATCTGAATTTTAAAAATTTGTTTCTATTACAACAGATGGCGCTTCTTGCATGACTGAGACGAAATTAAGATTTGTTTCTCTTTTGATGTTGTTTTGTTGTTTTGAATTAAGCACAAAGCTACACAATGGGCTATCTGTGCTCTACCCACCACGGGTATCGAAACCCGGATTTTAGCGTGTAAGTCCGCAGACATACCGCTGAGCCACTGGGGGGCTTCTCTTTTGAAGCAGCATTTAATTGAAAATCATATGAAGTCCACGCTGCCATCTTTCTATTGTATTTTGCATCAGGAAAATTTATGTGCTCAGATGTCTGAAAGTGATGAACTGAAATATTTGATGGACATTGTTGTAAAAATTGTGAATTATATTAGAAGTAGAAGTTCTCTCATCCATCAACAGTTTGTTTAGTCTTTGAAGAAAAGCAGTGACTGTAATTTCGATCATCTTACTGATTTTGTAAGATGGTTAAGTAGAAGAGAAGTCCTAGAATGATTTACTTCCTTATTTTTTCAAATAAAAGAGCATCTTGTTGAAAAAGGTTAGATTGAAAATTTCCCTGAAATTGAAACTTTGTCATGGTTCTGTGGTTTGTACTTGATGTGGGACATGATGGCTCACTTGAATAATTTTAATACAAAACTTCAGGGAAGAGGTAAAATAAAAAGTGACCAATCACAGTTTATTCACGAATTTCAATTAAAGCTAAACTTCCTTGCGGAATAATTACAAAAAATACTTGTCAAATTTTACAAAGTTAAATAGTTTTCTATAAAATAATAAGGACTCTGATTTTTCTGATTCTAAAGATCATTTTTTGTGAACTGGACCAAATCTCTATTTGAGAAACTTGAATCATGTTTCTCCGAATGTAAAAATTTGAAATTTATGTTTGAATTTCTGCATGATCCATTTCAATTTGACTTAGGAAATTTCAGTGAGGAATTACATTTTATTTTTGTCTTTGGATAAGTGTGGATTTGAAGACGAGATGCGTACCCTGCGAAGTGTAGAACATATAAAAGGTACACAAAAATGTTCTATCAGAGAGATGTGGCTCACTATTCTGATAGATGAGAGTCTTCCAAATTTAAAGATAGCAATTTCAAAGTTACTTTCCATGTTTGGATCCACATGGGTGTGTGAGTCAGCATTTTCTACGCTAGATTTTCTCATGTCTAGATACAGATCATGTCTTACTGATATAAATTTAGAAGTAGAGCTCAGATGTTCATTGAGCTGAGATATTAAGCCAAATTTCACGAAACTATTTGATGAAAACCTCCGTCAGTTTTCACGTTGAAGGTTAGTTGAAATACAATTATTTTGATTCAACTAACATCTTTCAATGTTTTCAATAGTGCAACCAACGTTAGTTTCATTAGCCACAGTTGTGGCCATTATGAAAAATAAGTTGCCCACCCCTGCTCTTATAAATAATTGATCTAACTTTCAATGTATATAAAAGTCTTTGTCTTTAGAATTTAATTTCTTTCTGTTTAACAAATGAACGAAACAGCAGTATTAAATAGTTATAGATTCTTTTTAGTAAACATTCTTAACGGCATATTCTTTCGAAACTATAAAACTTTGTAAACCTCATCTAGTGAAATTTTTCTTTATTTCAGAATATCTGTAATTAACAGTGACTGAATCCTTCTTAAGTTATTCTTTAAACACAGTGTCTTCACATGTCAATACACTATTTCACAAGTAAAATTGCAACTGGAGTATTTTAAACAACGTTCTTAAACTGGTTTTGAACACGTTTCATATGAATTATAACCATAAATCACACATCTTTAAATGTGTTATTTTTTGAATTAGGTAGACGTGTTTGTGAATTAGGTGGTCAGCCACCTGATGGTTATGCTGTACCTATCATACTAGTGATTTTAATATTGTGAGATGAAACAGGGGTTTTCGTTGTAATTGATCAGGTCTCTGGTTCACTTATCTTCCCCGTTGCAGACCCTACGACGTAATTGGCAGGTGACTGACGTAACTTCCATATCGCAACTAATGTCATTTTGTAAGAATGTATAAACATATGACATGAGACAATATATTACTACAAAGGGTTCAGTATTACAAAATATCCTGAGGACAAGGTTAGAGAAAGACTAAAATTCTTAAAAACAGTAATGTCCGTCCAATATTTGTGTACATTTTTCTTTTAACTCGTACTTTTAGTTAAAAAATATATTCTGTATCTTATTTTTCGTTTTGAAAAGACCTTTATGAAATATATCTTTTGTGTCCTATTGACATTTCAAGCAACCTTTACAACTTATAACGACAAAGTACTTTTCAAGCAAATTTACAGACATAAACCCAAGCTTAGAATAAAGTTTCAAACTTCAACAAGCCGTCGTCAACTGAGTTTGATATTAAGAGATCAGATCCTTCTTAAAAACCTATAAAAGAATAATATATCGGTGTATGTAATTACAACAAACCGTTGTGTAACGGACGTATGTGTGGTTTTAATTAAATTTTAACAAATTGCATTGCATTTTCAAATAAAATGTGCTCAGAGTTGACTAACGGTAATTACACAGAGAAAATCATTAGTAAGGTACTTTTACTTGAATGATTTGAAATTGTCAATCTCACTATTCGTTGGTAAAAGAGTAGCCCAAGAGTTGGCGGTGGGTGGTGATGACTAGCTGCCTTCCCTCTAGTCTTACACTGCAAAATTAGGGACGGCTAGCACAGATAGCCCTCGAGTAGCTTTGTGCGAATTTCCAAAACAAACAAACAGATTTGAAATTAAATCTGTCTTTACGTGTCAATAACATGGTAAAGATGAAAAACTATAGATGTTTTTGCGTGCGGTGATTTGTCTTGATGGGAAAAGAAAAGTATAAAATTTGGCTTATAAATTATAAAAACCAACAAATGTACAGGATGGCCAATAAAAATAAAATTACTTGTAGTAACTGATCATACTTAAGAGTAAATACTTTCAGTTAAAGATAAAAACAAGACGCGCTCACTTTATTTATATGTTACTTCCATCCTCCTTACCTTTTGATGTAATAAATTTATTACATCTTCATAGAAACTATCAGTTTCCTAAAGAAATGTTTTTTCTCAACCATGATTAATAGTAAACTTTCAAGTTTTTCTTCTTCTTGTACATTTCTGGTGCAGCTGTTTAAATGACAGAAAGGACATTCAAGTGAATCACTGGTGGTTGAAAGAGTCAGGGTTAACAACCTGGTATCTTGCGAACAACAAAATGATTCATTCACTGGTTTTCCTTTCAAATCAGCGTTACTGCATAAAACTAAAAGTTTCTTTTTTAAGCGATTAATATCAAAGTATTTTCCGTAATTTTCTTACAATGATTTTAATGATAACTCAAAATATCTGAGATTTGATGAAAGTGTTTGAATACAGGTAAAAATTTCAGTATCCCAGTTGCCAAAATTATCAACAATATTTTGAAATAAGTCAGCGAGTTCTTCCTGGTATTTCAAGACAGTGATTATAGTTCCAACGAGTCGGGATCACTTTGGAATCTTTTCTTTAGTTCAGTATCTAAAAGGTACACGCGCTTTGTTGATTTCACAAAAAAACAAAGAGAATGATTTAAGTTTTGATCTTCTTAACCTTCGTCACAGATTGTGACAACACTAAATGTAATCTGTATGATATACAATGAATGGAAAGAGTTGTTGAATACTTATCTTTAACTTTCTTTTGAAGTTCATTCACTTCACTGGACATCACGCTTGCCCCATCATAAGTTTGACCAAATATTTAATTAATCGACTAAACTAAACACTATCTTGGATAAACCTACAACTCTTCAATCTGCACTAACATTTGTAAACCCCAGAAATCTATCACGAATTTTACCATCTTTGGTCACATATCACACAGCACTAGAAAGCTGAGAAATTGTTCTTGCATCAGTAGTTTCATCTGAGTCAAGAGCTGAGAATAACTTATTTCACTTTTAATTTTATTCAACAAAACTTTCCCTACACAATTAATGAGATCATTTTGAATTATATTTGACAGGCCAGAAGAAACACTCGATTTCTCTAAATGGGATTTCAATAATGGATCATATTTCATGCACAAATTTATCAATTCCACATAACTGCCTAAGTTATCAGACTCTAATGATTCATCATGACGTCTAAATGCAAATAGTTGTTCACCCAAGTTTCATACTACATTGATTAATACTTTTAACATGTCTCTATTTCTCCTCACCTTTTTGTTGTGTATTTGTACATTTATTTTATGTTGACTATTTAGTTAGAATTTAATCAGTGATCTTTAAAATCTAGTTAGGCCTAGAGTTGAAAATATGACTGGAGGAATTTTCATATCTTTTAATTGTCTTATGCATATTACATAAATCATCATATCCACTTGGGTTTCATGTTCCAATTTTACTGGTAAATAATAAACACAAACAGCAGAAAATTTTCTGCAAGTTAGGACAAGCAGTTAATGAAGATGTCCTGTCATACTGGTTTCACACTGCTTTGTTCTTTCAGTTAGGCTTAGAAATGACATCGGTCTACCATTTCTGATGATGCTTTTTGTTTGTTTTGGAAATTCGCACAAAGCTACTCGAGGGCTATCTGTGCTAGCCGTCCCTAATTTTGCAATGTAAGACTAGAGGGAAGGCAGCTAGTCATCACCACCCACCGCCAACTCTTGGGCTACTCTTTTACCAACGAATAGTGGGATTGACCGTCACATTATACACCCCCTCGGCTGGGAGGGCGAGCATGATGCTTTTTTTATCACATTCTTTGCACCAAACTTGTTTACTATCAAACTTTTAATAATACAGTTACAAATTTTCCTATTATCTTTTGTATCCATATTCAAATCTCCCACTTCACAAATATGTATGCATACAAAATATAACAGTACCATTTAATACAATGCCCGAATCACCTGCATATCACGTGACATGAAAAAGGTAACAAACAGTCACGAGCGCGAGATGCAGGTTTTGAAAAAAACAAAAGTTTCCAAATATCACAAGAAAATTAACAATAAGTTATTTTTTCTTACTGCATAAAACTAAAAGTTATTTTGCTTAATGTATTTGATTTGTATATTGTACACTTTAATTTACAAAATAACAATTACGAAACATTAACTTATTCAAACAATGCTAAAATCGGGAGTTCGATTCCCGTCGGTGGCGACAGCAGAAATTCCGATGTGGCTTTGCTGTAAGAAAACACACATTTCTGTGTGTGCATTGACGTAAGATGAACTGGAAATTGCTTTTTTTATGCCATAGAAGAGGTCAATACAACATTCAAGGTATGATGTTGTTTGCTTTCTTTTTTAAATGCAAGTAAGGGTTTGAATTTTTTATTCAGATTATTCATGTAAGAAGCATTTTCTTGTGTAAAGAATATATTATGTAACAAAAATGTTTTTAATTATAAATAAAGTTTCTCCTAGTAGTAAAAAACCAAAATTAGCTCAAAAACGGAAGCATTTTGATAGTTGTCCAGTTTCTTCCAAACAGCGATTTCATCCTTACAAGGTGGGTTACTAATTATGTTCGGTATAGTATAGTATGGGTGAATTGCAAGTTCAGAACGCCATAGCTCAAACTGGGTGTGAACGTTTGATTTAACACATATATCTATTACCTTTAAAATTAAATGATTTTCAACTAAATATGGTCTGGTAGTCATAGTGATGACATTTCCCCAAAAAAGGGTCAAGGATCTCCAGGAGAAATCAGAAGTTTTAACCACTATACTGCCTATTTGTCGATCTATGTTGCTTTGCACCAGTAAACTCCCACCAACCAGTTGTCAGTCAACCAGTATAGACACTAAACTGACGTCATATAACGGACATCTAACGTTGTAACTTGTACTGACGTGACATAAGTCAAATGTGCACATGCCATGAATCACGAGAAGAATTATGCATTTCCTAGTCCACAACACAGTGAGACGTGAACTTCAAAATAAAGAAATTAAAAATATTTGTTACTCTTAATTTTGTTTTTATTTAGTTTTGAAACACAACACTTCTGAGGACCTCGTGGAAGTAAATCTGGTCAGTAGATTACACAAATCGCTTTGAACCTTTGCTGGGTAAAGTCTAGTCTGTAAATTACACAAATCGCTTTGAACCTTTGCTGGGTAAAGTCTAGTCTGTAAATTACACAAATCACTTTGAACCTTTGCTGGGTAAAGTCTAGTCTGTAAATTACACGAATCACTTGGAATCTTTGCTGGGTAAAGTCTAGTCTGTAAATTACACAAATCACTTTGAACCTTTGCTGGGTAAAGTCTAGTCTGTAAATTACACAAATCACTTTGAACCTTTGCTGGGTAAAGTCTAGTCTGTAAATTACACAAATCACTTTGAACCTTTGCTGGGTAAAGTCTAGTCTGTAAATTACACAAATCACTTTGAACCTTTGTTGGGTAAAGTCTAGTCTGTAAATTACACAAATCACTTTGAACCTTTGCTGGGTAAAGTCTAGTCTGTAAATTACACAAATCACTTTGAACCTTTGCTGGGTAAAGTCTAGTCTGTAAATTACACAAATCACTTGAACCTTTGCTGGGTAAAGTCTAGTCTGTAAATTACACAAATCACTTGAACCTTTGCTGGGTAAAGTCTAGTCTGTAAATTACACAATCACTTGAACCTTTGCTGGGTAAAGTCTAGTCTGTAAATTACACAAATCACTTTGGAACCTTTGCTGGGTAAAGTCTAGTCTGTAAATTACACAAATCACTTTGAACCTTTGCTGGGTAAAGTCTAGTCTGTAAATTACACAAATCACTTGGAACCTTTGCTGGGTAAAGTCTATTCTGTAAATTACACGAATCACTTGGAATCTTTGCTGGGTAAAGTCTAGTCTGTAAATTACACAAATCACTTTGAACCTTTGCTGGGTAAAGTCTAGTCTGTAAATTACACAAATCACTTTGAACCTTTGTTGGGTAAAGTCTAGTCTGTAAATTACACAAATCACTTTGAACCTTTGCTGGGTAAAGTCTAGTCTGTAAATTACACAAATCACTTTGAACCTTTGCTGGGTAAAGTCTAGTCTGTAAATTACACAAATCACTTGGAACCTTTGCTGGGTAAAGTCTAGTCTGTAAATTACACAAATCACTTGGAACCTTTGCTGGGTAAAGTCTAGTCTGTAAATTACACAAATCACTTGGAACCTTTGCTGGGTAAAGTCTAGTCTGTAAATTACACAAATCACTTTGAATCTTTGTTTGGTAAGGTGTTCCGAACCTTTCGAAAGTTAAAATCTGTTTTTTGTTACAGCTTTAGGTTTTGGTCATATTCACTGATGGTGAATACCAGGAAAAGCTTAAATTTAAAACCTTTATCCAAATACCTCTGTATAATTTTACTTTTGCGAGATGTTGACTAAATAATAGATTACATTGTTTTTTTGTATTTTTTCAGCGTTCTCTGGTTTCAGAGCTATCAATAGAAACATCATTAAGCTTCTTCTCATAATACAATGTGTAATTATTCCTTACACCATTGTAAGTTAGCACTTCTGTTCGGCTTAAAACATGTAGATTAAATATAAGTTTAAAATAAAATATTACTTGTCCAGTTTTCATTCAGAGCATGGGTACGTCATATGACGATAAAGTACGTTGTTTCAAAAAATATTTTTTCCGCCAATTCTTTTACATTTGGTGAAGACACTTTAATCTATTTATACGCTACACATACACTTATTTACTGTGTTAGTACACGCACAAACCGACTTACTGATTTGGCCAAGTAATAACGTACGATACCAATTTTTTTATTGAATTTTGCGCAAAACTACACGAGGTAAATCTTCGCTAGCCGTCCCTAATTTAGCAGTGTAAGACTAGGGAGAAGACAGCTGGTAGTCACCACTCACCGGCAACTCTTGGGCTACTCTTTTACTAACGAATAGTGGGATTGACCGTCACATTATAACGCCCCCCACGGCTAAAAGGGTAAACATGTTTAGTGCGACAAGTATTCGAATCCTCAACCTTCAGATTAAAAGTCCAGTACCTTAACCACCTGGTCATGCCGGGCCCAATACCAAGTGCAAAGAATGAAAGTTTCACGTGACGTCTTCAGACTATCCTCATAATGTTTTAGCATGTACACAGAAGTATGGACAACGTGTATTATTTATTAAGTTCCTGTCCTTTGCTAATTTCAACCAGATAGTTACTGTAAGAGATTAAACTATTCCTCGTAATGACGAGAAACCCATTTGAAGTAAAAATGTATTCTAAAGACGGCTTGTATAAGTACTTTAATTAAAATAAAGTACAGGGCAACATTTCGACATTCTTAGATGACCTAAGATGTTGTCTCCCGCTAGTACAGAGGTATGTATTTGGATTTATAACGCTAAAATCAGGGGTTCGATTCCTCTGGGTGGGCTCAGGAGATAGCCCAATGTGGCTTTGTAATACGAAAAACACACACCCTTAAATGTCATGTGCTAATACCTATACCAGCCATCATGAGAATACATAAATTATTTCTCGTCAGTTAAGTTTGTTATAACAATATGTCAGTAACTTTAAGTTTAGTTTATTAACCATCATTGTAGCTTTAAAATTAGCCACTGGTTTTCTAGCAATATAATTAAAGAAATGGTTTTGTACTCATTTCGTTTGTACTAGTTTCCAATTTCATTAAATAACTTCATAAAGAAACTGAAACCTCGGAAATCTTTTCGAGAAATAACAAACTTGAATGTAGTGTTAGTGAAATGTGAAACAGACAATCTGATCTTGTGTGAAATGTGAAACAGACAATCTGATCTTGCATGTAATGGGAAACAGATAATCTGATCTTTCTTTAATTTATATTTTTCGTTTCGCATCTTGTAAAATTGTTAAAAGTAAAGTCTACACAATCCTATAATAAGAGATATAGGTGTTTACTAAATTTTTATGTCATTATATACATGTAAAGTGAATATATCTGTATTGTTAAGTAAATGTCGTGTAAATATTTTGTAAGCGACAACATGTCGTGTTGTGTTTGAGTTTTCGTTTCTGTTATTCATTTTTCCATATTGATATTATTGTTTCGAAGTTTAAACTAATATTTTGTTATTCATTTAGGGTAACATTTAGAATTTTTTTGAATTAAGTAGACCAATCATATGTTGGTAAATGAGTGCTGGTGACTTCGTGTCTAGACGTATAGTCTCGTGCAAGAACGGACACGCGCGGATTGCTCTGGAGTTGTATGGAAATTGCAAGATTGTTCGAGAAGTAGGCCTACCGTATAAAAGACGGTGACGCGAGAAGTTTCAGTCATCAGTTTTTATTCGAAAAAAGAAGATAGATTCAGTCATTAGTTTTATTCGAAGAAAAAGAGTGAGATTCAGACTTCAGTTTTATTTCAAAAGAAGAGAGTTAGTTATTTGAGGAAGATTAAGTGCTTGCTGTGAATATTCAACTTGGATTTGTGATTGAAGTTAGATCTACGGAAGCTGTGATTTTATTTCGTCAATCTCTACGATACATCTGAATTACTGCTTTGCTGAGAGACGGCGAATTTATTGAACTGTGAACTGTTTCGGAATTTCTTCGTGGGACCAAATTCACACCCTAGACTGGAATTTGAGACTTTCATTTTAGATCATTATATTAGATACAGGCCAGTACCGTTTTGTATTGTGATTAATTTTGAAGTTTGAAACTAGTATTATTTTGTTTTGTAATTAATTTCGAATGTTATAACTTAATATCTGTCACTGTTATTATATAATTTATGTTATATCTGTTATATTTGTTAATAGTTTAGTGTAATAAATTATACAAGCTGTTATCTGCGTTTTTCTGTTGCGTTTAGTCTACAAAGAACATAAAACAAACAAAAAATACGTAACAGTATATATCCTTTTCACACATCCTTCCACGTAGATATATACATTTATACTACACATATACCATTCTTAATTCAATGCATGACAGGTGCTATCTATCAAAATTCATTCTAAAATGATCGTAATAAAGCTTCTTGTGTCCACCATTTGTTTTAAAATATGAAAATAAATGTACAAAATTAAATGAAATAATTTTATTTTCTGTCAGACGTTATCGCGTACAAGGTTAATAATAAAATATTAGTTACGCCGGTTTTGTTAGTGCAAAATTCAAAATGTTTCTCACATACTGTTCAATCATGTACTGTCCTAGTAATTAATTATACGTAACTCTATATAATGGTTAATTTATTGGCATGGATTTGTTCTTGTCTGTTTTATTCACGATGTTTCAGTTGGAACAATGAATATACTCTCTTTCAAGTTGACCCGTTTTAAAACTACCGCTGTTTTCGAACAACGGTGCTTCCACCGACCGAATGTTAGGGCAGACGTCTCTCCATGTTGGTCAGTTTTAACTTCATCCCGGTTTTGACGCCTTGGAGGAAACATAACTTTCTCAAGGGCGCCAAAAGGAGCTTCAAACAGCAAGTAAACACCGAGTGCAATAAACATTGTCATAGTAATGTAGCCAGCGAAGTCGAAAGACTGAAAATTAAAATAATTAATTCTGGATATAAAAGATAACTTTTAGAAAAAGAACAGATGGCACGAGAGTGGGTTTGAGAAACGTGATTCTTACAATAGACAGCTTACAACAAACATGTTTCCAGGGAGTCAAATATATTTTAACAAGTTTGATCTAACAAATTTACGTTTGCCTTGTAAGTTAATCAGTGAAACGTCAACTTTATAAATCAAACACCCACCTGTTCAAAATGGCTGAAGTTTCGACGTTCACGTTGGAGGCCGTTCCTTACCCAAATGATAACAAAATGACACAGATATGCAGAGTAAGTGAGTCGACCCAGAGGTATGAAGATTTTCCACGAAAGAAAGGAATCGATTACACCTAATTAAAACAGCACCTTTTATATAATTATGGGTATCATTATTCATACAAATGTCATTATCATTAGATATGATTGTTCATGCAAATATCATTATATATCATTATCATTAGATGTGATTGTTCATACTAATATCATTATCATTAGATATCATTGTTCATACAAATATCATTATCATTAGATGCCATTGTTCATACACATATTATGATTAGATGTTATTGTTTATACAAATGTCATTATCATTAGACGTCATTCGTTATACAAATATGATTATGATTAGATGTCGTTGTTCATACAAATGTCATTATGATTAGATGTCATTGTTCATTCAATATCATAATGATTAGATGTCATTTGGAGGCAGTAATATATTATAGTCTTAGAGAATGTCTGAGAAAGAAAAAAATATATATTTTCTTAAGTAATTTATAACTTGAGAAATGAATTCTAACATTTGGAACATCAAGGAAAAAATCAGTTGTTTAATCTTCATTATAATAACTAACAGATTACCCGTGGCGCTAGTGCACGAAATCCGCATGTGACGCATTCATGACGTTATATATAAACCCTGAGAAAGGAGAAAAAGTTTTCCGTGACAGGAAACGGAGGCGAAATGGGAAAGTCATGACTTTTACTGCAAATCTACATGCGAACAAGATAAGAATTTCGCGAAGTTCGAGATTGTACATCCTGTTATTAGAAATATTTTCTGGTATAATATAAGCAAGAGTTCCATTATAACATTATATTGTCCAGAAATAGATGTCGGAATTCTTACGACAATATTTAAAAGCTGAATATTGAGTAACTTATCGTTGAAAGGTTAGTTTAATCCAACTTATCGTTGGTTGGTTTGTTTAATCCAACGTTTGTCGCTGACAGAGTGTCTTTATTATCTACTGTTTTAACTCTACTCAGAGTAAGTTTCACAACCTTCGAGGCAGCATGGACAAGGACTTTCGTCTGACTTTCTTCTACGACTTAAAACTTGGACGAAAAGGAACCGAAACTAAATGGAACATCAACCAGGCAGTCGGCAATGGATTTGTTACTGAACGTACAGGTGAAAGTCTTGAAACCACGAAGCCATCCTATAAAGAACATTAAGGGAAGCAATTGAGACAGACCCTCATACAACAGTACGTGAGCTTGCAAGAAAGCTAGGCACAAGCAAATCAAGCATTGCCAACCACATGAGCGTGATTGGAAAGATAAAAAAATAGATAAATGGGTTCTGTATGAGCTGACTGAAGATCAATAAATTTGGCGTTATGAGGCCTATCAAAGATGACGGTCCAAAAATTGAACGAATTGAAAATCGAGGTTCTGTTTCGTCCAACTTATCCTCCAGATCTTTCCTTTAGAGATTTTTATTTTCTCAAGAAATTTGAGAAGTTTTTTTAACACTAAACGCTTTTAAAACCAGGCAGTTGCAGAAGAAGCTTTCAAGAAATTCTTTGTTCAGAATCTCTACTTTTTACAACAGGGACATAAACAGTATCGTTACACGTTGGCAAAAGTGTGTTGAAGCAAATGGTGCTTACTTTGATTTAAGCTGGTTTTACAATACTGGTTTATACTTTCCTAAACTTTGCAGTTCAAAAAAAAATTATTTCTGGACAACATAATAATAATAATAACAGCTGTATCTTAAGTTTTGTATCCGAACCTAATTTGAATAAATAATATACTCAAGCTTATAGATTAACTTAGAAATGTAGAGTAAAACAAAATATAATATAAGCTCAATAGACAAAAAACTGACATGTATAAAATTGAAGGTACGTGGAGAAATATTTACATAAGACAGACTGAAAGATGTTTGAAATATATATATCAAAAATGTGTTTACACCAAACCAGTTTATCTCCCAATAGGGTTCAGCCATGAAGATACAGACTTAATATAGTTCACCGAATTGTGTTCTCAGATAAAACAGTATGTGTTCAATGATGTCGAAAAAATCCACTTATATAGAAAAATATGTGTAAAAATATATATGTAAGAACAGCTCGTTTGGGTTGAGAAAATATTATATGTAGAGGAACGAACAACGGTCATCGTCAAATTCACAAAGAAAGAAAGAGGTAACTGACCGGAAGCTGACCACATGTTTGAAAGGAGTTGTGTAACAGAGTGTCGGAATGCAGAAGGCGTGCTCAGATGTTTTAATATATAATTTTATATTATTTATTTAATTATTATATTATTTTTAATAAAAGCATAAAGGTGTTCCTTTATATTGGTTTATTTTTGTTTATGTTATGGTATAATTAAGGCTTCTTTAATTTTGCGATTGTTTATGTTTGTTTCTTTATTTAGTATTTGAGTGTTTCCTATGGTTATGTTGTATTTATTTGACTTGCAGTGTTCGAAAACGTGTGAAGATGACTTTTTGTGTTCTATGTATTTAGTTTCCATTTTTCTACTTGTTTTTCCAATATAAAAGTCGTAGCAGTTATCGCATTGTATTTTATAAATAATGTTGGTGTGGTATTTGTCAGCGTAGTGTTTAGGCCTGGCATGGCCTTGCGCGTTAAGGCATTCGCTTCGTAATCTGAGGGTCGCGGGTTCGCGCCCGAGTCGCCTCAACCATATCCCCTCCCAGCCGTAGAGTTATAAAGTGACGGTCAATCCCAATATTCGTTGGTAAAAGAGTAGCCCAACAGTTGGTAGTGCAGTGGTGATGACTTACTGCCTTCCCTCTAGTCTTACACTGCTAAATTAGGGACGGCTAACACAGATAGCCCTCCAGTAGCTTTGTGCGAAATTGCAAAACAAACCACATTTTAAGATGTAAAATGTCTGAATTTCAAGGATTTGAAACATCATATAAATATATAGATATACACTGTTTACTGAAATTAAAATTTTGTATGTAATTCTTAGTATTTGAATGTTTCATTTTCTATGGAACATCTTAACTTTTGCATATACTCTCACACAAACAAACAGTGTAGTTTTTACATAGTATAGACCTCAGTTTTGTTCCTGGTTTTGAATAAATTTTGTATTAACTGTAATGTCACATTTTGTTACTAGTTTTTGCCAAATGTTGGCTACTTTGATGCTGAATTTGGGAATATATGGTATACAGCAGTATATGGTTTCGTGATTTTTTTAATTCGTGAGATATATTTATTTTGTTAGTTGATTTTGCTTTTTTGTCCAGGTCTGTGCATATAATGTTAATTCGTTTTTAATTTTATCTGGTGAGCATAGTTTTATGGCTGTGTTTATTTGGTTTCTTAGTATGTTGAGTTTATGTTTTGTTTCATGTGCTGAGTCCCAAGGAATGTACCGTCCAGTATGGGTAACTTTTTGGTGGATTTCTGCTTCAAATTGTGTATGGGTTGTTGTAATTTTGAGGATAAGAAATGATACTTTGATCACTTTCTTTTTGTTCAAATATGAAGTTAATGTGATTGAAAAAAATTAAGAATGTGTTCTGCGGTCGTATCATCTACATATCTGTACCAGTATAGTGGTGGATGTAATGCTGAATTAATTGCTTGTGTTTCAATTTGTGTCATAAAAATATTGGCTAGAACTGGTGATATTGGGTTGCCCATGTTTAGGCCATTTGTTTGTATATAGTTGTGGTTGTTGAACATGAAGAGTGTCTTCATCATGGTGAATTCTATGAGGGTTGCTAATTGGTTGTTGGGAATGTCTATTGATGAATTAGGGTCTCGGATATAGAGTTCTAAGGCCATCAGAGGGATATAATATCGAAACTGGCCATTAAGGCTTTATGATTAAGTTGATTTAGATTAGACTTGAAATTAAAAGTGTCTTTGATTAATGAGCTGGCTAATGTTATATATTTGGAGAATGCCCATGCTATGTATTTACCAAGATTGTAATTAAACGATTCATATGTGGACATTACTGGTCGTAATGGACAATCTGGTTTATGAGGTTTGGGGATGCCGTATATTTGCGGTGTGCGTGAGTCGGTTTTACGTAGGTAGTAATAAAGTGTTTGCGGAGTTGTGTTGGCTTTTTTCAGTTTTAGTAGTAATTTGTTTAGTTGCATCTCGCGTGTTTTTGTTGGATTTGTGTGTATTGGTTTAAATTTGTTGGTGTCTGATAGGATGTTATTCATATTTTGGATGTATTCATTCGTGTTCATTATTACTATAGCGTTACTTTTATCTGCTTTTAGAATTTTTATGTTTTTGTCTTGTTTTGGGTTTTTAATGGAATTAATGTCTCTTTTTGTAAGGTTGTTTTTTAGTTTTCTGTTTTGTAAAATTATTTTGATAGTTTTGTGAGAAAATTCATTTCAAAAATCATTCAAGGTGTCGTTTTTAGGTGTTTTTGGAAAATATAAATTTTTAATTTTACCTAGATGTCAATAAAAATGTCAAAGTTGTCTTCTTTCTGTTGATTGTTTTCGGTTGTTTTCTTGTTTTTGTTTTCTATAGAAGGTATCACAAGTCTCCTGGCTAGATCTTCTAAATGGCCTGGCATGGCCGAGCGCGTAAGGCGTGTGACTCGTAATCCAAGGGTCGCGGGTTCGCGCCCGTGTCGTGCTAAACATGCTCGCCCTCCCAGCCGTGGGGGTGTATAATGTGACGGTCAATCCCACTATTCGTTGGTAAAAGAGTAGCCCAAGAGTTGGCGGCGGGTGGTGATGACTAGCTGCCTTCCCTCTAGTCTTACACTGCTAAATTAGGGACGACTAGCACAGATAGCCCTCGAGTAGCTTTGTGCGAAATTCCAAAACAAACAAACAAACAGATCATCTAAACATATTTTGATTTCTAAGGTTGGAATGTACCTAGGTGCTATTGCGAAGATAAGTCTTTTTGTTAAGTAAATATATCTCGTCTGTGTTTAATTGACGGACGGATCTGTAAAAGTGTTCCTGTTCTGATGTACCCTTCAGAAACACTCTATATCACTTACACACTTTATATCTGAAAGGTGTCGTATTATTTAGATGACACTTTATATCTGACAGGTGTTGTTATTAGACATTTGATAACTGAAAGGTATCTTCATCAATCTCTATCGACAGAAGTCGCAAAAACTGCAGAAAGAATCGTCTTTACAGAAGTGAAATATTGTCCGCCACAACATGTGTCGTTATTTTGTGTTGGAACTGGGATAGAAGTATGGGTATTTTGTGTTGAAACTGGGATAGAAACATTGGTATTTTGTGTTGGAAATGGCATAGAAGTATGGGTATTTTGCGTTGGAACTGGGATAGTAGTATGGGTATTTTGTGTTGGAACTAAGAGAGAAGTATAAGTATTTTCTGTTGGAAATAGGATAGAAGTATGGGTATTTTGTGTTGTAACAAGAATAAAAGTATGGATATTTTGTGTTGGAACTGAAATAGAAGCATGGGTATTTTGTGTTGGAACTGGGATTGAAGCATTGGAATTTTGTGTTAGAACTGGGATAGAAGTATGGGTATTTTGTGTTGGAACTGGGATAGAAGTATTGGTATTTTGTGTTGGAACTGGGACAAAAGTATGGGTATCTTCTGTTGGAACTGGGACAAAAGTATGGGTATCTTCTGTTGGAACTGGGATAAAATTATGGGTATTTTGTGTTGGAACTGGGAGGGAAGTATAAGAATTTTGTGTTGGAACTGGGATTGAAGTATGAGTACTTTGTGTTGGAACTGGGATAGAAGTATGGGTGTTTTGGGTTGGAACTGAAATAGATTTACGGGTATTTTTTGTTGGAACTGGAATGGAAGAAGGGTATTTTGTGTTGGAACTAATATAAAAGTAAAAGTATTTTTTGTTGAAACTGGAATAGAAGTATGGATATTTTGTGTTAGAACTGAAATAATAGTATGGGTATTTTGTGTTGGAACTGGGATAGAAGTATGGGTATTTTGTGTTGTAACAAGAATAAACGTATGGATATTTTGTGTTGGAACTGAAATAGAAGCATGGGTATTTTGTGTTGGAACTGGGACAAAAGTATGGGTATCTTCTGTTGGAACTGGGATAAAATTATGGGTATTTTGTGTTGGAACGGGGAGGGAAGTATAAGAATTTTGTGTTGGAACTGGGATTGAAGTATGAGTATTTTGTGTTGGAACTGGGATAGAAGTATGGGTGTTTTGGGTTGGAACTGAAATAGATTTACGGGTATTTTTTGTTGGAACTGGAATGGAAGAAGGGTATTTTGTGTTGGAACTGGAATGGAAGAAGGGTATTTTGTGTTGGAACTAATATAAAAGTAAGGGTATTTTTTGTTGAAACTGGAATAGAAGTATGGGTATTTTGTGTTAGAACTGGAATAATAGTATGGGTATTTTGTGTTGGAACTGGGATAGAAGTATGGGTATTTTGTGTTGGAACTTGGATACAAGTATGAGTATTTTTGTTGGAACTGGGATAGAAGTATGGGTATTTTGTTGTTGGAACTGGGATAGAAGTATGGGTATTTTGTGTTGAAACTGGGATAGAAGTGTGGGTATTTTGTATTGAAACTGAAATAGAAGCATGAGTATTTTGTTTTGGAACTGGGATAAAAGTATGGTTCTTTTGTGTTGGAACTGGGATAGAAGCATGGGTATTTTGTGTTGCAACTGTGATAAAAGTATGGGTATTTTGTGTTCGAACTGGGATAAAATTATGGATATTTTGTGTTGGAATTAGGAGGGAAGTATAAGTATTTTCTGTTGGAAATAGGATAGAAGTATGGGTATTTTGTGTTGGAACTGAAATATAAGTATGGTAATTTTGTGTAAAACTGAAATAGAAGTATGGGTATTTTGTGTTGGAACTGTGATAGAAGTATGAGTACTTTGTGTTGGAAATGGGATAAAAGTATGGGTATTTTGTGTTGGAACTGGGAAAGAAAAATAGGTACTTTGTATTGGAAATGGGATAAAAGTATGGGTATCTTCTACTGGAACAGGGATAAAATTATGGGTATTTTGTGTTGGAATTGGGATAGAAGAATAGGTATTTTGTGTTGGAACTGCGATAGAAGTATGGGTATTTTGTGTTGGAACTGGGATAGAAGAATAGGTATATTGTGGTGGAAGTGGGATAGAAGTGTGGGTATTTTGTGTTGGAAATGGGATAGAAGTATAGGTATTTTGTGTTGGAACTGAGATAGAAGTGTGGGTATTTTGTGTTGGAACTGGGATAGAAGTGTGGATATTTTGTGTTGAAACTGGGATAGAAGTGTGGGTATTTTGTGTTGGAACTGGGATAAAAGTATGGATATTTTGTGTTGGAACTGGGATAGAAGTATGGGTATTTTGTGTTGGAACTGGGATAAAAGTATGGGTATTTTGTGTTGGAACTGGGATAAAAGTATGGATATTTTGTGTTGGAACTGGGATAGAAGTATGGGTATTTTGTGTTGGAACTGGGATAAAAGTATGGGTATTTTGTGTTGGATCTGGGATAGAATTATGGGTATTTTGTATTGGAACTGGAATGGAAGTATAGGTATTTTGTGTTGGAACTGGGACAGAAGTATGGGTATCTTCTGTTGGAACTAGGATAAAATTATGGGTATTTTGTGTTGGAACTGGGAGGGAAGTATAAGTATTTTGTGTTGGAACTGGGATTGAAGTATGAGTAATTTGTGTTGGAACTGGGATAGAAGTATGGGTGTTTTGTGTTGGAACTGAAATAGATTTACGGGTATTTTGTGTTGGAACTGGAATGGAAGCATTGGTATTTTGTCAGTGATGTCGAGAAACCCACTTGTTGAGAATTTTATATGCAAAAACGGCTCGTTAGGGTTCAGAAAATATTTTAAATAGAAGAGCGAACAACGTTTCGACCTTCTTCGGTCATCGTCAGGTTCACAAAGAAAGAGGTAACTGACCGGAAGCTGACCACATGTTTGGAAGGGGTTGTATAACTGAGTGTCGCAATGTAGAGGGCGGGGTTAGATGTTTTAATATATAATTTTATCTATAATATAAATATAGGTATAATGGCGTTCCTTTATATTGGTTTATTTTCGGTTTAAGTTGTTGTATAAGTAAGGCTTCTTTAATTTTTCGTTTGTTTATGTTTGTTTCTTTATTTAGTATTTTAGTGTTTTCTATGGTTATGTTGTGTCCATTTGACTTGCAGTGTTCGAAAAAGTGTGAAGGTGACTTTTTATGTTCTTTGAATCTGGTTTCCATTTTTCTACTTGTTTCTCCTATATAGAAGTCGTGGCAGTTATCACATTGTATTTTATAAATAATGTTGGTGTGGTGTTTGTCAGTGTAGTTCTTACATAGTATAGACCTTAGTTTTGTGCCTGGTTTTTGAATAAATTTAGTGTTAACTGGAATGTTATATTTTGTTACTAGTTTTTGCCAAATGTTGGTTATTTGTTTGCTGATGTCAGGAATATATGGTATACAGCAGTATATGGTTTCGTGATTTTTTGATTCGTGAGATATATTTACTTTTGTTAGTTGATTTTGCTTTCTGTCTAGATGTGTGCATATAATGTTTTCTTCGGTTTGTGGAGGAAACTTATTGATGTTGATGAAGTATTGTTTTATTTTGTCTAATTCATCGTTAATTTTATCTGGTGAGCATAGTTTTATGGCTGTGTTTATCTGGTTTCTTAGTATGTTTGGTTTTTGTTTTGTTTCATGTGCTGAGTCCCAAGGAATGTATAGTCCAGTATGGGTGATTTTTCGGTGGATTTGTGTTTTGAATTGTGTGTCGGTTCTTATAATTTTGAGGTTAAGAAATGATATTTGATTGCTTTCTTCCTGTTCACATGTAAAGTTAATGTTGGGATGTATAGAGTTAATGTGAGTGAAAAAAATTAAGTATGTGTTCTGTAGATTTGAATCCCGCAACCGTGTCATCTACATATCTGTACCAGTATAGTGGTGGATGTAATGCTGTATTAATTGCTTGTGTTTCAATTTGTGTCATAAAAATATTGGCTAGAACTGGTGATACTGGGTTGCCCATGCTTAGGCCATTTGTTTGTATATAGTTTTGGTTGTTGAACATGAAGTTTGTCTTTATTGTGGTGAATTCAATGAGGGTTGCTACCTGGTTACTGGGAATGTCTATAATTGGGTTAGGGTCTCGGATATAAAGTTCTAAGGCTATCTTGCAGGCTTCTGTTGTTGGAACTTCTGTGAAGAGGGATATAACATCGAGACTGGCCATTAAGGCTTTATGATTAAGTTGATTTAGATTAGACTTGAAATTAAAAGAGTCTTTGATGAATGAGCTGGCTGATGTTGCATATTTGGAGAATGCCCATGCTATGTATTTACCAAGATTGTAATTAAACGATTCATATGTTGACATTATTGGTCGTAATGGACAATCTGGTTTATGAGGTTTGGGGATGCCGTATATTTGCGGTGTGCGTGAGTCGGTTTTACGTAGGTAGGAATAAAGTGTTTGTGAAATTGTGTTGGCTTTTTTCATTTGTAGTAGTAATTTGTTTAGTTGCGTCTCATGTGTCTTTGTTGGATTTGTGTGTATTGGTTTAAATTTGTTCGTGTCTGATAGGATGTTCTTCATTTTTTGTATGTATTCATTCGTGTTCATTATTACTACAGCGTTACCTTTATCTACTTTTAGAATTTTTATGTTTCTCTCTTGTTTTAGGTTTCTAATGGAATTAGTGTCTCTTTTTGTAATGTTGTTTTTTAGTTTTCTGTTTTGTGAAATTATGTTGATAGTTTTGTAAGAAAATTATTTGAAAAAACAGAAAACTAAAAAACAACCTTAGAAAAAGGTATTTTGTGTTGGAACTGGAATAAAAGTGTGGATATTTTGTGTTGGAACTGAAATAGAAGTATGGTTATTTTGTGTTGAAACTGAAATCCAAGTATGGTTATTTTGTGTTGAAACTGGGATAGAAGTATGGGTATTTTGTGCTGGAATTGGGATAGAAGTATGGTTATTTTGTTTTGGAAATGAGATAGAAGCATGGGTATTTTGTGTTGGAACTGAGATGGAAGTATGGATATTTTGTGTTGGAACTAGGGTAGAAGTATGGGTATTTTTTTGGAATTGGGATAGAAGTATGGTTATTTTGTGTTGGAACTGGGATTGAGTTTTTTTTATTTGTGTTGGATCCGGGATAGAAGTATGGGTTTTATTCCCTCGTAGCTTAGAAACTGGTACCACTTCGGAGAAGTTCGAGAGCAATCCCGGTTCATGACATCGCACACATTTCAAGTCTTTTTTTAGAATTAGAGTATCCGAAAGTTTTGTTTGTTTGTTTTGAATTTCGCGTAAAGGTACACGAGGGCTAATTTTTCTAGCCGTTCCTAATTTAGTCACCACGACCCATCGCCAATTCTTGGTCTACTTGTTTATCAACGAATAGTGGGATTGGCTGGAACATTTTAACGCCCAATGGCTGAAAGAGCGAGCATGTTTGGTGCAAAAGGGATTCGAATCCGAGACATTCAGGTTACGAGTCGAGGGCCCTAACCACCTCGGCATGTCGGGCCAGAATGTTTTGAATCAACTCACCAGACAGATTTACGGAATGGGTGTTAAATAAACGTGAAGTCCGTTGTGTTTATAACATTAGTAGAATGGTGTAACACGTACCCCAGATATAAATCTGTGATGGTATCCACAGGTAATAAACAGGTGTTTTAATGAGAAACTAGGCATGTCTTGGTTCAGCTCTTTAAAGTTAAAAGGTATCAGTTTTAGTTATTGATTTTGTACAAACTTTGCTGTTTTAAAATTTACCACAAAGTTCGGAATAAAATTTCAACCAAAATTGATTGCAGAATTAAAACTACTCAACTGATTTCCGACATAATCATTATTATTATTTTACTTGAGTACAAACTACTCAACTGATTTCCGACATAATCATTATAATTATTTTACTTGAGTACATTTCTAGTTGGTACTGATGGAGTAGTAGTCTTTGGAATTTCAGGTTTCGTTTCATCACGTGGTTAAGGCGCTCGACTCGTAATCCGAGATTCGCGGGTTCGATTCCCCGTCACACCAAACATGCTCGCTCTTTCAGCTGTGAGGACGTTATAATTTGTCAGTCAATCATACTTTTCGTTGGTAACAAGAGCAGCCCAAGAGTTGGCAGTGGATGGTGAAAACTAGCTCCCTATCCTCTAGTTTTACACTGCTAAATTATGGACGGCTAGCACAGATATCCCTCGCGTGTTGTTGTGCAAAATTCAAAATAAACAAACCAAACGTAAACTACAAGAATGTTCAATATCGTAAGAACAACTCGTAGTTTACGGTTCGTCTACTTGTTTTGTTTCGTCATACACCTGTCACCAAATGTGTTTCAACATCTATATTTCAAGCTTAGAGGTTATATTTTATATGCAAAAACGGCTCATTTGGATTGAGAAAATATTTTAAATAGAAGAGCGAACAACGTTTCGACCTTCTTTGGTCATCGTCAGGTTCACAAAGAAAGAGGTAACTGACCGGAAGCTGACCACATGTTTGGAAGGGGTTGTATAACTGAGTGTCGCAATGTAGAGGGCGGGGTTAGATGTTTGAATATATAATTTTATCTATAATATTAACATAGGTATAATGGCGTTCCTTTATATTGGTTTATTTTGGGTTTAAGTTGTTGTATAAGTAAGGCTTCTTTAATTTTTCGTTTGTTTATGTTAGTTTCTTTAATTAGTATTTTAGTGTTTTCTATGGTTATGTTGTGTTTATTTGACTTGCAGTGTTCGAAAACGTGTGAAGGTGACTTTTTAAGTCCTTTGAATCTGGTTTCCATTTTTCTACTTGTTTCTCCGTGTTGGCTTTTTTCATTTGTAGTAGTAATTTGTTCAGTTGCGTCTCGTGTGTCTTTGTTGGATTTGTGTGTATTGGTTTAAATTTGTTCGTGTCTGATAGGATGTTATTCATTTTTTGTATGTATTCATTCGTGTTCATTATTACTATAGCGTTACCTTTATCTACTTTTAGAATTTTTATGTTTCTGTCTTGTTTTAGGTTTTTAATGGAATTAATGTCTCTTTTTGTGAAGTTGTTTTTTAGTTTTCTGTTTTGTGAAATTATGTTGATGGTTTTGTTAGAAAATTCATTTCAAAAATCATTCAAGATGTTGTTTTTAGGTGTTTTTGGAAAATATAAATTTGTCATTTTAACTGGGAGGTTTGGCTGTTGGATGTCAATAAAATTATGTAAGTTGTCTTCTTTCTGTCGGTTGTTTATGGTTTTTTTCTTTGTTTTTGTTTTCTGTAGAAAGTATCACAAGTCTCCTGGCTAGATCTTCTAAACATGTTTTGATTTCTATGGTTGGAATGTACCTAGGTGCTATTGCAAAGTTGAGTCCTTTGTTAAGTAGATGTATCTCGTCTGTGTTTAATTGTCGGTCAGATCTGTTAATTATGAGGTTAGTCAACGGTTTGTCATGTTGATGTCTTTTCTGTTGTTTACATCTTAGTTTTTCAAGTTTTTTGTTGTGGCAGATCTTTTTGTCTCTGTCGTTCTTAGTATTGATTTGGTATAGGTTTCGTTGTATAAGTCCGTAAATCTCTGGTTTAATGCAGCATGCTAGTTGATGGTCTAGGTTCATTTTTTGTTTTTGTAAGTCATGTAGTTCTTTGTATTTTGTGTTCAACATGGCTTTAAGTAGTTTTTTCTGTAAATTTTGGATAATGTTTGTGTATTTATTAAATTTTTTTGAAAGTTTTACCAAAAACAAAGAAAAAACGAAAAACAACCAACAGAAAGAAGACAACTTAGATAATTTTATTGACATCCAACAGCCAAACTTCCAAAGTAAAATTACAAATTTATATTTTGCAGAAACACCTAAAAACAACATCTTAAACGATTTTTTCAAAGAATTTTCTTACAAAACCATCAACATAATTTCACAAAACAGAAAACTAAAAAACAACCTTACAAAAAGAGACATTAATTCCATTAAAAACCTAAAACAAGAGAGAAACATAAAAATTCTAAAAGCAAATAATGTTAACGCTGTAGTAATAATGAACACGAATGAATACATACAAAAAAATGAATAACATCCTATCAGACACGAACAAATTTAAACCAATAGACACAAATCCAACAAAGACACACGAGACGCAACTGACCAAATTACTACTACAAATGAAAAAAGCCAACACAATTTCGCAAACACTTTATTCCTACCTACGTAAAACCGACTCACGCACACCGCAAATATACGGCATCCCCAAACCTCATGAACCAGATTGTCCATGACGATCAATAATGTCCACATATGAATCGTTTAATTACAATCTTGTTAAATCCATAGCATGGGCATTCTCCAGTGTGTAACATCAGCCAGCTCATTTATCAAAGACTCTTTTAATTTCAAGTCTAATCTAAATCAACTTAATCATAAAGCCTTAATGGCCAGTTTCGATGTTATATCCCTCTTTACAGAAGTTCCAACAACAGAAGTCTGCAAGATAGCCTTAGAACTCTATAGCCGAGACCCTAACCCAGCTATAGACCATATATTTCTTACATCAGCAAACAAATAACCAACATTTGGCAAAAACTGGTAACAAAATATGACATTCCAGTTGATACTAAATGTATACAAAAACCAGGCACAAAACTGAGGTCTATACTATGTCAGAACTACACTGACAAACACCACACCAACATTATTTATAAAATAGAATGTGATAACTGCCACGACTTCTATATTGGAGAAACAAGTAGAAAAATGGAAACCAGATTCAAAGAACTTAAAAAGTCACCTTCACACGTTTTCGAACACTGTAAGTCAAATAAACACAACATAACCATAGAAAACACTAAAATACTAAATAAAGAAACAAACATAAACAAACGCAAATTTAAAGAAGCCTTACTTATACAACAACTTAAACCCAAAATAAACCAATATAAAGGAACGCCATTATACCTGTATTGATATTATAGATAAAATTATATATTCAAACATCTAACCCCGCCCTCTACATTACGACACTCAGTTACACAACCCCTTCCAAACATGTTGTCAGCTTCCGGTCAGTTACCTCTTTCTTTGTGAACCTAACGATGACCGAAGAAGGTCGAAACGTTGTTCGCTTTTCTATTTAAAATATTTTCTGAACCCAAACGAGCCGTTTGTGCATATAAAATTCTCAACAAGTGGGTTTCTCGACATCACTGATTCTTAGAAGTTACAGTTCTGGGTCACCTCGCTGGAGGGTCATGGTAATGACACTGAACAAGCACCGCGCATTCAGTTGTGTTTGCGTCATAAAAGTGACAGTCAATCCCGATATTCGATTTAGAAACAACAAAGTCCTTGTGGAAGCGGTGTCACTGATGGACTTCTTTCTCTCTTGTGTGTAATTTAAATTATGGACTGCTACATTCGAGCCACAGTTGTATTTTACCTATGTATCCTGTGATGTTTGGAGTTAATAATTTAGTATCCGTAGCACGCACTTGAATCGTCAAAGAAATCAATCGCATTTTAAAATAAACAACAAACTTCAGGGAAAATATTATTCACCTACCTCCTCTGCCAGTAGCACAAGCAAATGTCAACCAGCCCAGTCCAACAGCCCACACAGTGTTATAGAGGGACGCGTATAAACCAGCTTCCCAGTCTGGAGGGAGGTTTCCCCTGTTGAACTCGTAGCCCCCGTACAAAGTTGAAACATTGAAAATTATCGCAACAATCCAGAAGAACACCTGTAAGGCCTAAGAAACGTAACAAAATGAATGCAATAATTTGATTATAGATAATGATAATATTTACTGGTGTATCTATTGATTAAAAGTCTCAACCATCAAACAAAACTAATCCAAAATTCCTAAATCAAAACGATAAGACGAAACATTCGACAGTAGCGACATCTATAAGAAACAAATGGACGTTCAACAAAGAAGTATAAATCTTTCACATACAACAGCGTTACAAATTAGGTTTAGTTCAGAACTGAAATTAATACGTTTCTTATACAATATTACTCGCACATTATGACAGAGCGATACGAATACGTAACATTTGTAGATTTAAAACTAAAAGCTAAAACCATTATGACAGCTGTCGCTTCTAAACTTACAAGAATTTGAAACTATTCTCATTGATATATAAAACAGCTAGTGATAAGAGACATCACATTCATTTACTGTTTAATATTACTGTTAGATTTGTTTTATCAAGTCTCTGAATTAGTAACACCACAGAAAACACCCACATACTAAATAAACATTAACTAACGTAAAATTAAAGAAGGCTCACTTATACAATAACTCAAGCCCAAAATAAACCAATACAAAGGAACACCTTTATACCTGTATTAATAAATATAATCAAACATCTAAGCACGTCCCACAGTGGCTTATCGATATATCTGCGGACTTACAACGCTGAAAACTGGGTTTCGATACCCGTGGTGGGCAGAGCACAGATAGCCCATTGTGTAGCTTTGTTCTTAATTCAGAAACAAACAGACATCTAAGCATGCCCTCTACATTCCTACACTCAGTTACATTTCAAACATGTGGTCAAATATCGGTCAGTTACCTCTTTCTTTCTTCGTGAATCTGACGATGATCGAAACTTTGTTCGCTCCTCTACATAAAATTTTCTCAGCCCAAACTAGCTGTTTTTACATGTCTATCTTTCTCTACAAGTGAGTTTTCTCATCACTGATTACTGGAAACACGTGTAACCTAGAGGGACACTTACTTGAAGTTATTTAATACATGTGTAAAGTTGAGGGCACTTACTTGAAGTTATTAAATACATGTGCAAAGTTGAGGGACACTCAGTTGAAGTTATTTAATACATGTGTAAAGTTGAGGGATACTCAGTTAAAGTTATTGAATACATGTGTAAACTAGAGGGCCACTCAGTTAAGTTTATTAAATACATGTGTAAATTAGAGGGACAGTCAATTAATAGTATTGTATGTATGTGTAAACTAGAGGGATACTCAGTTGAAGTTATTGTATGCAAGTGTAAACTAAAGGGACACTCAGTTGAGTTTATTAAATATATGTGTAAACTAGAGGGACAGTCAGTTGAAGTTATTGTATGTAAGTGTAAGCTAGAGGGACAATCAGTTGAAGTTATTGTATGTATGTGTAAACTAGAAGGACAATCAGTTGAAGATTTTGTATGTAAGTGTAAACTAGAGGGACACTCAGTTGAAGTTATTATATGTAAGTGTAAACTTGACAGACAGTCAGTTGAAGTTACTGTATGTAAGAGTAAACTAGAGGGACACTCAGTTGAAGTTATTGTATGTAAGTGTAAACTAGAGAGACAGTCAGTTGAAGTTATTGTATGTATGTGTAAACTAGAGAGACAGTCAGTTGAAGTTATTGTATGTAAGAGTAAACTAGAGGGACACTCAGTTGAAGTTATTGTATGTAAGAGTAAACTAGAGGGACACTCAGTTGAAGTTATTGTATGTAAGTGTAAACTATAGAGACAGTCAGTTGAAGTTATTGTATGTAAGTGTAAACTAGAGGGACAGTCAGTTAAAGTTATTGTATGTAAGTGTAACCTAGAGGGACACTCAGCAGAGTCCAAACCTCCGCTACGTTGCGTTGATCACATTCAATTCTCCATAAAACAGAAATTTTATACGCTTAGAGTCTATAGTGTATCCGCATATCCGTAATTATCGACAAACGCGGATCATTTTTAGTAAAACAATTTTCTTCTTAAGTCCACGAAATTTCTCCAAAATTCGATTATTTTTTTTAATTATAGAATATAAACAATGTAAAAAAAATCGATTAACAGATTGGATTTTCTTGTTATTTACGTGACCCTGGACGGAGTAATTAGTAGAAATTATCACTATTGAATTCCACTGTAAGAGTGTAGGTGACGTGCTATTCATTCTTCGGTTTTCATATAATTACTATAATCTAGTAAAAGTGTCGTAACCAAAGTGTTGCTTAGATATTGTCATCGTAACTCCACGATTCAAGGTTATTTGTTTTACACATATAGTGTTACATGGAGCTTACTATAAAAATGTAACTACGTACTATAAGGCATACTTACCGGATTTATAACGATGTCTCGATAATGCAGGATTAAGTAAGCTACAATTATTCCAATGCAGTATGGGCCCATATGTGTGTAGGGTTTCCAATATATATTCATTACAATTTCTTCGTTAAATCTGTAATAAAAATACAGACAGGTTATAGAAACACACGTTTTGTTTTGTTTTAAATAGGATAATTTTAGCTGTTTGTTCATTGGTAGAGGAATGTTTGTTCTCTTGTTTTTCATATCAAACATTTATAATAAGATTTTTAACGAAGTTACTCTGGCTGTCTGCCTCCGTCCCTAATTTTGAACAGCCGCTAATTTTTGAAGTACCCTAACCTCACCGAATGGTAGAAATTTACCGTCATTCGTATACAGAGTTATTTGAGACAAAAAGTCATATCAATGACTGGTTTTTGTTTGCAGTTAGCTATCGGTAGAAGGATCTGCAAACCACAAAGTTTTTACCAGTGATATGTTAACGAGAGTTCACTTTTAGTGAGGGAACAAAATTTCGTTATATAAGTAACAGAAATATCTTGTTAAAGTAAAAATAATGTAGTAATGTCAGTGCCAAAAAGAATGCAAACAAAAGTATAGGGATGATACAGCTACACATTTGTTGTCCTTACATGAACTTCAGTATCAAAATTTATTGTAACGTGTGAAATGCTTAGTTGGCTTTAATATTACTGCAGTTGCAAGATATTTATTCTTGACTGTCGATATGCTGGGTTGTTTGTTTTTTGAATTTCGCGCAAAGCAACACGAGGGCTGTCTGCGCTAGTCGGTTCTAATTTAGCAGAGTAAAACCAGAGGAAAGGCAGCTAGTCATCATCGCCCACCACCAACTATTGGGCTACTCTTTTATCAACAAATAGTTGGATTAGCCATTACATTATAACTCTCCTATGGCTGTGAGATCGAACATGTTTGTTGTAACGGGATTTGAACCCACGACACTCAGATCACGAGTCGAGCGCCCTAAACACCTGGCCATGCCAAGCCATTTGGAAAGAGAAAGAAAATTTCGCATAGATTCTTGAGAGTGTAATATTAAACATCTTTATTAGATATGTTTAATTAATGGTGAATCATATTCTGAAAAAGTGTTATTCTAAGTGTAACTAATAGCCTATAACTTCTGTACAAGAAAAATGAAGTACAGTCAAAACATGTCTTGATTATTATAGAGCAGCACAGACTTTCGCTAGGAGATCGGATGAACTGACCGACTTTGTAACCATTTTGCATCCTTGAGGTTCGGCGAGTTTGAATTCCTGTCTCACCAAGCATGATCGCGCTTTGAGTAATGGGGCGTTATGATGTCTTGGACAATCCCACCATTCTTTGGTAATGAGTAGCTCAAAGGGTGTGATGCTTTCTTCCATCTAGTCATTCACTTCTAAAGTATAGACAGTTAGTCAGATAGCCCTCGTGTAGTTTTGCGCGAAATTCAAAATAATACAAACCCTATATTCTTGTTTATATTCTTTTTAACAGTGATATACCTACATTTTACACTTTCAAGATATTTTTATCATTTGTTTACGTAATAACTTTATAATACTTGATAAAATTGAGAGACTTGCGATAAAAATTAGAACATAATTGGTGAAGTCATGATTTCTTCGTATAACAAGAGATATAACAACTGTTTCGCTTTTCCTACATATATATAGATAAGTATGTGTATTTCCCGTAACGTCTTCATTGAATGGGTGGCAGAATACAGAATTTTACAAAGTAAAATTTTCTTCCAAGATTTGTGTAATTTTTGTTTTTAACTACCTGTGAACAGTTTTAACAACTTAAGTTTTCTTACATTCTTAGGAGAGTTTCTAGGTTAGAATGTGCTTGTGAAAAATGTTTAAACGGATCATAATTTTGAAATTCATAGACGTAGATATACGTCTAGATTCCTCGTATGCTGAAAGTTCATAAATGTCTAAGACAAGAAAAAAAGATTTTTCATAAATAATTTAAAATATTTCCATATAACTTGAATACGTATCGTATACTCGAATAAGTTGAATGTAAACAGGAACGGATTGCCATTGAACGAACAATGTTGCATGCTGGATGGCAATTATACATTTAAAATTTAAAAGTAAATTTCGAAGAATGTGTCAAATGAACTGGCCTTTAGGACAATTCACCCCTGAATAAAGATCAAACTATCCGACTAGGTGCAAAACTACTTACTTGGCGTCAGGAGCAAGATGTAACACGGTTGGAAAGTAGTTGTTGAAAGCTGTTAGTAAGCCCACTGCAAGGTTCGAACCAACCACCATGAGAAAAAGTACCAAAAATCCAACAATGGGCTTCCTGAGAAAAAAAGTTTGTTTGTCTGTTTATTGTTAAACACAAACCAAGTATATCAACCAAGATAAATGCGAGAGAAATACTTTGTCAATAAGTGGCAGTGTATCACATAATTGACTGAGTTGATATGTGGATATTGCCGTTTGTGCATAATATTATCCTCTTAGATACTATTCTTGTCATGTTGTTTATTGGCTCGTGCAAGATTTTTAACACAGTTTTCACAGTGAGAAAATAGTATTCGTTTTGTACTATTACAATTAAAAACAAACAAATTATCGCCATTAATTAAGAATTTTAAAAAAATATGTGTCCTAACATTTAAATAATTCATGCCAATTGTGAATACGTTCTAGTTTCTAATTTAAATTTGTTTTACTATAGCTCTTTTAAAAAACTACAGAAATTTAAATTATTGCTTGACAATGGTCTGTGTGTTAGCGCGCTCTTTTATAACTGGCGAGCCGCTGGATCTAATGTCACCAACTTTAGTATGTATTCTGAAGGTTCAAAGGTCAGTGTGGAGTCGGGGCTAATGTCCTTTTCTTTCCAGCGGGTTTTGAGCATTTACGCCCCTGCTAGTACAGCGGTAAGTCTTCGGATTTACAACGTTCAAATTAGGGGTTCGATTCCCATGGGTGGGCTTAGCAGATAGCCCGATCTGGCTTTTCTATAAGAAAATCACACGTACACATGAGCATTTATAAATAGTTTGTTCTGAATTTCGTAACAGCACTATAATAATAATAGTCGAAACTCTAAGTAACCAGCTCCGAGCTTTGCCTCATGCTAGTATGCTCGGGTTTGCAAATCGTTAATGCAAACGCATGACCCACGTTTTGGGTTGTAGGTGCACTATAAGTGTGATGATTAAATTCTATTATTCGGTTGAACAAGATTAGTTCAAGGGTCGGCGGTTGGGACTGTGTTTCCTCTAAGTTATCAGTTCAGAGTTTAGGATGTCTGACAGTCAGTCAACCATTTAGATAAGTAACCGTCTCACGATCAGTTAAATTACAAAACCATTGTATCTAACAGAACAGAAAGACAGAAATATTGCTTATCAAAAATCACTTCAAAGTCACTACTTTGAAGTCACGAAAACTTATAGAAGAAATTAATAAAATAAAGTCTGATATTCCAATGTTCTTATCTGTGCATACAAAAAAGCTTTTATGTTTCTTTAAGTTGTTAAGCAGTATATATAATTAGCCATAATAATTTTTTTTTAATTTCATAGATGCGTGCATATATATACGTTAAAAGCACATATAAAACCATGTGTCATAATATAATAAGATATGAATACAAATAATGATGTATTATAATCTCTTCTTGTCTTCTTACTATGAGCCAGTCACAGTTTAATGTATCTGACCAGAGTTCCTCCTACTGTGATATTGTACACTCTCTAAAAGGTCGAAAAACTGTTTATTAACAGTTATCAGTTGATTATATTATTATACCTCTCCTAACAGTTATCAGTTGATTATATTATTATACTTCTCCTGTGTTTTATAAATGAACTATACAAATACATGTCTTTCACCTCACTTTCGCCCTATAATCGCTACCACTTTTTCCATCTCCTGCTGGCACGATTCCTCTCATTCTAATGGTTAGTTTTAGCGATGACTACTTTATCTGCAGTATCTACAAAATTCGCAATTAGAAACTTTGGGCGATAATTGAACACGTAGAATCGGAAGTCACGGTGACTACCGAGCCGGTATTCGAGACTAAACTTGTGGCTTTCTTTTAAACCATTGTTTAAGCATATACGTTGTAGAAGAGTAACTCTTATGGTTCATGATGATTTATAGTATCTAGTGAGTATTTGATCGCATTATTTTGAGATGTAAAACGTTCAGCTACAGCTGGATATCGTCATAGATGGAGAGTTGTTTGAGAATATAGCAAGCTTTTATAGTTTCTTCGTGCCTAAATTCGATATATAGCATAGCAATGGGTGTATACATGCCTAGACTAAGAAACAATTCCCTCTATGAGCGTATAAAATATCACCAGTAAAAAAAGCAGCCTTTAAAATAAATATGTATAAAACATCGATTTATATAAACCTTTCTGTCATTTAAAGTAATTATTCTATGATTGTGTGCAATATAATGTAATTTTATGTGTATTGTTCGCATAGTATAAGGGGTGGCTTCCTAAAGACACCAATTGTATAGTGAACAAAGAATTGAATGTTTACATGTAACAGTCGTTTAACATTCATCTATTAATCACCGGTGATTCCTGTCTCAATGTGTGCGTATGTTTTTTAAAGACAACCATCTATAAAAAGTAATGATAAAATTGATAACACAATAATTATTTTTTCATTTATCAAAAATAGAAATAAGTTAAAAAGCACTGGACGCAATTAGTTTAGTTTGTTTGTTTTTGAATTTCGCACAAAGCTACTCGAGGGTTATATATTGTTGTAATATTTCAATTTTAATGTAAAGTTTCCATTTGTAGTCTACATTTTAATCTCGAAATTCAGTTACAGTTTTAACGAAGTTTGTTTATTTGGTTGGACGAATCGCTAGAATTTCCCAACAATAAACAATGGTCAGATGTATATAAGTTGGCTTACCAGAACAGGGGGATCAAGATAAGTAAGGACACTACATAAAGTTGCATGTCCACAGCGATATACCACAGATGTGGAAGACACTAAAAAACAACAACAAACGACAGTAAATAATGTTACTTCACGAGTATAAACTAAGATATTGTCAGAAAACACAGTTTTTGAAACAATATTTTGTATGTCTGCACAACACCGAGGTTTTAATGTAAACGATTGGAAACATTCAACATTGTTTGTTTTGAATTTCGCGCAAAACTACACGAGGACTATCTGCGCTAGCCGTCCCTAATTTAGCAGTGTAAGACCAGAGGAAAGGCAATTAGTCATCACTGCCCACCGCCAACTTTTGGGCTACTCTTTCACCAACGAATAGTGGGATTGGCCATAACTTTATAACGCCTCCACGGCTGAAAGGGCGAGCGTGTTTGGTGTGAAGGGAATTCTAACCCGCGATCCTCGAACCACGAGTCGACTGTCTGAACCACCTGGCCATGTCGGGCCAAATGTTTGTTTAATTACAACAATGATAAAATACAGATGTTCAAACGTAAAGTAGAAACAAATAATGTTCCAAGTAATTAGTAATGATATTTCAAACCAACTTTTATCTGTTATCATTTAGTACAAGTGTGGTGTTTTTATAGAGATTTTAGCTAGTAGAAAATCGTTTCCTTGCGAGCTAACTGTGCCCAAAACCCCAAACTGTGAACTAATATGCTTTGAGGTAGGCAACTAGACATGACGCTCGCCGCCAACTCTTGGGCTGCCCTTATGGAACAACTGGATTTCACCGTCATTGCTGAGCGCGACCTTTCTCTGCAACTGGACTCGAATTACTGATCACAGGATCTACAGTCCAGTACACTAATCACTCCGCTATGCCTGGTCTAGCCCAAGATAGGTCTGAAATGTTGTGTTTTCACGTATTAAACCTACAATAAACAAATTAAAAGGATAATGGAAAAAAATTACAGTATAACATTGTTTTTACTAAGAAAATTGGAAATGTTGGATTCCAGTGTTTGGTCAGATTTCGGAGTCCGTGAAGAACTGGTTAAACATGAATTCCTGTATGATAAAACTTACTCTGTACTTATGGTCTCTCCAGTTGTTGATATAGAGAAGATTTGCCCACCAGGAGCTCCTACACCTTGCAGCTTCACTCTTTACTTGCATGTCCCATAGAGGGCCAGATCCCAGTCCTTCCATTAAAATCAGTATAGAAATAACCAACATCAGCGTCGGTGTTAGTCTGTCAAAACAACGAATATTTAACTACTGATTACCACCCACACCCCGAAAAAGATAAAAAGGAACGATTTCATTTTTCTGGTAACAAAATTCCAAAAATGTTTTCCTATTATTTTTCGAAGATTCGCGTCTGGTTTGCTTTTAATTTCGCAAAAAACTACACGATGGCTTTCTACGCTAGCCGTCCCTAATTTAGCAGTGTAAGACTAGTGGGAAGGCACCTAGTCATCACCACCCACCGCCACCCTAATTTAGCAGTGTAAGACTAGTGGGAAGGCACCTAGTCATCACCACCCACCGCCAATTCTTGGACTATTCTTTTACCAACGCCCCCACGGCTGAAATGGTGAGCATGTTTGGTGCGACAGAGATTCGAACCCGCGACCCTCAGATTACGAGTCAAACACCTTAACCCACCTGGCCATGCCGGGCCTTCGGAGTAGGCACAAACATCTATCGACTCGTGAATGTAATACATGCATACAAATAATTAAATATACGGCGAGAACTGGTTTACCCGAATTAACGTGAGTTGAAAGAAACATCAAGGGCGCCCGAGTTATCTGGAGCAAATCACGGAAGTAATTAAATCAAATTTAATCACTAGGTTAGTTGTTTCTATGTGTCGAAGTTTTCAGTTAGAACAAACTAAAGAAACACACATGAATAACAAATATAATGTTAAATACATAAAAGTGTTAAGTTACTTATAATCCTGTACAAAACAAATTATACTTTCCTCAATATATCTTTAAAACGATGAATAACCTGATTGCAGCGCACGAAGTTTAAACTTTGCTTATATGAATTATTTTATTCGTTTACAAAATGTAATGAAACCTTCAGGAAAACAACTGTTTCTACCTCCAATATCTGTGAAACAAATACAGTCCAAAATTCATTTTTCCTTTAGACTTCTCTAGCCGTCGTAATGTAATGTAGGCCACCAAGAGTCCACTGTAAAATCACAATGTTAAACACTGTTTTACCACTTATTTTTTGGACATGCATAAGACAGTCATATACGTAAACCATACGTTTAAACTGAAATACGTTAACAAAATTTTATGGGTTGTTATTTATATTAGTTTATATCATAGAAAATATGAGAAGAGTAAACATGTGAATAGATTTTTTTTCTTGTACAATCGTTTAGTAAAACTGCTCTATGTTAGGTTAACGACACTCATTCACAGTTTAGATATTCCATGTATAAGGCGACAACACAGGGCTACGTATCTTGTTAGTGTATGGATATCTGGAGTAAAATTGTCCTGTTCAGGACTAGATTGTAATTAAACTAATATACGAGTAAATCGTTGAGGTACCCTTTAAATTTAGTGTAACTATGACGAAATATTAATTTTAGATATTAAAATGTATTGTTTACTATGGAAGCGAAACAATAGATAATACAGAACTAAAATTTGGTTTGAAATCTTAGGAGTCAATAGATAAACTAGTGAATGCTAATAAACCACAATATCAAACGATACTAGGTTTTAATTAGTGATACGTATGTAGATTTGAAACATTTTACGCATAAGGCGATACGAAACACCTCTTTTCAGAAGTGCATAAGGCGATACAAAACACCTCTTTTCAGGAGTGCATAAGGCAATACAAAACACACCTTTTCAGGAGTACATAGGTTTTTAGATTGTATATAGAGAGGTTGAATGCTTTATGGAAAAAAGACCTCTACATAAATCGTAGAACATGGATATTAAGGAAATATCATGTACAAACAATCGAAATGTGAAACCTAAAAATGTTCACTACGATGTAATGAAACATATTGATATTTGTTGATCTAGAAACCTTACCGCGCGATCTTCGTTTTCTCTCGAAGTACAAAGCTGTGTCGCTTCGTGAGGCGGGTGCCTTAAAGTCTCTTGAATTTTCTTTATTTCGACCAGTTTACTTTAGTGCAAAAATACGGATCTGGGCACACGTGACAGTCAGGCCGGTTTTCATTCACCCATGTCGCTACATCTTCTTCCAGTTTTGGCTACTTTGGTTGATTTTTCTGGTTACATTTACTTGTTTTCGACATTTCTTTTGGCATATATTCTGCTTTCTTCCATTCACGGACCTGTTTTTCACAGTAATGGCGAGCGGCATTCATATTTGAGGTTTTTAAGGCTAGCTCTACTACTTTCAGTTTAAAAGCAGCATCATAACGCTTTTTTTTTGGCAGGTGTAGACATCTTTGGCTTTTGATGGTACAATGATAAACTCCCACTACATATCCCTGGTATTTATACCCTGGGTTAGTGATTTTAATTACTGAGTAAAAATTCTGTAATTTCATTGGTTACCTAATTACAGTGAGTGGAGCCAATAACAAATGACATATTGATTCCATCTCTGTCTCAATACGACACGTTCTGCTTTACTACAGAACGCCAATGATCACACACAACATGCATGCTGACGCTGAAACGAGACTAAGAAATCATTTTGAAGAAACTTGTCACTTCTTACAAATGGCCTCGGCTTATTGGGCGGTAAAAAGCAAAAACCCTCATTTTCAGAGCTGAAAATTGGCCTCGGCTTATTTGGCGATTCGGCTTATTAACCGGAAAATACGGTAGTTTGTTATCTCGAAACGTTAAGTGAGGAATCAACAATAGGATTTGGTCGCCTTTACAACGTGGAAGCTTTATATCGCAACACAACAATACAGTTTGGTAAACTTAGTAACAGCGCAACGTTATGAGTATATGACAACATCGTTTGTTGTTTGTTTTACGTTTCTCTGAAGATCGTTATTTTATCTCCTCCGTCTCTTACCTGAGGAAGAAAAAGGTGTCGACGCTCACCCAACCATTCAATATCACTTGAAAAGATAAATTTTCCGTTGAATCTTGCAGGTCTGAAAGATCCCCTGAAAAATAAAAACCTACAGTTATTAAGAGAAAATACGTAATGTAGTGCACTTTAAAACTGTGAAATATGAGCTAATCAGATTTAGCTTTATACCTAAAATCAAAAGTCTAAAATATTTTTATTAATTTATATATCTGTGGTTAGGCGCATATGCTACACGATAAACTTTCTGTACTGTACCCATCATGGGTATCGAAACCTGGTTTTTAGCGTTATAAGCTTTCAGGTTCACCGCTGAGCTAGTGGGTGGCTTATTTGTCGTTTTCTGTTATGAGACTTTATGCGTCAGTCCCCCCTTAAAGGCACAGCGGTACGTCTACGGACAACGAAAGAAAGCGGGTTTAGTTATTTGTGGGGGTGTGTGGTGGGGATGTGACTTTATGAAAAAAATATAAAAATGTCCAATTGTGTGATTTAATAAATAACTACGCAAATGTTCCCTTTTTAACTTTTTTTTTCCACTACTAAAATCCGGGGCTTGTTTCCCTGTGGTAAACACAACGAGTAGATAAACGTGGCTTAGCTCTAAAAGCAAACAGACCACATATCATTTTTAACCAGTAAAATATGCGATACTTACAAATTTAAAACTAGGTTTATTTTTGAAGACTTTAAGCCATGATTAAGTCATATTTCCCCAAATCTTTAAATTTAAAGGCAGTTTCTGGTTAAATATCCAAACAATTGACACGGTTTTGTTAGTTTTTTGCATTAGTCAGTAGCGACATGACAATAAAGCTACATCGAAACAATTTAATAATTGGAGCTATTTTTATTGATATCCAATAATCGTTTTGTCAAATCATTTTACCATTTATTTTACCAAATAATTAGAGAATACAACAATTGAAACGTTACGGTGACAAAGACCATAGATTCGAATTCCTTTTACACCAGACAAGCTCGCCCTTTCAACATATACTGCTAAATTCAAAACAGACAAACAAATAAACATTTTTCTAAAATGTTATATTCATAGTTACATTAACTGACAAGTCCAGGACGAAACCTTACTTACGAAATGAAACAAGAAGCGCTAAGGAATACGTGTGACATAAGATTATCCACGTCATGGTAATAAATCGTATTCCATTTAAGGCTAATATTTCACCAGGACGTTGGGTTAAGTCGAAGAGCTGCTTTCCGTTCGAATAGAGAGAAAAAGCCAGGAATATTGTTTGAACCAGATTACCTAAAAAAACAACAACAACATATATATATAAATAGTCAATCACACGTCTATTACATTTATGTGTCTGTTTTTGGATTTTGGACAAAGCTGCACGAGGGCTATCTGCGCTAGCTGTCCCTAATTTAGCAGAGAAAGACTGGAGTGAAGGCAGCTAGTCATCACCACTCACCACCAACCCTTGGGCTACCATTTTAACAACAAATAGTTGGATTGGCTATCACGTTATAACACCCCGACGACTATAAGGGCGAACACATTTGGTACGATGGAGATTCGAACCCACGACTCTCAGATTACGAGTCGAGCGCCTTAACCACCTGGCCATGCCGGGCCTCTCCCAAATTTAAGAAACACTGAAGAGGTTTATTGTAAAATTTAAAATTAATTCAATTACTGTTCTTGGAATAAAGAATTGTGAAACTTTTAAGACAAAAAACACGATATGAAACATTATAGCAGTTGGTAATAATAAGTGAATTTCTTATATCCACTGTTTTAAAGAATGATAGAAAATGACTGAGTGATATTTGTGGTATACAATTTAAATGTTTAAGGTTCCCAAATGCTCTGAATCAATATTAAGCTACTGTACTTACAATGCTAAAATTTGGGGCTCGATTCCTCTCGGTGAACAAAGCGCAGGTAGCAGCACAAAGCTGAAATTGGAGCGAAGAGTTAAACATGTTCCACCTGGCGACAACACCACTGGTTAAACTAGTTAACACTAATCACAGACGTCTAAGTAAAGCATTTACTGCGCATGCCCATTCTATATTTTCAAAAATATTTTTTTTAATTTCGTGCAAAGCTACACGAGGTATATCTGCGCTAGCCGTCCCTAATTTAGCAGAGAAAGACTAGAGTGAAGGCAGCTAGTCATCACCACTCACCACCAACCCTTGGGCTACTCTTTTACCAACGAATAGCTGGATTGACCATCACGTTATAACGCCCTTACGACTGAAAGGACGAGTATATTTGGTGCGACAAGGATTAGAACCCGCGAGCCTCAGATTACGAGTCGAACACCTTAACCCTCGTGGCCATATGGGGCCAATACATACAAGAGAAGAGGAAAAGTTTAATCAGCAAAAAAACAAACAAACAAGTTCGACTTGTAAAGTGTGTTCGAATAATAATCCGAACCGGAATATAGAAATTTTTACGATTTAACTTTTATTAACTATTAACACACCTTAAAGAAACCTTGGCACTAATACTGTTGTTATTTTGCTATCCAACTAAATAAAAGACAGTACTTCAGATAATTAGTGCACAGTAAAAGATGCTGGCACAAAGTCAAAACCAGAATTTTCTAAAAAAATCGTAATATCTTTCAGATCTTTTGTTATAAACTTATTTTTAAAACTTTGATAATAATGGTTACCCAGAAACTTGAGTAATTCAGCTGCACGTGACGTTAACATACTTCGTTGTAAAAGACACAGCCTTGTTGGTTAAAGCACTCCTCTAGCAACATACGGATCGCAGATTCGAAACCTGTTACCGAATATGCTTGCCCCTTTCAGCTACAAGGCAGTTTGATATAGCGGTAAATCCCACTATTTGTCGGTAAGGATTCTCTCAATAGTAAACGGTATTGACTAACTTCCTTTCGTCTGACCTAACAATTGCTAATTAGGAAAAGGAGTCACAGTTCGTTTGAGAACTTTAGTAATGGACTACAACTGTCTGTTTAAACATGAGACGACGATGTCTCAGCCTCTATCAGTGGAGTTGCCATATCATTTCTTTTAAATCTCTCGCCTATCGGTTTAGAATTAGGTACGACTAACGTCCAGTAGATTTGTAAATTCAACAAATAAAAAGGTGAAAATCCCTCCATCTAATTTTGATTATTCCTTCTCAGCAAGGTTTGTTCTTTTTCGCGCAAAGCTGCACGAGAGATATCTGTGTTAATTATCCCTAATTATAGACAAGAGATAAGACAGCTAGTGCCAAACATTCATCACCAGCTCCAAATGCTGGAATTGGATCGTCATTTTTATAATGGAGTTACGAGTTCAAAGGTTGAAACTATTTGTTTTTTATTTTTGGTTGTGGTGGGGGAGGCAGTAACAAGACAGGAACCAAAGTTTGGTGGAGTTAATATTTGTGTTACACTCTCTAAAGGATGAATAAAATTTAAAAAAAATCGAAATTAAATTTTCAAAAAATTAATTTGAATTTCGAAACATAATAAATAATAGAAGTAACTACCAAACAGAAACGACAAATATTTTCAAAATGAATTCTAACACGTTGATTTAAAATGAGTTACATTTTTAAATTGTTTATATAACGCAATCCGATAAACGATCAAAGTCTTTACCATTTTTTTCGTCTTTCATCCCAGCGCTATTGTTCTCTTCTCTTCCACGGTAAACTATCCATAAATCTAGAATACTTCCCATGATAGTTAGAAGTCCAAATACAGCAAAAACGCATCTGTCAAGTGGTGGGAGGACAACAACAAAAATAAAAAAAGAATTTCTGAGCTATCTAAACAATAAAAATTAAGATATGCAACTAATAACCTTTATTTCATACAAAATATCACTTCGATGTATCTAAGCCTAAATAATAACCTCAGTTCCGATGCGCTCTCCTTGTTTGGACGTTCGTTTGACGAGAGAAGGTCTTTATATCTAAAAAGAATATCTAAGCCTAAATAATAACTTCAGTTCCTATATGCTCTCCTTGTTTGGACGTTCGTTTGACGAGAGAAGGTCTTTATATCTACAAAGAATATCTAAGCCTAAATAATAACTTCAGTTCCTATATGCTCTCCTTGTTTGGATATATTAATCTAATTAAATTACGTTCCTTTTAATCAAAGTTAAAAATTCATGTTTTTTGTTATTCCGTTAGATGGAAGCAAAACCAATTTGTTTGAAAATATGTTAAAATTGCAAAAGAAATCCATTCCTCAAACTAACAAAAGATGAATCTAAAAACATATTCTTCCTCATACTGGAATTTTAGTACGTAATGAGCTAATAAAATAAAAATATTTTATCTTTCTTTGTTACTTAAATGTATTATAGTTTTATAAGTGTTTCTTGATAAGTAGCCCCCCAGTGGCTCAGCGGTATGTCTGCGGACTTACACGCTAAAATCCGGGTTTCGATACCCGTGGTGGGCAGAGCACAGATAGCCCTTTGTGTTGCTTTGTGCTTAATTCTAAAAACAACAACAACAACAACTTGATAAGTAACAGAATATAGATGTTAACTTTCATACTTACATGACGGCAGTTTGAGACATGTCCAGCTGAACCGGTCCTTTCACGTGACAAGTAGAAACAAAAGTTTTGGCAAAAATGTATGTTTCCACTGAAAAATATAAATACATAACTCAGTTACTTTACTAGGTTTCTACCGAAACATATAAACAGATAACTAAATTATTGTACAGTACACTGAAAAATATAAACAAATAACTCAATTACTTAAAATTGTTTGAGTTATGCTCTTGAAAAACAGAACTATCAAATTTCTGTAACTTGAGTGACCAAAACGAAAATCATACAACACGCCAAATATGGTCTGTTACTAAAAAAAACGAAAGAAAATATGGTTTTCCAGTATAGTATGCAGTCTACATAAACACATAAATATTGTCACATATTTAATATCTCAATGATTCACTAAAATACAAGTTCTTATTAAATAATTTATATTTATCCATGTTTTCATTCAGCAAATAATAAGTATTTAATGAATCGTGTGTTCAAAAAACAGTCTCTTAAATTTAGGTTAGAACTGCACTAGTTTTGAGTGTTGAAACTTACTTCATTCTGATTATGTTTACCTCCAAGACTTCATGTGATGGTATTATGTACTTTATTACTTTACAAATGGAATTTAAAATAACTAGAACTAATCGCAACAAAACTAAAGTTAAATCTGTGATGCTAATTTGTAATCTTCTTTGTAGACAGCATACTATAGTAGCCCTGAGTAATCTTCTTTGTAGACAGCATACTATAGTAGCCCTGAGTAATCTTCTTTGTAGACAGCATACTATAGTAGCACTGAGTAATCTTCTTTGTAAACAGCATACTACAGTAGCACTGAGTAATCTTCTTTGTAAAGAGCATACTATAGTAGCCCTGAGTAATCTTCTTTATAGACAGCATACTATAGTAGCACTGAGTAATCTTGTTTGTAAACAGCATACTATAGTAGCACTGAGTAATCTTCTTTGTAGACAGCATACTACAGTTGCACAGAAGCTGTTATTAACTTTTAGCGGAAACATCTCCCAGATAAAAATTCGTTGAGTTCCTCAGACGCTCAGTGAAAGTCTGAAGTTTATAACGTTAAAAACCTGGTTTTGGTTCCCCCTGGTGGACACAGCAGAGATAGCCCATTGTGTAACTTTGTGCTTTACGACAAATAAAATAACACAATATAATCATATCAGTATAGCATTCGTTAGCTTAGCGAAACAAATTAAGGTTTCTAATGAAAAAAGTCTGGTTTCGAAACCCACGGTGTGCAAAGTAGAACTCGCATTTTGTGTAGTTTCGCGCTTGACAGTAAGAGGGAATTCTTAATGTTTTGGCACTGGAAATTCTTTGCGGCAGGATTAGGGTAAATTAATATGTGAACCATCTCCACCCCCGTGTTTTATTACTTATATTTTTCTACTCCAGTGTCGGTTTCACATATACCTGATTTGATTTTATAACTCATCAGTATCTCCATCACCCCACCTTCAAATTGAAATTCTTTTAATCAGTATTATAATAGATTAATCTATGAGAACTTGGGAGAGTGTAACTATGCCAATCGAAAAGGTTTAGTTTCCTAAATATAAAACTATATTTATATGTCAAATCGATCAAGAATGTTTTTTTCTTAATTTGCGGAAAGCTACACGAGGGATATCTGCGCCAGCCGAGCAAATTTAATAGTATAAAATTAGAGGGAATTCAGTTAGTCATCACCACCTCCTGCCTTCTTTTTACCAACGAATAGTGCGATTGACTGCAACATTATAACGACCCCTCGCCTGAAAGGGCGAGCATGTTTAGTACGACGGGATTCGAACCCGCAACCATTTAGCCATGCTAAATGTTTGTACTCGAAAAAAGAAAAACAAAACTAAGAGTGGTTTTGTTAGCCCTTATGCTGCGGCTAAAACACATTTACTCACCACTCCTGTTTGAGATTGTAGAATATTATGGTGTTAACACGTTAATATCTTATTGCATTAACATGTTGAAATAGTTTTTTTCCATTAAATTTTAATAGATTTTCCTCTTCATCTGAGATTCTTTTGTTATTTCCAAACTCGAAAAAAAATACTGTTATAGAAAGCCAGCTGCGGGAAAATGGTGACATAATAAAAGCAAAACATTTTTTTTTTTTATTCAGATGTTTTCCTGTTATCGTTTTCCTTTGAGTAAAATATAAACCTTCCTCTCAAAGTTACGCTTTAGAGAGATTAAACCAGAGATATCGCCAGCTGAGCTGGACCTGTGGTAAACTGTAACTTTATACCTCTGATTTGGAATTCCCGTGGACTTACTTAGAAGGATACAGATGTTTCATTGTTGGCTTCTCCGAGTTAAACACGAAGCTAGGCTAACTGCGCTCTGCCTACCAGGGGTATCGAAACCCAGAAGATTACGATATAAGTTATGTACTATTAGGTTTCATAATTATCACTCGTTCGTCAGCTTCGACGTTTTATGTTAATAAAAAGAATATCTCTAAAATAATCTAAAATGTTTTAAGATTGTTATATAATCAAACTATAAACACCACACAAGTAACATTAATTTATATCTGTCCATCTACTATGTATTGTAGCCAGTTGTATCTGTTAGTATGATCATATCAAGATTATAACAATTCAACTAATAAGTTTTCTTGTACTGCTTTACCAGAATCACACTAAACTAGCACATCGTAGTCACTTGAAACTGTTGCTTATATCACAGTTTGAAGTATTCTTGGTAGAAACTCCCCAGTAACACAGCGACATGTCTGGAGAGGTGCAAGGCTTAGTACAAACCCCCAGTAACACAGCGACATGTATGGAGAGGTGCAAGGCTTAGTAGAAACCCCCAGTAACACAGCAACATGTCTGGAGAGGTGCAAGGCTTAGTACAAACCCCCAGTAACACAGCGACATGTCTGGAGAGGTGCAAGGCTTAGTAGAAACCCCCAGTAACACAGCAACATGTCTGGAGAGGTGCAAGGCTTAGTACAAACCCCCAGTAACACAGCGACATGACAGGAGAGGTGCAAGGCTTAGTAGAAACCCCCAGTAACACAGCGACATGTATGGAGAGGTGCAAGGCTTAGTAGAAACCCCCAGTAACACAACGACATGTCTGGAGAGGTGAAAGGCTCAGTAGAAACCCCCCAGTAACACAGTGACATATCTGGAGAGGTGCAAGGCTTATTAAAACCCCTCAGTAACAAAGCGACATGTCTGGAGAGGTGCAAGGCTAAGTAAAAAAACCCCAGTAACACAGCGACATGTCTTGAGAGGTGCAAGGCTTAGTAGAAACCCCCCAGTAACACAGCGACATGTCTGGAGAGATGCAAGGCTTAGTAGAAACGCCCCAGTAACACAGTGACATATCTGGAGAGGTGCAAGGCTTATTAAAACCCCTCAGTAACAAAGCGACATGTCTGGAGAGGTGCAAGGCTTAGTAAAAAAAAACCCAGTAACACAGCGACATGTCTTGAGAGGTGCAAGGCTTAGTAGAAACCCCCCAGTAACACAGCGACATGTCTGGAGAGATGCAAGGCTTAGTAGAAACGCCCCAGTAACACAGCGACATGTCTGGAGAGGTGCAAGGCTTAGTAGAACCCCCCCGTAACACAGGGACATGTCTGGATAGGTGCAAGGCTAGAAGCAGGATTTCGATACCCATCACGAATAGAACACAGTGTAGTTTTGTGTTTAACTACAAAGCAGGGATCTTATTGGAAACTGATATTAAATAAAACAATATTTAAATTTAAGTCGAGATCCGAGATGTGTTGATTTGAGTACACTGAAACACAGACTAAAGATTAAAAGTCTTAGTAAAATGCGATCATATGACCATAATTTTTGGAAAATGTTTTGTGTAAAACAGTTAAAAGGCATGTTGAATCTGGAAAGCAAAAAAAAATACGTTTAGGTTTACTTTATCCAGTTAGTTATAACAGTTAACTACCTGTGTTTGTTAGTCATTATTTAGATTTACTTGATCCAGTTAAGTATTATGGTTAATTGTTGGTGTTTGTTAGCCATTGTTTAGATTTACTTGATCCAGCTAAGTATTATGGTTAATTGTTGGTGTTTGTTAGTCATTGTTTAGATTTACTTGATCCAGTTAAGTATTATGGTTAATTGTTGGTGTTTGTTAGTCATTGTTTAGGTTTCCCTGATCCAGTTTAGTATTATGGTTAATTGTTGGTGTTTGTTAGTCATTGTTTAGATTTACTTGATCCAGTTAAGTATTATGGTTAATTGTTGGTGTTTGTTAGTCATTGTTTATATTTACTTGATCCAGTTAGGTATTATGGTTAATTGTTGGTGTTTGTTAGTCATTGTTTAGGTTTCCCTGATCCAGTTTAGTATTATGGTTAATTGTTGGTGTTTGTTAGTTATTGTTTAGATTTACTTGATCCAGTTAAGTATTATGGTTGATTGTTGGTGTTTGTTAGTCATTGTTTAGATTTACTTGATCCAGTTAAGTATTATGGTTGATTGTTGGTGTTTGTTAGTCATTGTTTAGATTTACTTGATCCAGTTAAGTATTATGGTTAATTGTTGGTGTTTGTTAGTCATTGTTTAGATTTACTTGATCCAGTTAAGTATTATGGTTAATTGTTGGTGTTTGTTAGTCATTGTTTAGATTTACTTGATCCAGTTAAGTATTATGGTTAATTGTTGGTGTTTGTTGGTCATTGTTTATATTTACTTGATCCAGTTAGGTATTATGGTTAATTGTTGGTGTTTGTTAGTCATTGTTTAGATTTACTTGATCCAGTTAAGTATTATGGTTAATTGTTGGTGTTTGTTAGTCATTGTTTATATTTACCTGATCCAGTTAGGTATTATGGTTAATTGTTGGTGTTTGTTAGTCATTGTTTAGGTTTCCCTGATCCAGTTAGGTATTATGGTTAATCATCTTAAACTGTATACTCACCATGTTTGACTAGTTCCCCCACATCATCTTTGGTACATGTGGATGGTAAGCAGACACCAAATACGTAGTTGAAGTAGTAGAAAAAGTGAGCTGATCTACTGAGTTCCTTGAACGTCTTGAAGATGGACAAGGAATGAGTTTTATCAACAACCACAAAAGATAACAAAATTACACGATATTCAAGTGATTACTGCCTTGTCATTTAATATTCCTATGCACAGTCCAGATACTTTGGAACTAAAATATAACATGTTAATATCATATGTACATATGTTGATGAAATTATATATCTCACAACTTCCAAGACCCTGAAGAAGCCACCTCTAAAGATAACACCCATCGTTAATTCTTTGTCTCCTCTTTCGTGTTTGAATAACGAATAATTGGATTCAACTACCACATTTGCAATATAAATTACGAGAAAAGGACGCGAATTTTAATTTTATAAATTTACAGTCCGGGCAGGTTAATCCTGTCAGCACGCTGGCTCATCTTACTTAGTCCGAAATAAGACACATTACCCTAATCCATGCTACATCAGGAAATAGAAAATAAGACACATTACCCTAATCCATGCTCCATCAGGAAATAGAAAATAAGACACATTACCCTAATCCATACTCCATCAGGAAATAGAAACACGATTTAATTTATGTCAAAAATAGTTACAAAATATCCACATCTTTCAGTTCTACATATTTTGTTACTTACACTCGATTCGAACATGGAGCTGTTGATAACGGAAGTCTTGGCTGTAACTCTCTTGGGCTTATCTGGAAGTGAAAGTTTTCCCTCGATCAGACAATACTTCCCTCGAAACTCCTCGCTGTCTTCATCCCTGTTTAATACTTTTATGTTTAAACATTCGTCATAAGCTCCTAAAGCCATGATGGTCCCTTCTAAGAATCCGCTTGGCATTTTCGCTGTAGCGTCGATCACTAGAAAAGGAATAAACCAAAACAAGAAAGATTCACAAAGTTCCAGTGCGTCCATTGATATAAGTATAAGAACGTAGCGCGAGTTGTTTGTATCATTCCTTTTTTAGGCCTGGTAACACCATAGATGAAACTTAGTTACTATTATTTTAGTGAATATTTTATCGTCTGAAAAGATATCTTTAATATTGCATCTCTTGATTTTCTTAAACGTCTTTTGTTTCCAATGATGTAAAACAAAGAACATTTTAAATTTATGGTCAGCACGACATTTAGTATTTTGATAATGGACGAAGTTTTGACTAGGGAATCCTAGTTGGCATGAAGCATTAGGAGCGGTAATGAGACAATGAAACAGAGGTGTGCTCTGATACATGTGTATCTAATACCATAACAAATAAGATAATACATGTGTATCTAATACCATAACAAATAAGATAATACATGTGTATCTAAGACCATAACAAATAAGATAATACATGTGTATCTAAGACCATAACAAATAAGATAATACATGTGTATCCAATACCATAACAAATAAGATAATACATGTGTATCTAATACCATAACAAATAAGATAATACATGTGTATCTAATACCATAACAAATAAGATAATACATGTGTATCTAATACTACAACAAATAAGATAATACATGTGTATCTAATGCTATAACAAATAAGATAATACATGTGTATCTAATACTATAACAAATAAGATAATACATGTGTATCTAATACTACAACAAATAAGATAATACATGTGTATCTAATGCTATAACAAATAAGATAATACATGTGTATCTAATACTATAACAAATAATATAATACATGTGTATTTAATACTATAACAAATAAGATAATACATGTGTATTTAATACTATAACAAATAAGATAATACATGTGTATCTAATACTACAACAAATAAGATAATGCATGTGTATCTAATACTATAACAAATAAGATAATACATGTGTATCTAATACCATAACAAATAAGATAATACATGTGTATCTAAGACCATAACAAATAAGATAATACATGTGTATCTAAGACCATAACAAATAAGATAATACATGTGTATCTAATACTACAACAAATAAGATAATGCATGTGTATCTAATACTATAACAAATAAGATAATACATGTGTATCTAATACCATAACAAATAAGATAATACATGTGTATCTAAGACCATAACAAATAAGATAATACATGTGTATCTAAGACCATAACAAATAAGATAATACATGTGTATCTAATACCATAACAAATAAGATAATTCATGTGTATCTAATACCATAACAAATAAGATAATACATGTGTATCTAATACCATAACAAATAAGATAATACATGTGTATCTAAGACCATAACAAATAAGATAATACATGTGTATCTAAGACCATAACAAATAAGATAATACATGTGTATCTAATACCATAACAAATAAGATAATACATGTGTATCTAAGACCATAACAAATAATATGATACATGTGTGCTGCAATACGATAATAGATGTGTGCTCTAATACAATAATAAATGTATACTCTAATGGGATAATAGATGTGTGCTCTAATACAATAATAGATGTATACTCTAATGGGATAATAAATGTATACTCTAATGGGATAATAGATGTGTGCTCTAATACAATAATAGATGTATACTCTAATACAATAATAAATGTGTAATCTAATGGGATAATAGATGTGTGCTCTAACGCGAAAATAAATGTGTAATCTAATCGATCACATATAATTATTGTTAGTTTTGGAGGCGTTATATTATGACGCTAAATTCCACTATTTGTTGCTAAAATAATATCCCAAAAGTTAGCGGTGGGTGCTGTTGACTAGTTGCCTTCTCCCTAGCCTATCACTGCAAAATTAGGTTCCACTCGCGCAGATAGCCACGTGTAACTTTGCGCGAAATACTAATCAAACCGAAACCCAATGCGCTATCTTCAGTAGTGTAAACCACATGGACATCACATCTGTACCTTATATACGACTGTATAAAAGTTATGAATAAACAGTCAAAAGCCTTGAATATATAAAAGGGATCAAATAAGAGGATATGAGGAACCACAGCACGTGCACAACACTTTGTTTGAAAAAATCATGAACAGTTTAGGTGTTTACTAAAGTCATTGTTAAAACTAGGATTTGAATCATATTCGAACAGTTTTTGTTGTTTGTTTATTAATTTCGCGCAAAGCTACTCGAGGGCTATCTGCGCTAGCCATCTCTAATTTAGCAGTGTAAGACTTGACGAAAGGCAGTTAGTCATCACCACCCACCGCCACCTTTTGAGCTACTCTCTTATTAACGAATAGATGGATTTATCGACACTCATAACATCTGAAAGACTGAAAGTGCGAGCATATTTGTTGGCAGGGTGGAGTTCGAACCCACTACCTTCAGATGTTAAGAGCCAACTTCGTTTCTTTGAAATATAATACTGTCTAAAACTAACAGAAAATTCAAATTCAAATTTTTGAACTTGTAAAAGATCTAAAGCAGCACGCCGAAAAAAAATCCTTATATAAATACGAGAGCTTACGCAACGTAAACATATCTCCTAAAGATAACTCGAAACCAAACAAAAATATAAGAAAACTGTAAACAGATACAAAGTGATAATATACATACAACAATAAAACTGTAAACAGATACAAAGTGATAATATAAATACAACAATAAAACTATAAATAGTTACAAAGTGATAATCTAAATACAACAATAAAACTGTAAACAGATACAAAGTGATAATATAAATACAACAATAAAACTGTAAACAGATACAAAGTGATAATATAAATACAACAATAAAACTGTAAATAGTTACAAAGTGATAATCTAAATACAACAATAAAACTGTAAACAGATACAAAGTGATAATATATATACAACAAAAACCTGTAAATAGTTATAGAGTGATAATCTAGACACAACAATAAAATTATAGACAAAACATTATGTATCCACATAACTGATAACACACTCTATCAACTTAACATTGAAGAAAAAAAAATGTGCATCCTTGTAAATGATGACCGTCTGGTACAGATTGTTTTTGTATTTGAAAAACAAAGTTTTTCACACTTTCAACAGGAGGTATTTATTATTACAAAATTTTTAATCAGCAGTCATTGGTTATCATGCAATTTGGCGTATAAAAAGTTTTAAACTTTATCCAAGTAGGATCTATATTTTATCTGTAATTTGAGTATCAAACTCTGAGTGATATAACTTGTATTATTGTATAAAACATAATTTTCAGTGTTTCTTAATATAAACTAACATGGTATATTCCCTTACAAAAAAGGTAGGTATATGTAAACACTTACTTTTTATGGACCAACTTTTCAGCCTCCTAATTCCAAATATCAGCTTTAACAGACTGGACATGCACGGCTCAGTTATCTTCATTTCTTCTCTTTTGCGTATAAAATATGGAATAACATTGCGATACAAGGCGGTTAATCGCGCCTTGCTGTTTCTTTCTGCTTGCAACCACAATTCAGGGATAGATTTTGTTGGCAGGATATTTGTCGTTTTTACAGAGATCACCGAATTTTGGACAAAACTGACTGTTTCTGTGGGTCTCTGTACTGTTGACTCAGTCGACACAATTTCAGTAAAATGTGTTGACGATTCTTGCATGACAGTCTGCGACATGTCTAGAGTTTCAAGCGTAGAGTTAATTTCAAAAAATTGTTCTGTGTGAGTACCTATCTTAACTGTACTCACAAAATATCCCCATTTGTTTACATAATGAAAGAAGAAACAGAACAAAGCATGCTTATAGCGAACTACACTCATGATTACAACCAGGAATATGGAAATTGTTACTGAAATGACATGAAAACTTTACAGTAAAACGTAAGAATTTAAGAGTGACCAATCAACTCAGTAACTGATTAGTTTCGTGTAAAGTTTGACAATGGACATTGGAAACGAGGAAAATCTGTCAGTAAATCTTACATTTCTCCTCGAGCTATTTATGCTAAAGTTTTTTAGAATACAGGTTTCTAATTGAGTAGAAGATTAAATGGAAATATTTTAATCGCTCTCTTAACTTGACTTCGAGGAATTAAGAAAAGTAACAAAATCCTGAACTGTGGAATTTTTAAAAGTTTTTTTACAATTTCAAGACCAGAAAATGAATTCAGATATTCAGAAAAAAAATATTAACATTATATATCTCTAATTTTAACCGGAACACTGTATAAACATGACTACAACAGTCACCGCAGGATTGTTTAACAATATTTACTAAAACACTGTATAAACATGACTATAACAGTCACTACAGAACTGTTTGACAATATTAACTAAAAACACTGTATAAACATGACTATAAGTCACTACAGAACTGTTTTACAAAACTAATTAGAAAAACTGTACAAACATGACTACAAGAGTCACCACATAACTATTTGAAAATATTAATTTTGAACACTGTATAAACATGACAACAACAGTCACCACAAGACTGTTTTAAAATATTTAGAAGAAACACTGTATAAACATGACTAAAACAGTCACCACAGGATTGTTTGACAATATTAATTAGAAACACTAAAAACATGAATACAACAGTTACTACAGGATTGTTTGACAGTATTAACAAGAAACACTGTATAAACATGACAACAACAGTCACCACAGGACTGTTGAAAATATTAACCATAAACACTGTATAAACATGACTTTAACAGTTACAACAGCACTGTTTGAGAATATTAACTACAAACACTGTATAAACATGACAACAACAGTCACCACAAGACTGTTTGAAAATATTAAGAAGAAACACTGTATAAACATGACAACAACAGTCACCACAAGACTGTTTGAAAATATTAAGAAGAAACACTGTATAAACATGACTAAAACAGTCACCACAGGATTGTTTGACAATATTAATTAGAAACACTGTAAAAACATGACTACAACAGTTACTACAGGATTGTTTGACAGTATTAACAAGAAACACTGTATAAACATGACTACAACAGTCACCACAAGACTGTTTGAAAATATTAACTAGTAACACTGTATAAACATGACAACAACAGTCACCAAAGGATTGTTTGACAATATTAATTAGAAACATTGTAAAAACACCACTACAACAGTTACTACAGGATTGTTTGACAGTATTAACTAGAAACACTGTATAAACATAACTACAACAGTCACCACAAGACTGTTTGAAAATATTAACTAGAAACACTGTATAAACATGACAACAACAGTCACCAAAGAACTGTTTCACAACATTAACTTGAAACATTGTAAAAACACCACTACAACAGTTACTACAGGATTGTTTGACAGTATTAACTAGAAACACTGTATAAACATGACTTCAAGAGCCACCATAAAACTGTTCGAAAATATTAACTGGAGACACTGTATAAACATGACTACAACAGTCACCACAAGACTGTGTGACAATATTAACTAAAAACACAGTATAAACATGACTACAAGTCACTACAGGACTGTTTTACAATATTAATTACAAATACGGTATAAACATGACTACAACAGTAACCACAGAACTATTTGAAAATATTAACAAGAAACATTGTATAAACATGACAACAACAGTCACAACAGGACTGTTGAAAATATTAACTATAAGCACTGTATAAACATGACTACAACAGTCACCACAGGATTGTTTGACAATATTAATTAGAAATACTATAAAAACATGACTACAACAGTTACTACACGACTGTTTGACAATATTAACTAGAAACACTGTATAAACATAACTACAACAGTAACAACAAGACTGTTTGAAAATATTAAGTATAAACACTGTATAAACATGACTACAACAGTCAACACAGGAGTGTTTAACAATATTAACTAAAACACTGTATAAACATGACTACAAGAGTCACAACAGGACTGTTTGACAATATTAACTAAAAACACTGTATAAACATGACAACAACAGTCACCACAATACTGTTGAAAATATTAACAATAAACACTGTATAAACATGACTACAACAGTCACCACAAGACTGTTGGAAAATATTAACTAGAAACACTGTATAAATATGATTACAACAGTCACCAAAGAACTCTTGGAAAATATTAGCTAGAAACACTGTATAAACATGACTACAACAGTCACTATAAGACTGTTTGAAAATATTAACTAGAAACAGTGTATAAACATGACTACAACAGTTACTGCAGGATTGTATGACAGTATTAACAAGAAACACTGTATAAACATGACTACAACAGTCACCACAGGATTGTTTGACAATATTAACTAAAAACACTGTATAAACATGACAACAACAGTCACAACAGGACTGTTTGAAAATATTAATTAGAAACACTGTAAAAACATAACTACAACAGTTACTACAGGATTTTTTAAAAGTATTAACAAAAAACACTGTATAAACATGACTACAACAGTCACCAAAGGACTGTTCAACAATATTTACTAAAACACTATATAAACATGACTCAAACAGTCACTATAGGACTTTTTGACAATATTAACTAAAAACACTGTATAAACATGACTACAAGTCACTACAGGACTGTTTTACATAATTAATTAGAAACACTGTATCAACATGACTACAACAGTCACCACACAACTATTTGAAAATATTAACTAAAAACACTGAATAAACATGACAACAACAGTCACCAAAGGACTCTTGAAAATATTAACTATAAACACTGTATAAACATGACTACAACAGTCACCACAGGATTGTTTGACAATATTAATTAGAAACACTGTATTAACATGACAAGAACAGCTACTACAGGATTGTTTGAAAATATTAACTAGGAACACTGTATAAACATGACAACAACAGTCACCACAATACTGTTGAAAATATTAACTATAAACACTGTATAAACATGACTACAAAAGTCACCACAAGACTGTTGGAAAATATTAACTAGAAACACTGTATAAATATGATTACAACAGTCACCAAAGAACTTTTGGAAAATATTAGCTAGAAACACTGTATAAACATGAGTACAACAATCACTATAAGACTGTTTGAAAATATTAACTAGAAACAGTGTATAAACATGACTACAACAGTTACTGCAGGATTGTTTGACAGTATTAACAAGAAACACTGTATAAACATGACTACAACAGTCACCACAGGATTGTTTGACAATATTAACTAAAAACACTGTATAAACATGACAGCAACAGTCACAACAGGACTGTTTGAAAATATTAACCAGAAACACTGTATAAACATGACTACAACAGTCACCACAGGTTGGTTTGACAATATTAACTAGAAACGGTGTACAAACATGACTACAACAGTTACTATAGTATTGTTTGACAGTATTAACAAGAAACACTGTATAAACATGACAACAACAGTCACCACAGGAATGTTTGACAATATTAATTAGAAACATTGTAAAAACACGACTACAACAGTTACTACAGGATTGTTTGACAGTATTAACTAGAAACACTGTATAAACATAACTACAATAGTCACCACAAGACTGTTTGAAAATATTAACTCGAAACACTGTATAAACATGACTTTAACAGTTACTACAGGACTCTTTGACAATATTATCTAGAAACACTGTATAAACATAACTACACAAGTCACCACAAGACTGTTTTACAATATTAAATAGAAACACGGTATAAACATGACTACCACTATCACCACAAAACTAATTGAAAATATTAATTTGGAACATTGTTTAACCATGTCTACAACAGTCACCACAGGACTGTTTGAAAATATTAACTAGAAACACTGTATAAATATGACTACAACAGTCACAACATGATTGTTTGACAATATTAATTAGAAACACTCTAAAACATGACTACAACAGTTACTACAGGATTTTTTGAAAATATTAACTAGAAACAGTGTATAAACATGACTACAACAGTTACTACATGATTGTTTGAGAGTATTAACAAGAAACACTGTATAAACATGACTACAACAGTCACCACAAGACTGTTTGAAAATATTAACTAGAAACACTGTATAAACATAACTACAAAAGTCACCACAAACCTGTTTGAAAATATTAACTAGAAACACTGTATAAATATGACTACAATATTCACCACAGGATTGTTTGACAATATTAATTAGAAACACTCTAAAAACATGACTACAACAGTTACTACAGGATTGTTTGACAGAATTAACAAGAAACACTGTATAAACATAACTACAACAGTCACTACAGGACTGTTTTACAATATTAATTAGAAACATGGTATAAACATGACTACAACAGTCACCACAAAACTATTTGAAAATATTAATTTGGAACACTGTATGAACATGTCTACAACAGTCACCACAGGACTGTTTGAAAATATTAACATGAAACACTGTATAAACATGACTTTAATAGTTACTACAGGATTGTTTCACAATATTAACTAGAAACACTGTATAAACATAACTACAAAAGTCACCACAAGACTGTTTGACAATATTAACTAGAAACACTGTATAAACAAGACTACAACAGTCACCACAAGACTGTGTGACAATATTGACTAGAAACACTGTATAAACATGACTACAACAGTCACCACAGGATTGTTTAACAGATTTTCTAAAACACTGTATAAACATGACTAGAACAGTCACTGCAGGACTGTTTGAAAATATTAACCAGAAACACTGTATAAATATGACTACAACATTCACCACAGGATTGTTTGACAATATTAGAAACACTCTAAAAACATGACTACAACAGTTACTACATTATTGTTTGACAGTATTAACAAGAAACACTGTATAAACATAACTACAACAGTCACTACAGGACTGTTTTACAATATTAATTAGAAACACTGTATAAACATGACTATAACATTCACCACAGAAGTATTTGAAAATATTAACTACAAACACTGTATAAACATGACAACAACTGTCACCATAGAACTGTTAAAAATATTAACTATAAACACTGTATAAACATGGCTACAAGAGTCACCACAGAATTGTTTAACAATATTTACTAAATCACTGTATAAAGATGAACTCAAGAGCCACCACATAACTGTTTGAAAATATTATCTGGAGACACTGTTTAAACATGACTACAACAGTCACCACAGGTTTGTTTGGCAATATTAATTAGAAACACTGTATAAACATGACTACAACAGTTACTACAGGATTGTTTGATAGTATTCACAAGAAACACTATATTAACATGACTACAACAGTCACCACAAGACTGTTTGAAAATATTAACTATAAACACTGTATAAACATGACTACAACAGTCACCACAAGACTGTTTGAAAATATTAACTAGAAACACTGTATAAACAAGACTAGAACCGTCACCACAAGACTGTGTGACAATATTAACTAGAAACACTGTATAAACATGACTACAAAAGTCACCACAAGACTGTTTGAAAATATTAACTAGAAACACTGTATAAACAAGACTAGAACCGTCACCACAAGACTGTGTGACAATATTAACTAGAAACACTGTATAAACATGACAACAACAGTCACCACATGAGTGATTGAAAATATTAACTCGGAACACTGTATAAACATGACTTTAACAGTTACTACAGGACTGTTTGACAATATTAACTAGAAACACTGTATAAACATAACTACAAAAGTCACCACAAGACTGTTTGAAAATATTAACTAGAAACACTGTATAAACAAGACTAGAACCGTCACCACAAGACTGTGTGACAATATTAACTAGAAACACTGTATAAACATGACTACAACAGTCACCACAGGATTGTTTAACAGATTTACTAAAACACTGTATAAACATGACTAGAACAGTCACTACAGGACTGTTTGACAATATTAACTAAAAACACCGTATAATAATGACTACAAGTCACTACCGGACTGTTTTACAAAATCAACTAGAAACACTGTATTAACATGACAACAACAGTCACCACATGACTGTTTGAAAATATTAACTAGAAACACTGTATAAACATGACTACAACAGTCACCACAGGATTGTTTGACAATATTAATTAGAAACTCTGTATAAACATGACTACAACAGTTATTACAGGATTGTTTGACAGTATTAACAAGAAATACTGTATAAACATGACTACAACAGTTACTACAGGATTGTTTGACAGTATTAACAAGAATTATTGTATAAACATGACTACAACAGTCACCACAAGACTGTTTGAAAATATTAACTAGAAACACTGTATAAACATGACAACAACAGTCACCACATGAGTGATTGAAAATATTAACTAGAAACACTGTATAAACATGACTACAGCAGTCACCACAGGATTGTTTGACAATATTAATTAGAAACAATGTATAAACATGACTACAACAGTTAGTACAGGATTGTTTGACAGTATTATCAAGAAACACTGTATAAACATGACTACAACAGTCACCACCTGACTGTTTGAAAATATTAATTAGAAACCCTGCATAATGATGACTACAACAGTCACCACAAGACTGTTTGACAATATTAACTAGAAACACTGTATAAATATGACTACAACAGTCATCACAAGACTGTTTGAAAATATTAACTAGAAACACTATATAACCATGGCTACAACAGTCACCACAGGATTGTTTAACAATATTTACTAAAACACTGTATAAAGATGACAACAACAGTCACCACAGGACTGTTTTAAAATATTAAATAGAAACACTGTATAAACATGACTTTAACAGTTACTACAGGACTGTTTGACAATATTAACTAGAAACACTGTATAAACATAACTACAACACTCACCACAAGACTGTTTAACAATATTAATTAGAAATACTG